>JAWNPK010000060.1:5210000-5755000 GCA_035047565.1 Drosophila mulleri
AGTCGAACGACGATGGTGACAACGGCATTTCACATCAGCATCCGCTGCCAACATATTCAGATGAATCATCGTAGCGATTTCTTCTATTTTGATTGTTGTTATGTTTGTGCAGCTGAAGAGTTGCTTAAATGTTGTTGTTGCTGTTGCTGTTAACTCCCTTGTTATTGGCGCGCATAAAGTCCGTTTTGCTCTCATTTCAGCGCAGCAGCGAATTGAAAGTGAAAGGAGCGGCCGGTAGCCAGCAGCCAGCAGCCAGCAGCTCATTTCTATAACTGAAGCTGGGCAAATGTAGTTGTAGCTGTAGCTGTGACTGGAAATACGCCAGCCAGCATCGGCTCCAGCTGGCGGGCATGGGCATTGGCATTGGCGCGGGTGCTGCTGCTGTTGCTACTGCTGTTGCTGCTGCTGCTGCTGTAGCGGATGCTTGCGACTGTTGGAAAGTGTTTTCTGTGTGTTTGTGCTGTGACCTGGGCAAAGATTTGCATATACTATAAAAGAAACAGCGCCAGCTCGAGTGGCAATTGCTCTTCATTTTTGCCCAGCCTGGCACAATTTTCACAGCTGCTGGCCTGGCCATCATTCATTTGGCTTAGTTAAGTTATTTGTTTGCGCACAAATTATGAATATTCATTTGACTGACATTTCATTGGACGTCTTTTGTTTTAGCTTCGCCTTCCCCCTTTTTTTTGACCAGCATCTTTGCTTTTGGTCGATTTCTCTGCAATATTTGCTGTCATTAAATGATGTTGCCATTTATTTCGTTTTTATCCATCTCGGCTGCAACTGCAACTGCATAAGAGACGGCGCATGCAATGAGGAAGTTGGCGGCACTCGCGACTCACGTCAAAGGTAAATAAAAATCGATAATTGAAAAATGGCAACACAAATATTTGCCACAGCAGATGAAGAGGGCATGCCGAGATTAGCATACATTTTGCTGCATGTACAGCAATCGTAAAGCTGCAGCAGCTGCATAAAGCTGATGAGGCAGGAAAATATATTCGCGCATGCTTCATTTACGTTTGCTCTCTGCCTGTATGTGCCTGTGTGTGCGAATGCCATCATCACTTTCACCCAAAGGTGATATAATGAACTACCGGCCTGGCTGACTGGCTGGCTGACCGTCCGTCCGGCCTGCTCTGTAAACTAAAACCGACGCATTGCAAAAAAAAAAAAAAAATCGCAGCTGCTGCAAGATGCTCTATGTATTTGTTGTTGTTGCTATAACCGAAAAGCCCAGCTCGTGATGCCAGTTAGCGTGGTTTACACGGAATTCGGTATTCTAATATCCAGTTCGTGCTTTAAGTCTTTTGTTTGCCTGCTGCAATCAGTTAACACCAGTTAACGCTTGTCGCTTTAGCTATAATTCGATTAACGCTACTTATTAAATTGTTCTTAAATATTATGAGTTAAACAAATATTTGAAAGAATAAAACAGAAGAACGTTGCAGTCGTACGTTATCGACTGCAGAATACCCATTCGCAGCATATTTTTAGATTTGTCACGCCGCGTAACAATAGTTAAATAACATCATCTTAATGCTATCCTTTAACTCGCTCTGTTACTATTTTTCCCTGTGTCTAACTCGCTATTTCTATGTCTTATTTTTATATGCGAGATAAAATATTGTTTAAAATTCTCTCAGTGTACATACTTACAGAAGATGATACCCAAAACAACAACAACTCCCCTCTTTTGTCTCAGTGTGCACGAATTTTCAATGGGCACGTGCCACAGGGCAAATTTAGCCAGAAACTTTTTGCGACCCAGCTGCAATTAGTGGGCTATTGGTTGAAGAGTTCAACAATAAATACTTATGTGCTGGCCACGATAAGAGACAGAAAGAGAGAGAGAGAGAGAGAGAGAGAGAAACGGAAAAAATATTGTTTTAAATAATAATAGACATATAAATAGTAAACAAATCGAGATCGTGAAATTTGGAAGCGCATATGACAGCTGACAGTGAGGCAGTCATAAATCAATTTCGACGCCGGCAGAGCAAAGGTGTCAACCAGTTCGAGTTCGGAGTTCGGAGTCTGAGCTGTGCTGTGCCGTGCCGTGCCGTGCTGTTCCGTGTTTTGTCGGGATTGCCAAATACCGCAGCCCACAGACAATCGAGCAGCGGCTTATGGAAATAAACATGTGAAAAGCTAAAAGCCGTTTAGATTTTTGTTACCACTGTCTTTAAGTATTTGATTTTCTCTCTCGCTCTTCAGTGTTTTTTTCTGTTTCTTTTTTTTTTTTTGGCTAATTACACAATTGTCTATGCAAGCGCTTCAGCGACATATTTATACATTTGGGGAGTAGGCGCAGGAGGAGGAAGCCATGAGCTTATACAATTCGACAGACGTCAGATTGAACGGGGCATGCGTAACCGAGGGTGTTTTTTGTGTTCAGCGAAATGAGCTTTATGAGCGTCTCTTACAATACCCCTGTACATAGATTGCATGAGTGACTGTATGTATGTATGCATGCGTGTATATAGCAGACACGCGCATGAAGAAAACTATTTCTTTGTGCACGCCAGAGACGTGTTCCTCGTAAGTCTCTGAGTTTGCTGCCTGCAGTTGATTACCTTTTGGGGTCTTTAGCCAGGCAACTTGAGTTGCAATTTGTGGAAATTTGATTGTCAAAATGAAAGATGACGACAAGATTTGAAGCGAGGCGTATGTATATATAATTTGCACATTAGTGTGCAGCTGCCTTGCAGCAGCAGCAGGGCTTCAGTTTAGCGTGTGAGTGCTTTGGGCAATTGGGAAATGCTGTTGCCTAAACATTTCAGCATTTCGTTAGTTGACCTAGAAAATGAGCTTCAAAATACAGTTGACAGCAATGCGTCGTTTCGAAAGCTTAACAGCTGGTTAACTATAAACGGCCAAATTGGTAAACAAATTGGCCCGCTTTTCGCAACGGCTGTGTAACTGTAACTATGACTGTGGCTGTGATTGTGGCTGTGGCTGTGATTGTGGCTGTGGCTCTGGCATCGAGCCAGGAAATTTACGCTATGGCCTATTAAAAGGTAATTTCAAAGCTCAAGCACTTTTGACTTTCATTGCGCTTTTGTTCAGTAGGCGCAACAAATCGAAACGACGAGGTTTTTTTTCTTTTTGATTATTATTATGATTAAGTTGCAAATTATAAATAAAACATTCATTCAGATTTCCTCATTTGGCACCGTTCACCTCATCAATCAGTCAGTTAGACAACAGATCTCTTTACAGACCGTTACAAATAGAAGTGCCTGCAATTTTATTTACATTTCGAAATAATGCAGCAAAAGCTTCCTGTCAAAGCGAATGCCAAAAGTGAAGCGTGAATAAAATTGAGTGAAAGAAATATATATTTGTTTATTTATTTATTTTGTTGAGGGATACTTTTTTGATTATGCTAAATCTTTGCTCTATATAAATAATTTCCTCTGTCATTAGCTGAGTGTTAAATCATTTATGCTAATTTCAATCAAAAATTCAAATGAAAGCGAAATGAATTATCAATTCAGTTTCTTAACTTCGCATCATCCCATCGACGTCAAAGATGGCACTTGCTCTGTGGCATTTGCAAGATAATCAAGCTGCAGTCAGATTGAATAACTAACAGCCATATACAGACAGACAACAGATGATTTGTAATTTTGTCCGGGATATGCCCAAAATATAATTCATTAAGCCACAAATACAAATGCAAAACCCACAAAAGGTAAATGAAATGAGCTCCACCGAAAATGAAAGTAAAATTAATTTTATTTTGATTTTTTTTTTTTTTTGATCCCCCAACTCTTTATTTTTTGGCAAGTATTGAAAGAGCGCGAGCACGCGCTGCTTGGCTTCTTGGCAATTTTTTGGCGATGATGTCAACATAATTTCTCCACCTACACAGCGGGCCAGTTCACTCTCGCCGCGACTCTGTGCCCTGCTCCCACTGTGACCCCTTCGCATGGCTTTGATTGGGTTAAATTGAAGGCAAGCACGCGCTTATATAACCGGGCCGCAAGCTGTGCTGAAAATCGTTGGCGCGTTTGTGTCTTCAGTCTTTTGTTTTTGGAAGCATTCGCCGTGGCCAGGAAGCCGACATTGAGCGAAATAAATGCCATGATTTGCATTTAATGCTCATCAAAATGAAAGAGAAGAAGAGGAAGAAGAAGAAGAACTCGTAGCTTTCCACTTAATAGAAGTGTAAAAGATTTACAACTACTAAAAACTTCACACTAAAGTCCATGATTTACACGCCTCGTAGACAATGCGACAGCCGAAACTCTTCAGCATTGTGTCTGCAAACAGAAACCAACATCTACAAATGAAATGCAACAAATGATAATTATGGGCATTGCTGTATCATTGTGGTTGCCTGTTGTTGTTGTTGTTGTTGTTGCTGCTGCTAATAATCATAAAGAAAGGTTAACAAACAAAAAAGCGCCTGCAGTTATTATCTGTTTGTGTATTTGGGGGCAGCAGCTGTGCGCCATCCAGCGGTGCGTATACATAATCCTCCATTTCATGAGTGTCGAGCGTCTGTTTCGCATTCCCCCCTAAGTATATATATGTATATATGTTGTTTTGTATGACTGTTGTTGCTTTTGTTGCCATCATCACGGCCCGCGTCATAATATACATAATTTCTTAATTGCTTGGGGTCAGCTTTGAGTTGGTTTTTGACTTCTTCTTTTTGCCTTCGTTGAGCGCCACGCTTGAAGTGGGCGGCCGTTCAAACAAGCCGTCTTCAGTTGGGCCCTAATAAATACGCATCTGTATGGCCGATGCGTAATTTTAATGATGCCCCACTTCAATTTCTGTGCTTGTCTGTGCTAAAATTGTTTCATGTGAATATTTTCAAGCGCCAGATATGATGCTGAGGCACGTAAAGCGCTAGGAAAATTAATGAGGCTGCGATTTGTAACAGCATTTCGATACCAAAGTAAGAAAATGCAGCGAAAGATATAAATATTTAGCTCAAAACTTGTGAATATCTATGATATAATCTATATCTGTGATGTCTATGATACAAAAAGAGATGTATATATTCTTTATTCCAACAATTCATAAAATAAATATCTCTTTAGTATGAATAGATGCTTCCAGAAATTCCTATCTTCAATTAAATAGTAAACAAATTCCATAGATTAATGCATCTAGTTTATTAAAAGGTGCAAATGAATTCATTTAACCTAAGCTAAACGCAGGTAAAGTTTTGTTTGTTGTTAATTATTTGCTTTGTTTTTTTCTCCCTCTCTTTCTCGCTCTACCTTTATCTCGCACGCTAGAGATATATCTGCATATATGCTAATCCCATTTGCAATTGTTTATGCCTGCGCCCATTTGTCAGATTGTGGATTATTATTTAGCTCGCCAACGCCGACGTCGTCTTCGTCTTCGTCGTCATCGTCATTTCATTTCGTTTGGTTTCCTTTTGTGCGAAAGCAGTGAGAAAATATTTGGCTTCAAGTGCGCCGCTTGAATGTGTAAACAAAAATTCGCATCGCGAGCGAGATGGCTGCTGCTGCGGCGAGTGAGATGGCGCTAGTTGAGACGAATTTTTGGGTTAATGTTAATGCATTTGTTGATGGGCAGGCGGCAATTTAAAAAAGTTCAACCAAATTGGCTGACAGCCGCATGTAAATTTCATTTAACTTGTTTTCCCTTTTTTCTGTCTGTGTGATTTCGTGCTGTTGTTGTTGTTGTCACTGTTGCTGTTGCTTTTCTTTAGTTTGTGGAGCATTTTGAGTATTTTGCATAAAGAGGCATTCAGCAAAGCCGAATACAGATGGCGATGACGACAATGTAGATGGAGCTGGAGTGGGAGCTGGGTATGGCGTGGGTGCCTTTCACTCAACTTCAACTTTAGCTACAGCTTGGAAGTTCACGTCCGGCTCCGTGCCATGCCAAAGCTATCAGCAGCAGCAGCCGCAGCAGCAGCAGCAGCTGGTAATAATTTCATTTCATGGCCAAGCTTCGACTGCAATTCGGACGCAATTAGCAGCGGGCGGCACGCAATGCAATCATTTACCCAAAAGCTATTTAACAAATGCCGCCCACTCGAGCTGGTAGGGCACAAGCAATTGGAAATCGAAATTGAGAGTGAAAGAGCTGGGTCGGACGGAACGAACTGCAGCCAGGCATACAAATGGACGACCTTGTTGCAGTTGCGACAGAGCGCGTTTCTTCAGCTGCGTCGTGGCTAATGACCATCAAGTCCAGAATCGCTGACCTTTCAGCAAGCTATGTGAGTGTGTGTGTGTGAGTGGCAAGTGAAGCGTCTCATTTGAAGTCCGGCTTTGACATAATGCCAGGCAGCCACTGGGCAGACAGAGAAAGAGAGGAAGCTAGTGCAGACGTCTCGGATTCGAATTCGAATTCGGATTCCGACTCCGACTCCGACTCGGATGTGGATGTGGCAATCAAGCGTAGAATAAGCCACGCACAAAGCTGCGCTTCGTTGAGCTTCAACTGCTGCAACAGCTGCGACTAAACATTGCGACACTTTAGGTCTGTTGAGCTTAGAGGTTGCATTGCCCCGCCCTGCTCTGCCTTGGCCCCTTCGACAGTTCAAGTAAAGTGCATTGAATGCTGCGCAGCTGGCAAATGGCAAATGGCCGGAACAGATTATTCGGCTGACTGACAGCCGCTTGGCAAATGCAACAAAATCATAGCCAAATCGAACGTCGCTTATTTTTGTGGACAAATCTCTTGTGGCAATCGCCTGGGCAGCTGGCTAATTGTTCTTAGGTAAGCTTTGAAATTGGTGTTAGCCAAGGCTACACTGCGAAAAAAATGTATGTATGTAACTAAACTATATAATATATCTATTGCTAATAATAATATTTATATTATTTTATTTATATTTTATATATTTTTATATATAATTTTGTATATTATTAAAAATCTTTATAGTATGTATTCTTCTATTATTTCCCCTCAATTATTTCATGTTTCTCCTCACACAACTCGCCCTATTCCCAATTTGAATTTCATGACTTGGCGCCACAATCGCGTCTATATATTTGTCTCGCTCCAACGCATTGCTCGCATGCAGCTCAAACACAGTTAACATTTACTGAAGACCAAGCGAGATAACAACACCAAACAGAACTAGTTCGTTCACGTATTTCAATTGCAGTGCTGCCCAGCACCAACAAAATGTTCGTTATTATTTGAAAGTTTTATTTGAATGTATATAAGTTTTTATTGAGTTGCTCAAGCAAATGCTTATAAATAGCTCTAATGCAAACATCAAAAGTGCCTCTAAACGACCTCTGTAATTAAATATTTAAATTTTAATGATTCAATTAAATGTTTATAGCTCGAACTTACTTTTCTCTGTGGAATTCCAGCCAATCTTGGCTTTCGTCTGTTTGTTGTGTGTATTTATCCAGTCCACAATAGGCTGATAGTACTCCAATAGAGCCAGACTGCTCAAGCCCGTATTTTTGGGCAATATTTTGCCAACGACCTCACGCCAAGGCTTTGTGGAGCCCAGGGACATCATGGCTCTAAAATTTGCAATATAAATAAGAATTTCCAATAAATTTATTAAAGTAAAAATAGAAATTTGATATGCTCACTTGAGACTGTTGCCCACAGCGAAGTTGCCAAAGAAATCGCAATTGTGCAGCTGTCCGCGATGGTTGGCCTGTTGGCAGAGCGAGCGATAGAACTGATAGCCCAGGATTTCCGAAATGAATTTCCTGAATTTATGATAGATATTAGATAATTATAAAAGTTGTTGATTTATAGAGCTCACTTGGTTTGGTAGTTCTGCTCGATGTTTACGTAGAACTTGTATGGGAAATCGATGGCGCCCTCTGGGCGATCCGTGGGCGGCTCGATGCCTGCATGCTGCTCCAGCAGTCGCCAATAGTGTTTGTTCACTGTATCCATATCGACGGTGCCATTCAATAGATCGTGCATCACTTTCGTATGCACATAGTAGAGCGGAATATTGAGCACCGTATGAATGCCCTGGGGAAGGAGATGAAAGGGGGATTAGCTAATCTGTATTACAGCAGATCAATGTAGGGAATAAGGACTCCTCAGTACGGAGAGAAGGGATAAGAGAAGGGCGTCAACCTCTCACTATGACACTCACCATTCTAAACAGACGATTCATCAGTGTTTGGTCCGTGAACTGCACGCCCTTGGCCAGGCCACGGCCCGTCAGGTGGGTGGGCGAGGAGGCAGAGAGCACCACAGCCTCACCCACGGGATATTCCAGGTTGTAGGCCTTGAAGTAGTACGAGGGCAGCTCCTTCTTCTGCTCGGCATAGTACACCCGGCCCATCAGCGCATGATACTGCATCAGCTTCCTGAAGCTAACCTTTTCGCAGTACATCATGTAGACGTGCGGGGTCAGGTCGAAGAGCGAGGGGCGGCAGTCGTCCTCGGGTCTGTCCTCGTTTGGCTCCTTGAGCTGATTCTTGTGGAACTCAGCGCTGAGCGGCGCAAAGCCTAGGGAAGTGTAGAAACTCTCGGATTCGTTGACGAGCGCCTTGGCACTCAGATGCTTGACGAACTCATCGTATTGGGGCAGACTCTTGCGTGGGAAGTAGGACTCAATGATGCTGCCCTCCTCCCAGGCCTGCTCGAGCACCTGCTGGAACAGATGGTCCGGAATGGGGCCATTGGCGTTGACCACATCGCTTCCATATTTCTTGTGCAGCTCCTGGCGCACAAACGCGTGCAGCTGCTGATAGGCGGGCCTCAGCTCCGCCATGGCCTGCTCCATTTGCTGCAGCATCTCCTGGCTGTCGTAGCGGTACCACAGCTGAAGCACCGGTATCTCCAGTATCTGGGCTGCCTTCTGGTAGGACTGCACGATCGTGTAAAAGTTGACAGAGGCCCAGATTTGGTTCTTATCGCGCCACGTCTCCCAGTAGTACTTGAGCTCATCCACATCGTTGCTGCGCTGCACAATCTTCTGGATGTCCGGATAGTAGGCCAGCGGACTGTCGTCCTCGTTGGGCATCTTGGCACCGCCCAGATACGGCTCAATGTCCTTGTCCGTGGACATCTTCTGCAACGCTGCCAGATTCATTTGCACCGACGAGAAGTAATCCTCGCCGAGCACAAACAGATCGCCCACAGTGCGCAGCTCCTGCAGCGCCAGCTTCAGCTCCGCCTCGCTCACCTTGCTCAGGTCAAAGTTGCTCGCCTCCCGCGAGATGCCCACCAGCTCGTCGGCAATGCGCTTCACGTTGGTCAGCTTGGAGAAGAGCGCCTCGAAATCCTCCTCATCGTTGGCTGAGTATGTCTCCGAGGCGATTTGGTTGTAGAGCTTGTAGTAACGCTCGCTCGACTGATCAACGAATGTCTTGGCCTGCCGATCGTAGCTCGAGCTGACGGCAGCCGTTGTCCACTAAGGTGGGAGAGAGAGAGAGAGAGAGAGAGAGACAGCGAGCGTGAGAAAGAGTGGCAAGCGAGAGGGAGACTTAAGTTTGTCTGAATGTGTAAATCCTAGGCCGTAGCTACAGCGGCATATCAGTTTTTATGGTAGAATCTTATGACTTCCGAAGATTTACAGATTTTTAGCTAGAGCAAATGATGATATGTAGTCAGATGTACATATGTCTACTACTATGAGTGTTTCTTGAGATTTCACACATTTGATCATATCATGGGTATAGGATTAAATATCTGCAGATGTAGGGGCTTAATATATTGTAAAGTCTTTACCCTAAGCGGAAGCTGATAGGGATTATATTTGTGTAGTTCCATTAACGTATACAAAATTAAATGTTTCTTTATATGAAATGCTAAGCGAAGGGCAAAATAAAATCTTGGCTTATATAGCAGAATCTGTAGTCCAGAAATATATAGACTTAGATAAGGAGAACTACTTATTATATAATTTCACATCTAGAATCTCTTATATAGTTTTCGTTTTCGTTTCACAATAATCAATAATCATCGATGTTTAATCAGCCGTCTGAGCATCTCTTTCAACATTCGCTTAGTTTATTTAAGTTCACTTTGTTTTCACTTTCTGAACAGAGTTCACAACTATAACTCTACGCTGTTGGGCTTTTCACTTTGATTCGAATCAGATAATTGCGCAGCAATTGCAAAAATTTCAATTCGTTTGGAATATATTCTATTCTATGCTGATTGTGCTTACGCCAATGGCTGCTATCAGCAGCAGCAGTGGCAGAGCCTGAGCCATCGATTTGGTTTGAGGAAACACTTTAACTTTGCACCACTCGACGGTGCGTTCGCAACTGAGCCACTGAGGCGACAGCGGCCCGATTATAAGCGCCATGGAGCGAGCTGTGTGGAAGATGCTGCTGGGATCTATCAATAGCACACGCCGCAGCTGATAAGCGCAATCGCGATGCGCGGCTAAGGCCATCGTCTAGTATTAAATGAATGGACTATATAGTAGCAATTGTATTGTTTTCTTTAAATGCCGTGATGCGTTTATTGTGAGCTCAATCAAGATGCAATATAGTCTATTACTGTAACTTATATATGTATCTATGTACTATTTATCAGTGTCATCGAGGGAAGGTCGTTGCGTTATCGTCGTCAGCTAGATATGGGTTCAATTTAGGCCTGTCGAGTGACCACGCGATTCTCGTGGCGAATGCTGACGTCCACGATGCTCATGTTGGGCGTCAGGAAGTTGACCAGGCGATCGGCGCCAGCGCGCGGCAGGCGGTCGAAGGGATAGCCCATAGACTGGCGATCGGGATAGAGGCGATCGCGCACGCCGCAATAGCTGGCAGCATCGCTGCAGCGGCCCACCAGCTGCTGATCAATCTGGAAAGGAAACAAAGAATTCAGTTTCCTCAGTGTCCTCTAAAGTGGAGTTAACCCAGGCACTTACCCTGTCGTTCTCATAGTTGGAGACCATCACGAACAGATCGCAGCGCAGACCCTCGGGCAGGCCCTTGGCGATGAGCATGTGGTTGGGCCAGCCGCAGCCGCAGAAGTTGAACTCCAGCTCCTCGGGAGTGCCAGCTGCGGGACGATTGGCGTCCAGATTGCGGAAGGTGCGCTCGAAGGGAATCGTCACACTGGACTCTGTCGAGCGACGGCGTATGGTGTTCGGTCCCGGGTTCAGTGAGACCACAAACTTGTCCAGCTCCACCATCATCAGGCGCTGCTCGCGCAACAGCATGGGCTGGCCGCGCTCATCGTTCTTGGGGGCCATGAAGATGCGCACATAGCCGAAGCGCTGAGCACCGCCGTCATTGTTCACGTTGATCGTGTAGGTGAAGGGCGTGTGGGTCAAGTGGGTGAAGCGAGCGAAGACATTGCCACGGGGCGTGAAGTCGAAGCCACGCGACAAATCCATATCGGACTGCTGCCAGAAGGTGGTCAGCACATTGGGCTGGCCGCCATTGGATGCCACCTGGACGCCAGTGATGGAGATGCCCGAGTAGTTGAGCTGCGTGTCCGTGTAGGCGGGCAGGCGGGTCTTGTGCTCCTGGAAGATGCGATCGATGTAGGCGTGCCACCTGTAGAAGGCCGGATCGCGCATGGCCGTGGAGGAGTCGCCAATAACGCCGAAGGACTCCAGATGCTTGTTGTTCGTGTCGTGGGAGTAGGAGATGAAGACGTGGCCAAAGTTGTGCAGGTCGCCATACTGTAATTACAGGGTATACCGAATATAGTAAGGCCATAGACATGATGGCGTGCTCTGCAAGGCTTACCAAAGTGCGATTGGGCGACAGAATGGAGGACTCCAGTACATTGCCCAGGATATCAATGCCACGAGTCTCGTCCAGCTCCACACGCTGTCCACGCTCCTATAAATACAATATAGCTATGAGCCTTTGCCCCACATGTGGCTTCATTTGCTACTCACATCCATGACGAAACCTTGATGGATGGCTTCGTAGATGCGATCGCGCCAGCGCTCCAGATCAGACACCTCCAGATTGATCTGATCCTGCTCGCGATTCAGATCGCCCAGGCGCGTATTGTCGAAGCGCGGTGGCCAGGCGCGGCTGGACACGAGCGAGTCCATCTTGGGGAAGTAGCCCTCGGCAATGGGCTCGCGCAGGTTGTTGAAGGGCTGCGTGCGGGCCAAATTGTTGCTGAAGCGCTCCATGTTGTAGCGCGCCATCACCTGCTCGTGCATATAGTAGAAGAGCTCACCGCGACGGTCCTTGGCCACAATGCTGCGATCGGAGGCCTCGAACGGGTAGACCAAATGCCAATGCCAGTGGTGAAGATTGACGCCCAGATCCTCGCGGAAGTACCACAGGCGATGCTCCGGCTCCAGATCGGAGGCCGTATAGTCTCGGGGTATGACAATGGGCATGCGAGAGCCGGGCTGCACCACAAAGGACTCCTCGCGCAGCTCACGGAACACTTGCGAATCGACGAAGCGATCGGGGAACGACTGGGCGAACGAGGGCAGGTCCAGTCCCTGGGTGTCGGGCCGATGCAGAAGTGCGACAGAGAGTGCATAGTTGAACATCACGGGATTGACACGATCGCGAGCATAGACCGCCACGCTCTGCAGGTCCTCGACGCTGCGCATGTTCACAAAGATGTCGATGAGGCGGCCAGCGATGCGGCGGTGCTTCGGTATGAACAGCGAGAACTGCTCCTCGCGGCCCAGTGACATGGGTATGCGCAGATCGGGGATCGAGATCTCTCGGACGGGCACACGCTGCTCCACCTTCTCGCCGACACGGCTCTGCACCTCGTTGCTGATCGGCCGGTAGCGATCGGTCAGATAGCTATCGGGCACATCGAACACCGTCACCTTCTTGCCCTTGTCCATGAAGACGGGCTCGGTGGGATGCTCGAAGAGCAGCAGTAGATTCTGAGTGTCGGCCATTGCACAGGATTAGAGAGAGCTGGAGCTTGTCGAGTGTCGAGTGTCGAGAGAGAGAGAGAGAGAGAGAGTCCCAAAAGGAATTGATGTACTAAGCACTTGTCGCACTTTGCAACTATAACTATCCGAGCGCTTAGCTGCGCCTTTTATAGCTCCTCACTCGCTCGCTCTCGCTCTCGCTCTCTGCTATCTCTAACCACAAACCCTGCCCAAAGGAATGCGCTGCGAAACGGCATAGTTTGTGGTGCCCAAAGGAAGGGAACTGATAGCAGCTGATAAGGCAACGAGTTGCAGCTGTGCTTGGAAAACCGCAAAATTTCTATAATTTCTGTTTGTTTTTGTTTTTGTTTTCTTTTAATTTCAAATTTCTAAAATACATTTTTTATTTGTTGTTTGTTTTTCATTTGTTCTTTTATTATAATTATGTTTACACATATATATGTATATACTAATTTGAGTGAAATTTGATTATTCATTTTGTATTTTTGTATGTATATAAATTATCTGCACTATATATTCATTCTCTATTTATATATATTAGTATGTATATATATATATATGTTTGTTTATCTAGTATATTGCAACAAATTCTACGCTCGGCGCTTTCATAAATACATCGATACTAAATAATTATTGAACTACATGCACAATTTTTATGATATCTCTGTATACATATATATGTATATATATATTTTTTTTAACATCAACAACTTGTTTAAATTATATATTTATTTACTTATACATATATGTCAGATAAAAGTAATGTTTCCCTAGAATTGCCAAGAATCTCAACTGATCAACTGAGAGAGAGAGAAAGAGAGAGACTATTGCTGGTTGATGTTTAAGATGCTTTAGTGTTCTTCCCCTCCGCTCCCTGCTCTCCTCATCCTCCTCTCATCTATCACACAAGCTCCCCTTCCCGCCATCTCCGTTTCCTAGCCCTTATCTCTCTTAATCTTACTATGTTTTTCTTTCCCTCTCTTCTGATTTCTTCCCACCTTTGAAACTGTGTAAGATATATAAAGAGGTGAATATTATGTATATGGATAGATATAGATAGCTCTATATAATAGTGTATATACAAGTGTTGCTTCAGTTGTCTCATGTTGTAGTTGTAGTTTTTGTTGTTGTTGTTGTTGTTGTTATGTGTAAGCGTAAGTTCTTGTAAAAAGTATCTTAGAAAAGCCCTTGAATATATCCTGTGCTCCTTTGGTTTGGCCATTTGTTTCGAGTTGCATGATATGTTGGTTGTGTTGTATAAGCTCTTAGGATAGAGTAAGTTGGGTTTTGTTCTCTTGGTTCTTGTAGATGAAACAGAATCGAGAATAAACGCTTGGTACCCAGAACCAGTAAGAAGAGTGAGCATTGTGTTAGTATATATATATTGTGTTCAAAATGCGTTATAAATCTCTTTAATCATATCAAAAATTACATACAAATATATATGTATTTACATAATGTATATTATCATTTAATAATAAATATCGTGCCTTGTAAACTCAAAGGAAATACTTACAAAAATAGAGAGCAACGTGTAAAATACATACGAATACAATTTATGCAAAATATAATCAGTGCCATTTGTTTTAAACAACTAAAAAGTGTTGTTTCATATCCAAGTAGATAGATGGAATATAAAGCTGAACTAGTTTCATATGTAGTATGTATAATGCGGAATGTGTGTTGAATGTGGCATGCTGCATGTTGTATGTTGCCTGTTTCATTTGTGTCCATTGAGTGTAGTTAAAAAAGTTGTTCAAGCTTTAGTCACATTTTTGGAGCTGAAGCAAATTCTCTACGATTTGTATACATATATATAAAACGTTTAAATACGATTTGATTCGGTTCGATAACTTTGATTTTTGCCATAAATATATAGTTACAAATAGTTGATCTGTTGCTTTTGATATACATATGTATATATAGTATATATATATAGATTCCATTTCTTTGTTTGTTTCGCTTTTGTTTGTATGTTGTGTGTGTATATTGGTGCCCAAATATTTTCAGACTACGCTAGTGCTACTTTCTTTTCTTTTTCTTTTTTTTTTTTGCTAATTACAATAACAACTATTCGAAAAATGTTTTGCATGCATTATACACCGACTGCTAAGGAACTTGCACTACAATTTTTGTGTTTGATTTTCTCAACTTGATTTTCTTCTCTTTTGCCATTCTCATTTCCAACAAAACATAAAAACCAAAAAGCTGAAATTTGTTGAAATGTAAATCAAATTTGTTGTAAATAGAGCTTTGCTATTCGACACATATACATATGCGGAATATATACAGTATATATGTAATAACAACTTTCTGTTTTGTACTGAGATTCAGGTTTTCAAATCGTTCGTATCACTTGCCTCGAACAGCACACGCACACACGCACATACACACAGTTACACAGATACTACAACACAGTTGGAGATACTTTCGAAGATCAGAGACTCAGGTACAAGTATTCGTTTAGCCCCTAAACGAAATATACATATCATATAACATAATTCTTATTGGGAACTAACATTCAAGTACATATAGCTAAAGCAACGTTATATAGAACTAAAACTGAAATACTCTTGCAGAGAGAGAATGATGTAGATTTTGGTATATATAGGCTGAATCTCGATGCAAAATCTGAAATCTTGCTCATACCCAAATATCTCCTTTAATATCTTTAAAGCTTCACTCCAGACTTTTCATAAAAGAACTCAGCAGACATATAGCAAAGCAGACTTTTTTCTGAAATATATAAATAAAACATCAACAAGCATACGTTTATCCCTTGAATACACTCAGCTCTGCAAGAGTCATATCAAGCTAAAAAGAAAATAAAACTAAATAAATAACGTAGCCAGAGGCAAAACGGAAGAAAATGAACATGAACATCAAAGGAAATCTGCAATCCACAAACCGGAAATAACCCACATCAATGCAAATGTATTGCCAATGCTTATGACTTAACTAATGACTTTTTGGCTTGGCTGCGACCGCTGCTCCACCAGCTCCACCTGCTGCGGCTGCTGCTGTCGGCTTGTTCAATTTGGTGCCACCTGCGAGGTGGTATTTTGGTACTCCTGCCGGCAGTAGCCCATCACGATATCTGAACGACAATCGCCGCCCATTAGGCCGGGCAGCAGCACCGCAGCGCCCAGTATGGTGACCAAGGCGCCAAACACAACCAGGCCCAGGGCTGGCAGCTTCTCCCGGCTAAAGAGGGCATGCGGCTCCATTTGTATGTAGGCCAGGCCAGGCAATATGTAGGCCAGGGGTATAGCTGCCAGAAGACCCTAAGTGGTATAAGTGAATATATGAGTATATAAAAAATAGAAGAAGCATGAGAGCTCAGTTGATATTTAGGGTATAGTGTATGTGTGTGTGTGTGTGTGTGTGTGAATCTAACTCACATTCAATTCCAAGACGGAGCCCAGACAGTCGGTCATGGGCGATATTATGAATGCGCTGAACACAATGGCCAAGGTAATCGCTTTCGAATACTCATCAATTTCGGCGCCCTTCTCCAAGTTGGGATCCTTGTCCTGGGTGAACTCACTGATGGGCTCCTTCAGCACGAACCGATGCACCAGAGCGCGCACAATCTGCAATGTTGCAACAACAATCTGTGTGAATCTATGCAGTATATCAATGATGTGCAACAACAACAGCAGCCACAGCAGCAACTGTGTGGCACGAAATCCAAAATGTAATCTATGTGGCAAAACAACTTGGCCAGAATGACCCACCGAGCAGCAGATGGTCCAAATAAAGTGCTAAGCATTACAGAAACTATCTCAAGGGTATGAAGCAAGTGGGAATGATTGCTCAGTATGTATGTTGATTGACTAACGGATACTCTGTAAGTGACAAGTTATTTTATGTGAAAGGGTTGGGTTAAGGGGCTGCTCCATATTCCAGAGAGGTATGTATGTATATATGGAATATTTACAATAATTTATTTCAAATAGCAAAAGTGGATGCTGGCTTTATTTCTTTCATAGCTCGAACACTAATGCATCCTAACTAATTAATTGAAATTATTAATTATTATTCAAATGAAATGTCACATCCTTAAGGACTGCATCGAAAACAAATCGAGTTATCTAGCAAGATTTCTTTTCAAAAAAAATAGTTAAAGAGCTTAATTAATATATAACTTCTTTTTCTTCAAATGCCAACACCGTTAAGCAATGCTCGAGTTGGGAGCACTCCTTGAAAGCTATCCAGCCATTTCCTCAGTCGCTTCTATCACTGCTAGCCTCGCAAAGACAACTAATATCCAACCTACCTCTCGTGAAACGAAACACTCGATGGGAAACGTCAGCAGTATGGATATGGAGAAGAGCACACGCGAGAAATTCATTAAGTCATCATCCCAGCAATAGTTCTCGAGTAAATCGCCTGCAATAGAGAAACGAAGCAGAGCATAGATTATATGGCCAGCAGGGCAACAGATTAAAGTGGCGCTTTAACAGCGCTCTAAGAAGAGGGTGAAGAGGAGGAAGAAGACGAAGAAGGCAAAATAAGAGACCAGAAAATGCCATTAAATGCGAGCGTAATTGTCAATTAGTTTACCCTGGGAGAGGGCGCGGAATGTTGAGTAGCCCGCAATGCCGAAGAGCGCTGCCACAGTCCAGGCAAATCCAATCGAGATGTGGGTGACCTTCTCCCAGCGTTCCATGGTCGCCTCTCGCATCGATTGATAAACGAGAAATGTGTTGTGATGACACATGAAAGCTAAACAGAGAGAGAGAGAGAGAGAGAGAGGGAGAGGTATGTTAGAGTTGACATTGAGCGTGACAAATGCAATTTAATTGTTTCTTCTTCTTTCTTCAGTCTTGGCTCTTTAGTCTGGCTTAGCCGCAATCAAGTCGCGGTTTATCCCTGCTGCTGCATAAGTGCGCATTTTAATGCGTAGCTACTCACCAAACACCATTATGCCCGTGGCGGGTATTAGATCCGTGTTGGCGAAGCGCCACGACTCGGCCGTATCCGTGCTAAACGCAGCAACAGGCGAAGGCAAAAAATGAAATATATATACATAAATATGAAAAAAGGGATACCTTTTAGCGTGGGTAGCTAGCTGAGAAATTACGCAAACTTAAC
Source organism: Drosophila mulleri (assembly GCA_035047565.1). Classification (NCBI taxonomy): domain Eukaryota; kingdom Metazoa; phylum Arthropoda; class Insecta; order Diptera; family Drosophilidae; genus Drosophila; species Drosophila mulleri. Next base: position 5,227,876 of record JAWNPK010000060.1, read on the forward strand.
ACCAAATTAACATATTTCGCTTTTCTTTCAGGTTCGCAGAGAGATGTAAAATTCACACTGGAAGAAAAAAGGACGAAGGTGCGGCTTATGCGCCATCGAGCCGACGGACAGAACATAATATGCTAAAGATAAAAGCAGAGCGCGAGCAGCACACAATGGCTGCAGCAGCAGACGCGGCACAAATGTACACAAATTGGAAATTTATTTAAATTTTATGCCCAGCTACAAGCGCTCACAGCTCGAGCACCCGTTGACCATGAAATACGCAGAAGCAGCAGTAGCAGGAGGAGGTGTGGTAGAATTGCAACTGAAGCAACTGGCGAGTGTTTGGCTGGCAGCTCGAGTCGCCGTTAGCAACAGTGTGGCAACTGCTAACGACTGCGTTGCACACACTCGAAATGCTGCTGCCACAGACGCAGACAGACAGTGCTACTGCTGCTACTGCTGCTGCTACTGCTGCTGCTGCTGCTACTGCTGCTGCTGTTGTGGCATGCAACGACCATTCGACAAACTAATGAAAAGTTATAAAAGCCAAACAAGTGGCTCACTACATTTTATGGCACTGGGCGCCGTTCAATGCCGCCGGCCCGGACCCAGCCAAGCCGAGCTCGGCTAAGCCACCACAGATTTGAAGGCACTAAAGCGCCACTTAGTACTAAAGCGACCGGGACCAATAACAACAAAAAAAAAAAAAAAAAGAAAAAAACGGGAGAAAAAACGTAAAAAAATCACAAGCGCAAACCACTGTACCGTTGTTTTTAGCCCAGGGCTCTGTCCATAAATTTGTTGCGGCAGTCGCGCAGCAACAAATTGTAATTAAAATGCAAATAAATCTGTGCGCGTTATTAGACAGCGTCGGCACTCATATTTTTGATAATTTGTATAAATTGCGTGAAGAAATGAAAACAAAAGCGAAACACAAAAAATCAACGAAAAAAACACAATTTATACAACAACAAAATATATTACTCGGCAGGCATTTCATTGTTTTGTGCTTGGATTCTGGTTATATTTTTCCATCTAAATGTCTTGAAGGATATCTTAATACCCATTTCATATACATTAAATGTCTATTCATAAGAACATGCCAAGAGCAACAGTTTTTCGTAAGGAATTAATATTTTTCCAACTCCAAGACTTTTAAAAATGCCATTGAATATCAAATTAGTATTGCCGTAAGCATATACCAGCAAAAGTAGATGTTTAACGTATTTAAATGCATATAAAAATTCAATTAAAATAAAGTAAATTCAATTATAAAAAGTAAAGTAATAGAAATAAAATGAGAACATAATTGAAAATAAACTGATGCATTAAAACGCTTCAGTATTTTTTGACCTTCATAAAAAACCTAATTACTGGCTACACGTGACTTGTTTCGGATAGGCATATTAAATTTTGTATGCATATGTGGCACACTTTTGTTTAGCATACATAAATAAGCCAATGTTCTGCACTTATAAACTATAAAATTTGATATTTATGAGTTTTGTTTAGGTCAATAAATAAATTTAGGAAGCAGATAATATCTAATATTTATACTGCACAACTTGAACTCAGACAATTAAATAAATCCATTTATTATTGATTTTAATAAATGTAATATGAGCTCAATCCGCAGCAAATTTAAGTGCATACTTTCAGGCGGCCCATTAAAGCCGCAAAGTTATCACGTACACGAACCATTTCAAACTCTTACGCTGTACAATTTAATTTATTGCATACTTTTCGGCAGGGTAATTTATTAGTTAAGCGAATATATTTAGTAGATATCGGTTAACTTTTTTTTTTTTTTTTTTTTTTTTTTGTTTATTGAAGCCATACGAGGTATGCGAATAACCCCTTTGTGAGCTTATTTTCTATTAATTCTGCCCATTTGGGCGCGCCGGCAACTTACGTTGCTGTCGCAATTTACAAATATTTACACTTATATACAAATATTTACAACACAATACATTAATAACACAATGATGGCAAGTGTATGTCAACGTCTGTTAACCGTCATACGGGGCGATCGGAGAATCAGGTCCCTCGGTTGTCTTCTTTTAATCCTCCTAGCAGTTCTGTATGTAGTGAGCATGTTTGCTAGCCTGTTTCTGTGCCGCTCCAATCTGTCATTGTACCGACTCGAGTGCTGGTTTATTGCATCAAAGACCGTGGCGAGTTTCAGGTCTCTGTGCAGTATGGTGTTTCGAACAAACCACTCGCAGCCGGTAAGCAATCTCAAGATTTTATTTTGTGTGGTCTGGATTCGATGAATTTGGCTATCACAAGCCAGCCCCCAGATTTGGCACCCATATTTCCAGATTGGCGCAATGATCTGTTTATAAACTGTCACCTTATTGGTGAGTGACAGTTTACTGCGCGAGCAGAGAAGCCAAAAATGCTTCTTCACTGCCGCACGTAAGCGCATTGTAATCGCCGTTACGTGCTTGGAAAAGGTGAGCCTGCGATCCAGTATCACTCCAAGATATTTAGCATCATTCGCCTGCGGCACTGGGCTTCCCTCCAAGAGCACGGCTGGCGGCGTTCTCCGCCTCAGCGTGTAGCAAACATTAACGGATTTGCTTCCGTTGATGGCAATGTTCCATCGCCTTGCCCAGTCCGCGAATTTCATCGCAAAATCTTGGATGCCATCTGCTGCATCGTACTCGCATCGGGACCTGTATGTGATGCATACGTCATCTGCAAAGGTGGCCAGCATTGATGCTCCATACAGGCTGCTATCAGGCTGTGGCATGTCGTGGCTGTAGAGGCAGTAAAGCAGAGGGCCAAGAACACTACCCTGTGGTACACCAGCTGCCACATCGCGCTCAGTGGATATCGCCGTATGGAAGCGTACCGCAAATCGCCTTCCCTCAAGATATGACCTGAGCAGTCCAAAAAATGGTGCAGGGAGGCTCCGTTTGATTTTTAACAGCATTCCGGCGTGCCACACTCGATCGAACGCCTCCCGGATGTCCAGATAGAGTGTGTTGCAATACTCCTTGTTGTCGTACGCCATTGGTATTTGGTCGACAACTCGATGCAGCTGCTCCACTGTGCTGTGACCGGCACGGAATCCAAATTGGTGCTCTGGGATAATTCCTCGAGCTTCCATAATCCTTACCAACCGAACAGCAATAAGTCTTTCCAACACCTTCGATATCGAAGGGAGGAGACTTATCGGCCTGAAAGAAGATGGCTCTCTTTCCGGCTTGCCCGGCTTGTGGATCATGGTGATTATTCCAAGCTTCCATTGGGGAGGGAAGTATTGCAGCCTTACTATAGCATTGAACACCAACGCTATGAAGCAAACCGCATGTCTGGGCAATGCCTTCAGAGTGGCATTGCAGATGGCGTCGTGTCCCGGCGCTCTATTCGTGTTCAGGCTAGCAATAACTTCCGCTACCTCACTTGAGTCGAATGGCTCAATTGGCAGATCCATTTGAAGCGCTTGAGTCAGCTGGTCGTCGGTGTCCAGGACTTCTTGCAGGCTGGCCAGATTGAATGGCTGGAAGCGCTCGGCAAGGTGTCCAGCAAACACCTCTGCTTGCTCCAAGTCCGTCCGGCACCATGTCCCGTTACTTTTAGCTAGAGGCGCTTTCCTTGCGCAACGCCTTTTAATACCGCGCGTGGCCTTCCACAGTGAGTGCGTTGCGTCCCTAGCAACTCCAGTATTGGCAAGTCTGTCATCAAACCATGCAGATTTGTGGTCCGCAAGTGCATGACGGAGCCTACTCCTTGCTCTATTCCACTCGGCTTTGTCCAAGGGGTGACGAGATCTCATCCATCTAGCGCGTATACGCCTCTTTTCGGCAATGAGCAGCAGAATTTCTCTGGTTACCGGAATCCTGTCGGCTGCAGGTCGCCGGGGCGCTGTGCCAGAGGCCACTCTAGCAGCTGCCTTAACAGAGCAATTGAACGCATCTATAGCATCGTCGATATCGCTTCCAGAGCTCATCTCCATATTGAGGTGAAGTGTCGACTCGAGGTGCTCATGGAACCAATCTAGATTAGTACGTCTAGTGATTAGCCGTTCCGTCCTTGGATAGCATAAAGCAGATGCATCCAGCGTAATTATGAGGGGAAGATGATCAGAGCTAAGATCAACAACCGCTCTTATATCCGCGTGGATGCTCAGCAATCCTTTAGTCAGAGCAAAATCGATGTAGCCTGGTGAGCCTCTGCTGCCGTACGGGTACCTCGTAGCTCCCCCTGTCGCCAGAGCGTTAATCTCTGAGCTCAGGACGAGGTTTCCAAGCGCATGGCCTCTTTGGTTGCACCTTCCTGCTCCCCAAAGCCAATGGGACGCATTCCAGTCTCCGGCGATGACGAATTTAGAACGATGCTGCTCCAGAGTCGCCTCAAACTCATCTGTAGTCCAGACAAACCTCGGTGGGCAGTAAATTGCCCCAAAGTTGATAGGGCCGAGATCCGTTTGGATAGCTGCTGACGCAAGCTGAACTTTTGTGGTGGCTATTGGTGTTAGCGGGAAGTGAACCAGAGTAGACCGGATTAAGATAGCAGCGCCTCCTTTGGCGTTGCCGGTACTCGGGTCATTAGCAGTGTATGCCTCAAAGCCAAATATTTTTGGTGCCTGCAGCTCCTTGCAGTGTGTCTCGCTGAGCAGCAAGACATCAATCTCGTGTCGCCGCACGAAACACTCTATTTCGTGCAGCTTCGTGGCAATCGGTTAACTGTGCAAAAACCCTGCCAATTTTCACACGTACAAACTGTGTTTCAAATGCCATAGTTGTTCACAGGCTTGTAGCCCTTAAAATTGAACTTTAACTTTCATTTGACACCCCACAACAAATTCGATTTATAGCCATTTACTGTCAGAAATTTAATTTCCCTTAGCCCCAACTGTCAGACATTCGAATTAAATAATTGGCAAGCTAACGGTAAATCCTATAGCCGCGCTTGTAATAAAACTTGCCAACCCATAAATAACTTATTCTCAAACATATACTCACACTTTATAATCGCCCGACATAAGTTTTATGATGACGGCAAACAATATGAAGACGACACACGCCAGGCTAATAAAACTGGCGCGCGCCAAACGGGAGACGTTCTTATAGAGGCACAGTGGCACCACAACGCCGACGGTGACAAAAAAGACGACGCCCAAACGCACCGCGCCCATCGAATCGCCCCAGGATGGAAAGAAACGTACCAAAACTTTTGATAAGGTATCGCCTACGACAACATTGTACGATATCATGGCTGTAAAATAACTTTGTTAGTTACCTGACTGTATGTGTGTGTGTGCGTGTGTATCCAAAAATTGTTGGCATACACGAATGTAATTTGGTGATTAGCGCCACTTACCCAGAAAAGGATACATGAACTGCAGCAGCGACAGCAGATAGTAGCCGTACTTGCCGTAGGCAGCCTCCATGATGCCCGGATAGCTGAATCGCCCGCAGATGTGACCGCATCTAACCTGCAATGATAAATCGAACTTAGCACCTGGATCTTCCTATTGCTCCCTCTCTCTGTCTGTTGTTGCTCTGTCGCGCTTTCATTAATTATGCAAATTGTGATGATTTTTCGTAACGGAAATGCATTTAATTTGCCGCGCGTTGGTTAGCGAGACACGCGTTCAATTTCCGCTTCCGGCTGCGTTTCCGTTTCGGGCAAATGATTTGCAATTTGTGGCGCCTGGCCTGCTGGCCATCGCCATTAACTCACCATCAGTATGAGCGAATAGTCGGTTATGTAGGCCACCAGGATGAGCAGTGCAAGGCCCAGGCCAAAGCCGGCCCGGTGCAGGGCGTAGGGTATGCCAATGACGCCGCTGCCAACGATGGAGTTGATATAGTTGAACGATGCTTGTGGTAATGAGGACAACGTGTCGCCTGATAGTCCATCCCCTCGTTGTTGTTGTTGTTGTTGTTGTTGCGAGGACTGCTGCTGCTGCTGCTGATGCTGATGCTGATGCTGTTGCTGTTGCTGCTGTGGTTGGCCCTGTTGCTGATGTGTCTGATGGTCGTTCTAGAGACAACGTTAAGCAAAAACAAAAGTTGTAGCGTAATAGTGGGAATGGCAGCCTGAGTGACTGTGGCTGTATCTCAGTGTGTATGTGTATGTCCGTTGCGTTTCGGCTTTGGCTCGCTCTATTATTGTACGTTGATTGGGATAAGAGCGCAAAATTGCCTCGAGTGCCTCTTTACATCAAAAGCAAACTGTCCCCTTCTGACACACAATCAACCCCAACCACACACACCCCCTCCGCACGTCGTATACGCAATATGCAGGTAGGTTACGTATACGCAACCTTATCGTAAATTGTTGCTGCCACCGCCAGTTAGATTCTGCCATGTAGTAAAATGCTTGTGTGGCCCGCTTACACGCTTCCACTCTCCATTTTTGCCTTTGTCAGTCATCCCGCCAGCGCGCTCGAAATGTAGCCATAAAAGACAAGTTTATATGAAGGGCTTAAACATAAACCCGAATAAAATGCCACATCACGGCGCAAGGCCAATGTTGTGACAGCAGAAACAGACTACCAGAAAGAGTGTGTCTATGTGTGTGTGTGTGTGTGTGTGTGCGTGCAGTTAGCCAAGTTAGTGGCAGCTGAAGCGTTTACTGCATTGCGAGCAAAAACTTTTACCAGCTGTTTGCAATTAAACAAGTTTTCACTTGCTTTTTTTTATGTTTTTTATTTTTGCACTCCATTTTTCATATATTTTTTGTTGTTGCTGACTCTCGCTGGCTGTGGCAACTAAGTTGTGCCCGGACAAACAGTGCGAAACGCCAAAACAGCTGAAAGCAAACAAGCTAACAAAGTTCTGGGTACAGTTGATTCTCCCTCTCTCGCTCTAATTCTCTTTGTCACTCTCTCCCTCTCCCTCTCACTCTGCAGCTGTGTGTCGTTCTGTCTGGTAAAGTTGCGAGTTAAAACCGTAAAGCAAATATTTGGCCGTAGCTACTTTAAAGGCCTTCTGCAGCATGCCGTGCAGCTGGGCGTAGGCGTTGGGGCATGGCGCTGCGTACTGAAAATTTCCAAAAGCAAATTACGTGCGAGTTGAGTTTCTCAATTCAATTAAGTGGTTACAGGTGGCAGAGCTCATTGCATACTTTATAGAGCAGCAGGTAAGCGATAGGCGGCAGGAGGAGTACAACAAATGGCAAACGGCGCGTGGCTGGAGTGCCATTAAAAATGCCATTTAGTATCAAAGCAAGTGGCTAATTATAGGCGTTGGCCAACTATTAAAAAATGTTTGCTCTACACACACACACACACGCACACGCGCACACAAAAGCGGACACAGAAAAGAGAAAGAGATAAGGGGAGCGAGACAGAGCCGTGTAATTCAACTCTCAACTCAATGCCAAGGATGTAAACGGGTCAGGCAAGGACAGCCAAAAATGAAATTACAAAGTGTCCTTCCGCCAAAACAAATTGCGGCCACAACAAAAGCCAGAACAAGCCAGAGGCGGACTGACAACAAAGTTCTGGCTGCTCGTTAATCTGGCGGCAGAGCGCAAAAGTCGAAGTAAGGCTGGCTTCAATCCATGCCTTCCTCACTCTGTCTGTCTGTCTGTCTGCCACACGTGAGCGCCGAATGGTCGCATTTAAATGCCTAATTTATAACACGCGTTGTTATTGTTCGCCTTTACGAGTGGCAATTAGCTGACAAATCCTGTAAATGCCACAACTGCTCAACATTCGCATAATACAACATGTTTTTTAAAGCGTTTCGCTTATCATTTGAATTCGAATTGGCATCGCTCCACGAATGGGAATGCCAAACCGAGACCATTAGATATGTAAAGCCTCTGACAGGTGCCTACACTCGCATAATGTTGATTCAAAAATAAAAAAAGGAAGAAGAATGAGGAGCGGAAAAAGCATTATAAGAATAAATAAAAATTGCTGGCCGCACTCTGTGCAAGGGCCCGAAAAGTGCTGTCAGCCATAAAAGGGAGCACATTATAAAAAGTAAAGTATGAAATATAAAATATGTAAAAAAGGGACGTCCTGATAAGACGACGACGTGAATGCCACATAATTATTATGCGTGCCCTGTGCATACTTAATATTTACTCTCTAGAGGCTCTACTCAAGGCATTTATTTGTTGACACATGTTGGTGCACAGCGCACTCAATATTATTCAGTTCTGTTGTTAGCCAGAAACTTAAAGCCTCCACACACACACACACACACACACACACACACATACATACATTTGCCATGCACACAGTCCCATAAATAATTTGTCAGCCTTTGCACAAACTCCCTGCCAAGCAATTAAAGCTCGCAATCCAATTAATTTCCCAAAGAGCAGCGCAAAACAAAAAATAATGCAAAAATAAAGCAGACAAAAAAACAAAATAATAATAATAAAGAAGAAGAGAGCAGAGAAAACAGCAAATGCTGCCAACCTGCTGCTCAGGTCGAAACTCAATTGAGCCAAAGCGTGTGAAGCGCACAAGGCAACAGGGGAAAAAAAATTAAAGAAAGAAGGAAAACAACTGAAATTACAAATAAAACTGAGGCAGGAGGCGGCATGCGCGACTATGAAATGCACTACCAAGCAGAGATTTCATAATTTATATGGAAATGGAATTCGATTGAATTCGACTACGTGGAAAGGTACAAATATTTAGGCAGCTCTCTTTTTATCAAATTTATTCTCGCATTTGTATTCCATTTGAATTCGAGTCAAATTCGCTTTAAGTGAATAAAAGAATATTGTGAATGTGAATTGCTCGCAGAGTGGGTGATACGTTGATATGGAGAGAGGGATAAAGAGACGGAGCGATAGAGAAATGAAGACGAAGAGAGTGAGAGATAGCAACAAAGAGAGAGAAAGAGGGAGGGAGAGAGGGGAGCCAGTGAGAGAGGTAGAGATATAGAGAGAAAGGAACAGAGAGAGTGGAGTGGAAGCAAATAAAGAGAAAGACAGAAAACGAGATAGAGATAGAGACAGGTATATGCAGATGAAGAGAGAGCGAGTTAGATGCAGAGGGAGAGACAATCAACAAAGTGGAGTCAGAGACACAAAATAGAGTGAGACAGAAAATAATAGCTAATAGGAAATAATTTTTGGGAAAATTATTCGACCCTGCTTTTATTTACATTTTTATGAATATTTTAGCCTATGCATAATCAAAACATTTATATTTCTATTATTTCAAAGCTCTATTTAAATAAAATGCAACTACATTTCCGATAGTAAAAACCCATAATCCTCTACTTTCGCTATTTGCTGTTCTTCGACCAATATACACATACACTTACGGAGCTACACACACATACATATGTACTATATTCCAAATTAAAGCTCTAGAAAGAGTTTAGGCATTGCCTGACATTTGCACACACACACACAAACACACTCGTAGAGCCAACTGAGGCCAGGTACACGTTTCTAATAAAAGGCAAACATTGTCTAAAGCAAACACAAACACAAACACAAATACAGACACCCACTGGCACACACAGACTTAAAGTTAGCCAATGACTAACCGGGCCAATCCAATGTTACAGCTAGGATGCAAACAAACCTTTTCATGCACTGCACGATTTTAATTAATAATATTCATGTAGCTGAGAGGCAACACACACCACACAATTGCCAGCTGCTCAGTGGAGCACACACACACACCAATACACCTCGAGCACGTAAAAAAGTAAACTGCAGAAATTTGTTTGGCTAATGAAATTAGGCGCGAGCAGGTCAAAAAGCCAAAACTCAAATGGAAACAAACAAAAAAATGTGTAAACGAAAAAAAATAAAAAAAAATTAAAAAGTGGACAAGTGGAAAAAAGAGGAAAACGTGTCGCTTGCTGGATTTGAATTTGTTGTGGCAAAAGCGTTTAGGCACAAATGTCAATACCGTGCGAAGGCAGGCCACACACACAGGTGCGGGCAGGTGGTGTGGCTAGGTGCCATAAGCTGCTGCAATTAACATGCGCTAACCAAAATGTTCAACCGCAATTATGCGCATGGCAAATGTCGAGCTGCGCTTTTTTTTTTTCCTTGTGTTTGTGTGTGTGTGTGGCTTGTTGGTGTTGTTGTTGCCCTGTCGTTGTTGTTGCACATGCAGATAAACAAACAAGCCCGCCAGCCAGCCAGCCAGCCAGCCAGCCACACACCAAGCCATCTAGACCCCTGTTCCTCGCCCTGGCCGTAGAGTAAACAGCAGCAACCTGTCCAACACACGTACAACAGCAACAACAACAACAACAACAACAACAGCAGCAGCAATAAGGAAATAGATTTTGTTGTTGCTTCTTTTTACTTTGTGACCTTCTGCCATGGCCATTTGCCGTTGTGTTTTGGTCTTTTGTCTTGCTTTTAACTGTTTGCCATTTCGATCTGCTGACTCTGGCTTGGCAATTGCAGGCCGCCTGGCCATTGCCACTGCTGCACGAATTTAATTAGATTTTCGGCCGAGCCAGTTGCCAATTAATAAGTTATTTGAATGCTTTTTAACAAAACTAGCACATAAATTACGTATACAAGCTTTCGTTTTTGTCAATTGGCTGCAAGTGCCCCTCGCCCCGCTGCCCATTTGCGTTCCAGCTCTGGCTGGCCTTGCGTCTTGCGCCTTGCGCCTTGCGCCTGGCTAGCCATTAGTTGGGCAAACAATCAGCTACTTAGTGTGTCCGGGTTGAGAATTCGCGTTCGCTTTCACTTTCATCCTGGCCATGGATTTTAGTTTAGCACCGTCTTTGCTTTGCTTTTCTACTTCTTTTTCTTCTGCCTTTTTTTTTTTTGCCTTGTTCCTAATGTTGAGCCTTGCTTTTCTTTTTGGGCAGCCTTGTTAGGCTTAATGGCAATGCCAACACTTTCAGTGTGAGCCTACGAAAACAATGCCTGCACACGCACAGCCACACACGCCCACTAGCCCACACACACACACACCCATTTGCTATGCATGGTCGTGCAACAACATATCAAATTACACAACTTTTTTTTTTTTCTTTTTGCTGCCATTGTCCTCAAGCTGAAATGAAATTTGCTGCAAAGTTTTTGGTTATTCCATTCCACAATCACAAACGGCTCTCAGCCTTTAAATGCCTGTGAATATCCTTTGAGACATTAAAAATTCGCTTTCAGCATTTAAGAGCTCAACAAGAGGTCTTAAAGCTGGCGCCTTTAAAAATGTCCAAAGGAGAATATTTGTATAATTCGGAAGAGAATTATTACAAGGCAAGCTGCAGGAAAATTTCGATTCAGCTTCTAGTTATAATTCAATTTAATTATGGATAATATCCACTGCCTGACTATGAAAGCCAATTTGATTGGGAACAAAACGTTTTATCTTATTATTGAGCAAGGTCGCTTTGATCTTTCCAGAGGCAGACGCGTTTATCTAGACTTTGCTTACGCGCTTTAAGGCCAAATCTCAGAAATGCAAATTTCATGCAAAATTAAACAGAATTCGCCCTTTCAGGCGCTCGGACAAGTTAAGCCATTAAAGCTGCACCAAATAAAAGATGGCGCAGTCATATTTTAAATTGTGAGCAGCATAAAGCCGAAAGAAAAGTTAAATATTTGCACCTCAGCAGACATATATACTATATACTATGTATCTATACATATATCACTGAATAGCAAAGCAGAAACAGAATTCAGTTAATGTAAAAAACGCCAAGCGAAAGAGGAGAAGACCAGAAGAGCAGACGAGCAGAGGAAAGTAAATTGCACTTCATTTTTCATCATCAGCTCAACTGGATTTTTAATAAACTCAAATTGAAATGAAATTTAATAAAGAGAGCAAGAGCAGGAGGTGGAGCAGCAGGAGGCGGAGGCGGAGACGGAGGCGGCGCGTCAGGCGAAAAATATTTAGAATAGTATAAGAAAATTCTTTGATGCCGCAGACCAAGTGAAATTTCCGCCAACTCTCGAGAAGGTTGCGGCCAATGCCAGAAATTTTAAGCACCCAAAGCTCGCTCTCCCTTTCTCTCTCTCTCTCTCTCTCGCTTACTCTGCGTGTGTGCGTGTGTTTTTTATGCATTTGAAATTCGTTGAATGTGAATGTGGTGAATGTGTATGCAAAGACATGTCGATTTGCATGTTGCTGAAGGGGCAGGGGCAGGGCAATGGCGCGGTTGAGGGTGAGGGTGAGGAGAATCTGGGTCAGTTATTACCTTCATTAAATTGTTGAAGTCATCGAATGCATATGCTTCAGCAGCGGACACATCGCTGCCCTACAAAAAAATAACAACGCAGCATCGATTTTGCAAATCAAATTGTTAGTCATTTAATCAAGTTCGGTTCAGGGGGGGAGGTGGGCGCGAATGCAGTTCCGTTCCTCAGCCACGGCGAATGCCATTCGGCTGTGCAAAGTGTGCGATTTGTGCGAGTGGGCCATAAAAAATCATGCGCTATCAAAATATGCATTGCAAACCAAAGGCGAAAAAAAACAACAACAGACACAATAGCAACAACAAGCAGTAAAACAGAGAGCGAAAGAGAGAGAGAGGGAGAGCAAATAACAATATATTTCGCATGCCAAATATATACGTAGATTGAACACGTGTTTTTATTTACCCAGCCAGAAATGCATGTAGGGTATATTGATTTTGTGAATGTGCAGGTAAAACATTGAGGTAGGCTGCCTTGTTGCACTTTTGTTGCACTATTAAAGAAAAATAGACAAGGAAGCAATCCATCTCAAAATATTAAATCAAATACTTTAAATCTGAATAAAATTGAAACATGCAAATAAATCAAATTAACTTTTTCCGATATTTTATTGAAAATTAATTAACTATTATTATATACGTATATATTAATTAATTGGTTGCCACACGAAAATTAAAACAACAGAGATTCATCCCAGCCTAAACAAGCTCTACGTAAACTGAATATCCATCAATATTACCAGTATCTATAAATATTGGCATCCCTCTCTCAATATTAATATCAGCTTTGCAAACCAAAGCTTGCTTGATATTTTCGTCAATAAATTGAATATGTTTGCCGCCGCACTAACTAAGCTCTGATTTAAGAGCAACGAGCATAGGGTATCAACGACGGCTTATACACTTGGGCTTACAACATTTGCACTTGTTTTATGTAAAAATGCGGCTCAGCCCAATGGACTTGCTGCTGCCATTTACGCCTGTTCCCGCCCCCACTCACACTTTGAATGGGTTTTTCTGCTCTTTCTCTTTCTTTTCCTTACTTTTTTTTGCCAATATTATTGTTTCGCGTCGCCGTCAGTTACCAAGATATACACAAATACAGAGGCCACAGAGCAGCGAACAGACAGCGGACTACGGTAAGAGCTACAGCCAGAGACTCAGATATACAGTTGGCCCAGAGCGCATTTGTTTTTATTGTTTTGCCACCAGACACACACACACACACACACACAGACACAGAGAGAGATACACGCACACATGCACACTCGCTGAATCCATCACTGAGGCATAAAATCGGCATGAACGTGAAATCGAAACCATTTAAAGCAGCAAAGCCATCCCCAGAGAGGGAGCTAGGCGGCGTGGGCGTCAACGGGGGGAAGGGGCATGGCTATGGCTTTTAGTCGATGCCTGGCCGCACCTAAGGAACGCTTTCACTGGCCTGGCTCGCACTTGGCCATTTTTTTATGTGCGGCTTGAGATTTTTATTGCTCGTCTGCTCAGATAATGGGCTCAAAAAGAAAAAAAAACGAAGAGGAAAACAAAAATTTTTAGCAGCAGCTGTTGAATGCACGCAATGTGCCATTTTATAGTTCATATATATAAAAACATATATGTATGTACATATATATATTTGAGGCGCATCAAAGTCTCTGACATCGTTTAGCTCTTTTCTTCGAGAGTCGTGACATGTGCAACACGTTATGCACTTGATGCATTGCATAACATGCACTCGGACTCCGACTCAGCGCTGTGTTTGCACTTCGATTTGATTTGTATGCCACGCCCACACACACACACACACACACAGCGCCCACTTGCCTGCACTTAGTCACTGTCGGTGTCAGAGAAAAAGTGAAAAGTAAAATGGAAAAGACGATGACGTCGCTGCCGCTGTCGTCTCTGGCGCCGCATTGGCCTTCGAATCGTTTTTAAATAGGTTTCTTCGACGATTTCTTGATTTGTCAATGGGCCATGGTCAATGGCCAGGGATGTGGCTATTCAATTAGGTCAATTTTACTTCAAATTAATGCATGCGCCCGGCCGGCCCTCGACTCGTGTCACATTGCGCATACGACACGTTAGACACATGAAAATGTCAAAAGCATTCAGCAAACGATGCCAAGCATGGCGTATACTTAATATTGTTTTGCTCCATATATTTACGCCCCAAGGCAATTGCTATTTTTACTGCCATGCACATGGCTTGCGCTTTGGACGGAAATCCTTTGCAATCTATTGAAAAGCAACTTGCATAGAGCCATAATTGAATTAATAAACAGTTTACTGCCGTATATTCTATTTATATTACAGGGAATGGAATAGTGCAATTGCGATGCCCTTCAATTAACTTTTTGGTCAAAGAAAATAATTATTGTGGTATAAATTGTTTGTAAATATGTTATATGTAAGAAATATCAACAAATTTAGATAATAAACAGCTGAGCCACTCACTCATACTTCATGTCTCACTTTTAATTTATTTAACTCTTAAGCCATGTGTATATAAGCCTCTTGAAAATCCTCTCAAGCAGCTCAAGCAAGATTCTATTGAATGTCCTCTGGCAGAATCATATTTGAGCAGCATTTCATCTCGGGATAACTGTAGCTGCTTGCACTTAAGCTGGTCTGTCAGCCGATTGGCTTACAGAGATATCAAGTGCTGTGAATTGCGGGCTTTGTGCCTGGAACAGGTGTATCAATATTTGCACCTTGTGCACGTGTTGCCACAAGCGCTGCGCTCGCATTTGTATGCAGCGGCTGATGCAGACGACATTGATTTCTCTTATCGCAACTGGTTGTGGGGCTGAGGTAAGGGATTTGAGGTCGACAATGCGAGTGCTGCGAGTGGCGTTGACGTTTTTATTTGATATTTAAACAATGCGAATGTCGCCTGGTTTCCTGGCGCAGCCAAGACACTATGCGCTGGCAAGGCCTGCCTTAAGGTCGCACTCCGAGCCGCTTGCCATGCATATTAAGCGACGATTAAGCAGAAGCTTCTGGCTATGCCACATGCCGCATGCCGCATGCCGCATGCCACATGCTGTTGCATGGCCATCATAACAATGCTGCACAAGCTCATCAGTATGTGCAGCAGGCGTCGCAAATGCCGCAGCATCTAGATACGAATCCCTCCCTGTGTGTGTGTGTGTGTGTGTGTGTGTGTGTGTGTGTGTGTGGGAGTGTAATTAAAGCTCAAGACGCGCGCGCGATTTATCGATTTTATGATAAACTCTGCTGCACTCACAGCCGTGTCCCAAGATTTGCCACGCCTAATTAAATCTGTAGGACATGCCCATAATTCCTTCTGAGTCTTTTTGTTGTTGCTTTTAGGCCAATTCTCTTGGCACACAAAAAAGGAACTGACAAATTGTGCGCAGCCAGCAAAGGTCACAATACACACGATAAATAAGGCACATTTCATAAGGTTGCAAGTTTTTGTGGTTTATCCCACACACACACGCCAACACGCCCACACACATACACAGACCCGAACACCCTTCATTAATCATAAGCATGTGTGTGCGTGTGTGTGTGCTGCATGTGATTTATTAATTTTCCTGTGGGCAGAGCTGGCAGACAATATGGATACATATTGAGTTATCACTCAATCAAAACTGTATTAGCTGTCGAGTTGTTCTTGTTGCTGTGTGTCATTGTCTTAATGCCCCGGGCGTGTGTAATTTGCGTGCTACAGCTGTTGTGATCGTCCATGTTGTTGTTGTTGTTGCTGTTGCCCCGTCATCGCCATTAAAGGCAGCCGAAAACAAATTGATTTCATTCATGATTTAACAGTTTGCTCGATTGGGCGCACACGCAAGCCAATTGCCAAGATAATCCTCAGATTGTTTATTTGCACAGTTTTATATACAGCTCTCTCACACACACACACACACCATAACTCTAATGAATTTTGTGTCAGACTCAACCGCAGCCCAGCCCCAACAGTCCCAAACATTCGCTTGAGTTTGTATTTTAACAATCTTAAGGGATTATCGGCACGTCAATAGCTTCTGCACACATCGACGCACAGTTATGCATATATCAATGTAGATATATATGTATATATATGTATATGCGTGTGTGTGTATTGGCATACTGCTACATATACTGTTGGGGCTTTCATCGGAATTTATTTTGCAAAGTATTCATATGTATGTAAATCGGAGTTGACCGCGTGACTTGGCTGCCAATGAACATCGTCCTGATGCGAACGAAAGATACAGCAGCCAGAGCAAAAGTATTAATTAAAATGCAAATTGAATTAAATTCAAAATTAAATGCTGCATATTAACATATTTGCAGTAATTCAATTGAATACTCTAATATGTATATGCATATGCTGAGCAGCGATGTTGTCGTATCTGTCTGTCGTATCTATAACTATATACGTATGTATGTATGCTGGTTATATAATAGAAAAAAGATAATTGGATAAGTGCAAGTATTCATTCTAATTAGCTTGCTATGTATATTAATAATTTTCATACCTGCTATATTGACCGATATGGGAGGTTCATTTCAAAACTAAGCTGAAGTAAATTCATATAGTTGAATACATTTGCAACCAACTTTTACTTGTAAAAATTGATGTAGCGCAAAATATATTTCAATTTATATGACTAATTTAATTTCACTTATTTAATTGAATTATTCTCTATATTAATTCAATAGCAATTTTATAGGATGTAATCCCGACTATAATTTCTATTATGCCCCAAAGACTTGACCGACTCCTCATACAACTCAAAGACGCTTCATGCTCAGTCGAATCGCCTGTCCATTAATATTAGCCCAAACAAAATTCTCGTGACTCTGTCGTGTTTCTCGTGCGGCAAACTCTCATGCCCATGAAATGCAATAAAAATGAGGAAAAACCCAAAAATTGATTGGCTGACAATGCATTTTAGTTATCAACATGTTGGCATGTGCATGCTGTGAAAATGATAAATAAATAAATAATAAATGCATAAGATAAATAAATAAATGTGCAAACTGTGAAAACACATGTAGCATATGCATGGACGCACACACACACAGCCACAGGGAGACAGAGACGCAAGCACATGCAAATGTATTTATATCCACATATACATTATGTATGTATATTTTATTTGGCCATGCATTCAAATTGATTTCAACGCATGTTGAAAATCAAGCATGATAATCTGTTCGAGCGAAAAGCAATTAATTCATGAAAAAAAGCCCATTAAGCATACGCCATGTGCAACCAACAAGGAAAGCCCAATAAATGCTTGATTAAATCGTGCCAAGTGAACCAAAGTGGAGAGTGCACCATTCTCTAGATTTTCACAGTAATTCAAAGTGGGTCTTATTAGTGAGGGGGAGGAGGAGGGGAGGAAGAACTGTGTGCCTGGCTTATTGTGAAAACACCAAATTACGCACTTGCTGAGCTGCTGCTGCTGCTGCTGCTGCTGCTGCTGCTGCTGCTGCTGCTGCTGCTGCTGCTGCTGCTGCTCTTGAGCAATTGCCCAATTGCTCAGTTGCTGGTTGATGCGGTTGCAATTAGTTGCTGTTGGCGCAGCCATTGTGGCAAGTTAATGAGCGCAATTGCTTGCAATTAAATTGCAACAATGAACATGTTGCGAGCACACACAAAAGACCAACAAGCGCTGCCCACAACATGAAGGACCCGAAAAAGGCTTCCGGGCAGCCAAAAATGCATGCAATTAATAAAGGGTGAGTGTGCGAGGATGTGTATGTGTGTTTGTGCTGGTGTGTGGGTGTATATGTGCCACTATTTACAACGTGTGGCAAGCACTCACCTGCCGTTGCAGTATGTAACTGAATTCTGTTGCCGTGTTGCGTCGACTGTCGTTCATTTTGCGAGTCTTGCTGCGAGTGTTATGGCCAAAGTTTGAACAGCAAGTGCCTTAGTTGTTGGGCTTAGATTTTAGTGTTGTGCCCGAGTTCAGTTTAGTTAAGTTAGCTCAAGTTTGGTTTTGGATTCAGGTGGGTGGTGTTTGGTCTGGCTTCCGCTGTAGCTGCTTCACGGCCTTTGACTGCACTCAGCGACCATATGAAAATGCTACTGGAAAACTCATTTAACGAAAACACCAGTTGCCTGAGAAGTTAATGGACATGTTAAAAACGAAACTATTAAATGAAATGAAAAACTTTCATAATTTAAAAACTTTCTACTCAAATATGTGTAAGAATAAGTTCTAAAAGTTTCTTTTGACAGCACTCAGAATACAACTTTTTGTGGTTTTTTCCTTCATAAAAGAATTTTGTAGTTTTTCAAGTAATTTCAAATTTCAATATAAAAAATAATATTTTTATCAATAATTTTGGTAAAATTAAACAAATAATGAAAAATATCAAATGAAACAAACAAATTGAAATATACAATTATATTAATCAAAATATAATATTTAAAAAATAAATATATCGCTTAACTTAAAGAAAAATGCAAATTATATATATTATGAATTTTTTAAAACCAAGTAAGGATTATTTCAATAAATTTAATTTATTAATGGAAAAGAAAATTAAAGATATACATAAATTTTAAGAAGGAAATGTTTTTAATAAACAATAAAAAAAATATAACAAAAAATAAGAAGTATACACATTTAAAAAATATATATATTTATTTATTAAAGTAATTTTTAAATAAAATCTAGATGAATAATGGAATAAATAGAAATAGAAATAATTTTTTTTTTAATAAATAAAACTATATATACATATATCTATATACATAGAATAATGTAATAAAATATATTTAAACAAATAATTCCCTAATACTATCTGAAGTCCTTTGTGTACTGATAAATATACAAATACGTTGCATAGTATTTCATATTAAACATGAATATGTAATGTATAAAACACTTTCAATAATCTGACATTTCCTACAAGATTCACTTTCGATTGCCGCACAGTTTTCGCTCTCAACAGCTGTACACAACAATAACAACAACAGCAACAACAAGAGCAACAACAATAACAACAAAATGGCAAAACTACAGTTCGAACAACGCATTCCATACAGCACACACAAATGTACGCAAAGAGTCAATCGGAATCGTTTCGTAATTAAATTCAATTAATTTGGAAGCAGTTTTCCTTTATTGGTTGCATTTCACATTTACTTTTCGGTTACGTTTCGAGCGGGTTTTCGATTGGGTTGCGAGTTGGTTGCTTCGACGCTTTCGTTGAGACTGCTGCAATACAAATATATTGCAAAACTCTCAACAAGGATAACGTTGGCGTCCTCGTCGTCGTCGTCGTCGTAGTCGCTGGCGTTGTCGTTGTCCTGTCGTCTGCCGATGTTGTCCTCGTCTCGCGTTCTATTTGCCGTTGAAGTTTTGTGCTCAATGCTTCGCAGCTGTTTGCTGCGCATTATGTTGTTGTTGTTGCTGGCGTTTGACTTTGAAATCGCCAACAATAATGCACACACACAGACATACACATACACTCGCGCCCACACACAAGCACAGGCTGCGCACTCAGAATAACAACAAAAAAGCCGGAAACGAAAGCGAAAGTTGCCAGACTGTCAAATCGAGTTTCAGACAACAACAAGCAAATAAACAACTAGACTATGGCTCAAATTTGAGTTTATAATATAAAGATTTTATAGCAATACTCTCCAAAAACAGAAAACTCCGATTTCAAACTGAATAATAACGGACATGGGCAGTGATTGCATAAAACAGCAACAGTCTGGCAACGCTGGTATTTCATTCATATCTGCCAAGCAACAACAGCTACGCAGGGTAGGAAGAATGAGAGAGAGTGAGAGAGACCAGCTTTGTGCACGTGCTCCGAAGTTACCCAAAGCCTTCGCTAGATGGCGCTGCAACTACTTAAGGCGGCAGTTGAAGCAGTTAAATTTAATTAAACTATGTAACTTCATTTACTTAACTCACTCAGTCGATTTGTATATATTTAACAAAGGAAACAAAAAGTCCGCTTGGACTTCAATAATTTCTATCGCCAAGGTATAACACGATAGTCCTGCAGCGCCTCATCATACGTATAGCTTATGTCGATCTCCTCCTGCAGCACCACCTTGGCATCCAGCAGCCGGCGCAGGATCATGGCCGTGCGCCCATCAAACTTGTTGCCATACAGCTGCAGGCGTTTCATGTGGCACGGCTTCTTCAGGGTCAGCAGAATGAGATTGACTGCCGCAGCGCCGATTTCATTGTTATTCAGATACAAATACTGCAGCATGGTGCACGCACTGAAGTACATGGCCACCCACTCGCCGCCGTGCGAGCCGATGCTGTTGCCACTGATGTCGAGCACCTCCAGCGAGCTGCCCTTAGCAGCGCCGCGCATCAGGAACATGGCGCCATCCGTTGATATCAGATTGTTGGCTACATTGAGCTTGCGCAGCGTACAGTACTGACTCTGCAGATAGTCGGCAATGGTCTCCATGTCCTGGGCAACGAATTCGCACAGCTGCAGCGTGAGCTCCGTCAGCTTCCGTTGCATCATCAGCGAGCCCACAATTGAGATCATTTTCTCTGTATCCAGGGTCAGGCCGCCGCCCAGCAGTCGGCTCACTTGGAAGCAGCGCATACTCTCCGACTTATACACCCCGTCCGCCACATCGGCAAAGTTGTATTGGGTCAAGCTGCAGCAGCAGACATTCAGCGTATGCAGCGTTTTGCTGGCCAGCAGAAACTCTCGCAGCATGCGTGCGTCGTCGCTTGTGAGGGGCGTGCCTGCATAATATTGATGACTTTCCATAGAGTGTGCCGCTTCATCAGCTGACATTCAGCACTTACCCTCCAGGCTCAGTTCCTTGAGCTTCATCTGGTGCGCCTTGAGGCGCATCATGACAAAGAACTCGTGGGGTAAACGCATCAGCTTTAGCTCAATCTGGCGCACGTGCTGCAGCGACAGCACAAAGTCCTGCAATAGACGCGCATCCCAATTGCTAAGCCCCACGCTCCAAATGGAAACAGAGTGCAGATGGCGCTGCAGCAAAAAGTTCACAATGGTGCGAAAATCACGTATGCAGTGATAGCGACGATTCATGCGCTCCTCAAAGTCCAAGCGGCGAAACTGAAAGTTCTCGTACGGCCGCTTATCGTACTCGCGTTGCCAACAGTAAAGCAACAGTACAGTGAACAGGCGGCCCTTTATTCGTGCAGCCGGCGGGCATGCAGGATCATAAGCGCAGACCATGTCGCACATTTTGCAAAATTTACATATATCTATATATATGTATGTGTGTGTGATATACATAAACTAGAACTAGTTGAAAATCAATGAGAAGTAGAGCAAAGCATGAGCTGGACTCGCAACAGGCAACTCAAATCGACTTCACAACAATTAAATTCGAACTGCCGCAAAGTATGCAATAAAATATATGAGTTGCACACGAAACACCCTGTGTTTCAGCTGCAGCCAGAACCTCGATGAACAGTCAGTCAGTCATTAGCATAGTTAGCAGAACTTTTTTGCGCGCACACACACACATACAGAGACATTTAAGGTAAAAATTACCATAAACGATATTTCATTCATTTGCCAGACTCGCCTAGCAAAAGCTATGCGCAGCGCACAATGAATTAATTCGCACAGCCACGTGGACAAAGACATATACAGATACATATGCATATGTATGTGACCATGGTTAAATGCGTGCCGGCACGCGCCGACTGCCCTATAAATAAGCTGCAAGCAGAAAGACCCCAACCCCGAACCTATAGAGACGTAGTTTTATTTATAAGACAAAAAAAAAAAGAGAAAGAAACGAAGAAAACGGAGCAGAAGAACCAAAGACACAATGGTGGAAGCAGAGGTAGGTGCTGACTGTGCATCGTTATGCACGTAGGCTCTTAGGGAATGTCTTGAAGTATTTTTGCACCATTTAAGGCCTGGGTTGCATCTTCATTTATTGGATTGCCTTTTACGCGACGAATGCTTAAAATTAACGTGCTGCGCTTGCGCAGCTTGGCTTGGCTGCCCCTCGACATCGGCAGCGTCCCTCTAGCTCTGATTGAGTTGGCAGTGAGTAGGCCCAACAGGTGCCCCATTCAATAGACTAGAAATGGCCACAATGTGTGCAGCATGTGTGCAAACTGTCCTTAGCTAATTTAGTTTCATCGGAAATCTGAATTATATTTCACTTTTACTACCATCGGCCAGAGGAGACACATAATTATGCATTAATTTATGGCCAAGACCAGACCAAACAGACAGACGGGAGACAGGAGACAACAGGCTGCAGACTGCTGCTACTGCTGTTGCTGCTGCTGTTCCATGTTGCATGCTGCATGTTGCTGCTTAGTCATCCGGCCAAGATGGCTGACACAGGCAATTAACAGCGGCGACAATTTGGTGGCCAAATTGAAATTTTAAACTCCGCACATGTGCGATGGCTATCTCTCGCCATGCCGTGGCTCGCTTAGAAATCAGATAATTAAAAGAGCAGGCAAAAAAGTAAAAAAAAAAAATACAAATATATACATATATATGTATTGTATGTTAAAAATATTGTAAAGGCAGACAGCCAGACGCTCATAATTGCAGGCAGTCTCAGTTTACAGCTAGTGCAGCCAGACGACAGCAACACCGCCAGCAACAACAACAACAACTACTGTGAATTGCATGTGCATATCATTTAAATAACTTTTAGAAATGCAAAGTGTGAAACTGCAGGCAGGCAGAGAGCAAACTATATGCCCATGCCCGGACAGCAGCCAAGGCGTCTGGGCCGACTACCTTATTCACCTGCCACAGGCCACATGCAGCAGTCGCAGCAGTCGCAGCAGCCACAGCAACAGCAGCAGGCAATGGTCCATATTTGGATGCAACTCTTAAGGACAGCAGCAACAGCAGCAACAGCAGCAGCAGCATCAGCATTGGCATCAACATGCACATCAACATCAGCGTATGTCTGCGACGGCCTCCAGACAAACGGCAGACGTGTGAGATATATGCACTTGTCTACTCCCTTGGCTGGAACACTCCGCACACACTCACACACAGACACTTACACTCACACTCTCACACTATCTGTGTGTGAGGCGCATTCATTGTCAATTTTGACAATCAACAAGATGCGACTACACGCCTGCTTAAATGCCAGCATCAACATTACTTACCTCGGCCTCGACCGCTGCCCCATGCTGCTCGCGGCCCGTTGAGCGTCTGCGACGGGCTGTCTGGCTTGGGGTCTCTGATTCTTGGGTCTCCAGTCTCCATCGTCACTCCGGCTGACTCTGGCTGTTGTATCTCAGCCACTGGCACCGGCAGCGACACCGTCACTGGCACCAGCGCAGGCTCTGCCTGATTGGTGTTGAGCAGAAGCCAAACGACGGCACGCCAAAGTCCTAAAAACCGAAAAAACCAAAATGCACGAAAATTAATAACAACCAGAAATGCAAAAAACTAAAGACAATAAGAAAAACATGCGAATTTGCCTTGACATTGATTTATGTATACTCTACAAATACGTTGAGGCATTACATAACCAGAGACTCTTTTATATATTATATATGTATATATATATATAAAGGGATTTTAAGCATATCAATATTCAACAACAATGGAAAATATTCAAACACTTGTTTCTATAGATCCTTATCTATAGTTTTTACCTCTTTTTTTACGCACTTTTCTACAAATAATTCTGCAATCTTTCTGAGTTTTTTTTAATTGCCTATTTATTCATGCTTATCAATGATTTTTTTTATAGATCCTTAGCTACAGTTAACTCCCTTTATCAATACCTCTTTATCTGGAGTAATCTATATTTATACACACGTGACTCAATCAAATAAACTAAAATTAAGATTTGTGATGAAGCATAAACCATATCAAATTCACCAATAGGTCTATAAATATATACATATATACAATTACTCTCTATATTTACTTTACAGGTAATTCAACTCATTGTCATTGCTCGTTTCACATAATCTTAAGACTCATGTCAAGGGTATAGAACGTAAAAGAAGAAGAAGAAGCAGAAGTAGCAGATCCAGCAGCAGCAGCAGCAGCTGAACGACAGCAACACGAAGAGGCGGCTGCAACGGTAGCCAGCCAGCGGGCATAACACAACAGCAATAACAAATTGGCTCCTGGTCTTTGCATTCCACATGCAATCTGAGACAACAATCACGACAACTGCATTCGGCTACTGCACCCGGCATCAGCAGCAACAGCAGCAACAGCAACAACAACCGGCAACACCCAAGTGCGGGGCACTGTTCGCTCGAGCAGCAACAACAGCAACCGGCTAACTAACCAACTTATTGACTTGGTCTGTGTCTGCCACAGCTACTGTTGCTACTACTACTACTGTTGTTGCTGCTGCTAGTGGTGCTGGTGGTGCAGAAGTTGTGGCCAGTCTGGTCTGGAGCTGTGCTGTCTGCGTTAAAATCATGTATATATTTTTAATAGACCTCTGGCGTGCGGCTCTGCTGCTGATGCTATCGACTCATGTTATTTTCTGATCTCATGCAGTATCCCGCACACCACCCTCCCCCCTCCTCCTCCTCCTTCTCCACAGGCCTCCACTTCAAGCTCTGCCCACTGCCTCACTTTACAATTATATCAATTATGTGTTATATTGATGCTTAAATTCAGTTCAGTGCAAGTACTTTGGCCAAAATGCCAATTAGCCGGCCACTCAGACGTGGCTCAATTTTTTATTTGGTGTCGATCCACAATATAAATGATAGTATATTTGGTCATATATATAAATACAATACACATATTGCTTTCGATAATCGGGTGCTCCACTCCGGTTCAATCACCTAGCCAGCTGATAAGCAAACTGATCCGGTGCGTGCTATATACGCAACTGAACGCAACTCATATTCGTTTATTTTATTTCGTATTTGTTTTATTTATTTTTTTTTTTTATTTTTAGAATAGTCCCCGTACACGGTAATTGCTTCTGATAATTGTTGTCAAACACAATCTTTAAAAGTAAGTGGTTTATTGACCAAATGTTTCTTTTTTTTAGCTACTGTTCTTGTGAGTTTTGTTAGTTCGATTTAATTTTAATTACCAGCAAAGAAGACCAACTACCAAACACTTGCCAACTGGCATCTGCCACCACCTGCCAGCTGCTGCAAAACCACTTAAGAATACTTTTTTCATTGGCCACGACTTTGAGATGCTCTACACGCATAACGATATTTATCGATTTGGAATATTAAGTTAATAATTGTAAAGCTGATACAACTCTAACTGCTCTGGCTTTGTGCTAATTGGCAAATACATCTTATACTTCTTAAAAAGTAAAAAAAATAAAAATACAAATCTTATACAAAATGAATATTAGATTAACGATTAATCGATTAATTTAAAATTATATAGATTTAGAAATTATGACAAGTGCCAATGTCTCTGCTTATGTCTCTAGCTGCTCTTAAGTATTAGAGACTATCGAGTAAAAATCAGGTATAATATCTTCATCTGAAACTGCAGAATTCACAATTGCCTACCCATACGCATTCCCCACATATATTGATTAATTGAGAGAGAGAGGGAACTCACCGACTTTTTGATTGTGTGAAGTGCTTCACCTTTATAGCGAAATCTGGACAGCGCAACTTTTAATGAGCAGCTGAACAATTCTGTCGATTGTACAAATGAAGCCTTTTTTAACTGGCATGAGACATGCCGCCATGTCAAAAATTGTTTTCGATACGAAAATAGCAAAAAATTGCAAAAAATGTGAACTAAATATGTAGACGTCTATATATAAATATATTGAAAAATAGTTTTGACTAGATGGGATCAAAGGGAACTACTACAATGGCCACTAGGCTAACTGCCAATTACAATGTTTTCACTTATGTGGCTTTTGGAGCACTGGGGCGTGCCAGGGGCTGCGTGTGGTCTATTGTCTAGCCTTGAAATTAATGAACTATCGAATGTTGCTGCTGCTGCTGTTGCTGCCTGTTGCCTGTTGCCTGTGGCTTTGGCTTTGACTCATTTCGCGTTCCAATTGTCGTCTACATAACACTTTTGACTGCCACTGATTGACTCTTTATTTTTCGTTTTTTTTTTTTTTTTCCTTCTGTTATTGTCCACGAAGTGGGGCAAATTCTATGCAAATGTGTGTACAAGTCAAATAAATAAACATTATTATATAAACGTCTCGACAAATGTCGCGCGCATGTTTCTTTATTGTTGTTGTAGTTGTATATATTCTAAATGCCTTTCTGGGGGTCTGTCGATTGAAAGAGCTCGTTTTTATCTCTTTCTTTTTTCGTTGTTGTTGTCTATTCCTTTTTTTTTATTTCCAGCTGAGATTATGATCTGTGGCTCTTTGAGCATTTGATGCGATTGCAACTTTGCATAACAGACGACGTCTGGCCGCGCCCACCACCCGCCCCCTAAATGCCATGTAGGTGTTTCATTTCAAGCCTCAACAATGTGTAGACATATAATACATAATAGCCAGACAGTCAGAGAGACAGACAGACAGACAGGCAGACAGCTGGACAGCCAGTTAAATGGTGTGAAATCCAGACTTTATAAAGTGCTCCAAATTATACAATCATTTTGAAATTCAATTTGGACCAGACGGCAAAAAAAAAATCAAACACACAAAAATTGTGTAGAAAAAAAGAAAAGTAAACGATGATGGCATGTGATAAGCGTGTCTTCTTCTCTCTGGCTGATGCTATATCCAAAAGAGAGCAGCCGAAAGTAAATAAATAAATAAATCAGCAACGTCCTTGAAGTCGCGCTTGTGATTTCCGTATATATGAAATGCACAAAAATTTCGAAATGAATGTGTTCTTTCGAGAAAGAAGCAGAAATATTTGGAACAAGTTGCCGATGGATGAGTAAGGGAAGCAATATAGAAAGATTGATGATTGATTTGATGATTGATTGGTTAATGATCAATGAAGAGTGTAATGAGAACTTGAGAAGGTAATTTAACAGCTAATATTTATTTCAAGCAGAACTCGAACTGCTGAAAGAAGAGATATACTTCGTCAACATGACAGATTGTTATCATCACTTTCAAACATAGTTCAACTTAGTTCAATAAAGGCAGAACTGAGAAATTCCTTTAAAGATCAGCTCGTATAATGAATTGTATTAAATTCCTAATATAGCGCGGTTTCATATCTTCGCTGTGTGGGAAAATAAAGTCATAATCAATCAAATTAAAACAGATTTCAAACTGAGTTTTGCTCTTTAACAGATAACAAACTAAAACTTCAATTAGAACCCATCTAGCCTTGTGTGAGACGGCGGAGTATTATAGCCTTAAAATATTCTTAGCTTAGATTACAGTTTCAGCTGAAATTCGATAGGTTTTTAATCATGAAGTCATAGAGGAGCAGATGTAATGAGAACCGATATCTGAATTACTATAAATCGCAGCTCTAAATATGGCTAAATTTATGTCTTTTAATTTTATGTCTTTGAATATTTAATTCAGCAATAATATATATAATAAAATATTTTTCAATTTGAATCTAATATATCCTTTATGGTTCTCTAACTCAAAAACTCTAGTTGGTCATCGTGGGTTAAACACGTGCCTGGCACCGACTGCCTAGCCATAATAATAATAATAGATTATTTCCGCTGATTCGCTTAGATATAGCAATTATGTCCAACAATGATCCCAGCAAAATGCCAACATGATCACACGCACTTTTCCGCGCCCATTAATCAGTACGCACATTCGCTTGATAACCAAAAAATGCGTCCAAATTTGCCTAATATGTACTTGGACAAGAGAAAAGCAATGTCAAAATGAATGACAAGCAAATCAAGGAGACAAATCTTCAATAGATTACACTACAAAAGACATGCGTGTAGCAGTAATAGTAGTTGTAGGTGTCCAGTTCACAAATGTATTGCAGAAGATAACAGAAAAATTATGACAACGAAATTAACTCAGTCAATTGAAATATCAAAACAATTTGATTAAAGCCATATATGGTACTTTATAATATCAGCGAAGCTCTTATATAATCGCTACGCACTCACGGAAGGCAGCTGATATCAAAGTTCAAATAACTAAAATTAATTACCACGCACTTAATTCTCAGCAATATAATCAGATTAATTTATAATTACAGTTCGTAGAGTAACTGCGACAATAAATCGTAGAGGAAAAAATAGCGCTTACCTGATTTATAGAGAGCAACGCAATCGATCTATTGTGCGAAATCTTTATTGACCCACGTGTTATAATTTATCGGGAAGCACACGCACCTTCTTTCACTCCCCCTTTTCTAGACGGAAAGAAGAAAGAACGAATATCACTTTCTTTTACGATAAGAAACAAGGTACACTCACACACGCCCACACAGATGCACACGCACTCACATACACACGCGCGCACGCATAGCGAGAAACTCACGCACACACAGATAAGATAAGCAAGCTCACGGTAAGGCAACGCAACGGCAGCGCCGACAGTGACCGCGACGTTAGCAGAGATCCTCTCAACAGCAGCGACAGCAGCAGCAGCAACAACAACAACAGCGGCCCCAGCGTTGATTTTGATTGGTCGGCTGCGTCGGCAGCGTCGGCAAACACAAAATCCGAACTATCAGCCCGAAGCGCTGCAGCGCATACACTGCAAAAATAGATCTGGCAGCACTTGTGCTTGCGCGTGCTTATCGAAGCGAATTATGTGTCATATATATAATAAAATGGAGCACTTTTAATTGCGATAATAAATTCGAAATATTTAATAGCTGAAATTATGTAGTTTGCATGAAAGTAATCTGCAGTATTAAATGAGTTTTTTCTTTTATGGACTTATGAATGGCTAAAAACTAGTCGGAAACGCAAAATGTCGAATGAATTAACATTTAAAATTCTAATTCTATTTTGGGCTGACTATAAAACTGTGACTATCACAAATATAAAATACATTTTCTAAGTAATTATTTATACTAAAAATTAATTAAAGTCTATTAAAAAATAGAAATAAAAAAATTTACGAAATTTTAAAATATAAATATATATTTTCACATTTTCTCTAAAATAATGATAAAAATAAATTTTGATTAATTAAATAATATTTATTAAAAGAAAATAAGTCTAAGCATTTAAGGCATACCAAAAATGTATATTATTTCTAATATAAAAATATATATATATTTTTTAGTATTTTTTATATATTTTACACAAATTCAATTTATTTATAACATGCAACATTTAAAAAATATACCAAAACCTGAATATTTAAACTGTATCACTTAACTGAATTTAAAAAAATAAAAACTTCCCTTTATGCTGCCCGCAAAATGTTCTGCAATTCAAGCAATTAAAGTTCTATTTTTATATGAAGAAAACTTTTTGCAAGAAATAACTTACCACAAGAACTCAATTGAATCTTTTTTAATTGCATGCGGCATTCTTGAACTTTGCAACAACAAAAATTTCTTGCAGTGCAGGCGCGCGTTTACGACCATAACAAAGTAGGTATGCCCCGGCACAACCAAATATTTTCTTATTTAAGACTAAAAAACGACTCGTGCAAATCACTTCATACTTGGTTCTTAGAGTGAACACATCGACAGGCAAATAAATCCAAAGAAAATAAATGCAAATTATTTTAAATAAAACCAAATCAACTCTGAGATTTATGCGGTAGTGAACAAAATAAAAAATTTAATATTATAGATTGGCTAGTGAAAAGAGTGTTTCTATAAAAAAAAATGCAATAAAAACAATGTCCGCAACGATAGTGGAAATTATTGTATTGGCTTAAAAAGTGTTGTCAAAATAGTGTACGAAACAAACTTGCAAACTTTTGCCCAGAACTTGTTATTCATACAGTTGAAACAGATTAAGAGAATCAGAGAATAAATCTATATAATGTCGAGTATTGTGTTGTGCGGTCGGCGTTTGCTATTGCTGCTGATGCTCTTACAGCTGCTGATGATGTCCTGCGATGCGGCACGCATCAATCGCTCCGCCTTCATGGACGGCGATGTGCGCTCTGAGGTGGTCGATCCCAACAATCGCACAATTTGGAGCATGTTCAATCTGACCGAGGAGCAGGTGAATCGCATACGCAGCGGCAGCAATCCAGCTGCCAAGGATGATGCCACACAGGCGAAGAAAAACCCTTTGCTGGATCAAATTTCCAGGCAACGGTAAGTAACAGTTAAAAGACCAGAATAGCCCCAACCCCAGCTGACGGCGTGTGCCCAATGCGTGGCCAGCATGTCAATCATAATTTGTTGCCGCACAAAAAAAAAAAGTGAAACTTAAAAGCAACTAAAAATAGAAACTTAAAAATATAAAGAGCACTTCTCAGAAAAAAAAGAATATATATTTTATTTATATATATATAAAACAATTGTACATTTAGAACAATTGCCAAAACACGAAATTGTCGGCATTTTTTCACTTTCCAATTAAATATTTTCCACATTTTGACGTATAAACAGAAATTTTTAAGAATTGGCCAAATTGCTGTGCGGCGAACATTGTTTGGCTGTGCTTCAATTGTCCAAAAACAAAATCAATTGAAGCGATTCAAGGTTAAAACCATATGCATTTCACTAATGTGGCCAAGAACCCCACAAAACAGTTTATATACTCTACAATATATAGAAATATTTATATTCTATATAGATGTAGTATATAGCTTTGCGCCTCAATTCGTTCAACATTTAACACGATTTTCCAAATGCCAAACGTCCAAATTAATAAACAATAAACACATGTGTGGAATTTTAAGCTAATACTATAAAGAATATATAAATATGAGATTTCTTTCTGCACGTGTTGCTAAACCCGAACCCGAAACCTCCCCTTGCGCTCTGCAGCTGCATATATCTGATCTGATAAGCTGATTGTTTGCTGAGGATTGCAAGCATACCGCATGGCCAACCAGCCAGCCAGTCAGCGTCTGCTTGATTGACGGCTGTCAACACCTGTCCCAACTAGACCAAACTGTGCTGTGTCTCCTATAACAAAGACCCTAGACGCAAGGGGGTGCCAGAAGGTGCACTCTGCACAGTCACATCTATAGCTTGAGCTGTGACTGCATTTGTGTCTGTAGTCGTTTATCGTTGTATCTGCGCCTGTCTATCAGATACTACTTACAACTGGCGGGCACTGCTGCACAAAGCAGAAAGACACATACACAGACACACACATACACACATATACAGTGAGACGAACTGGCTGCAATTGCAGCGAATTCCGCCGCCTGGCCTCTGCGTATTTGTATACGTCCATGCGGCCAGCTGTCTGGCAAATGTCTGGGAACAGTCTGGGCCATGTCTAGCTGGCTCCGTTAATGAACTTTTTGTAGGTCGTTGCTATGCGAGACACATGCAGTCCATGGGTAGACAAGCATAAATATACACATATACCTATACCTACATATATATATATCTTTATAATATGATATTCTTGTTGCTCCGTTTCATAAACAAACTGCGACCAATAAAGCATTTGATTAATATTCAGCCACACAGATACAGTTAAGTGATTTATAGGGTATTTCAGGTATGTCAGGAAATGCGAAATTCTTTGTTAGCCCATTAGATATTTCATAAATGTAGCCGATCTACCAAATTAACAATTCTTTCCGAAAAGTCTTCTGCAGCTGCTGTGCTCATGCTAAAGCGAGCTGACAGCTGCCGAGCTTAATAGGGTATATAGACAGATCACATAACTACATACATACAATATATGAAATAGCTAGCAGCAAAAGCTAACGAGACGATGCCTATAAAGAAACAGAGTAGCTGAGCGGATTACATAACTATTCCATAGAGTTCTTAAAGAAAAGTTCAAATTCATATAGCTTTACTTTAAAGTACTTTACTTTACTTTAAAGTAAAATATCTTCCAGGATAGCTTAGACAATACTATCCAAATTCAGAAAATATATCATCCATGGAAACTATTTTCTCACTCAATGCATTTTCCCTTGCTTCCTTTTACTCACAATTCGGACGGTTGTTTTGTCCCTCTGGCAACTCTTTTTCTCTATACATATGTACATATATCGATTCACCCATATCAATACTCAACGATATCCGCCTTAAGGGTATTTCAGCTTCGTTGTGCCAGCGCATAACTCTCTTTTTCTTTTGCTTGTTTGATTGCTTTGGCTGGCTGGCTGGCTGGCTGGCTGGCTGGCTGCGCGCAGGCAGAAAACGCTCGCCAGCAATAATTATGACGTATGAGTAATATCGAGACATGGTCATATGTTTGCCCAGACTTGACTACTCAAAGCTGATACTCAGACTTATAGAGTTTGCTTCCTACCTCCCTCCCAAGGCTCCCTCGCCTCGCGCCTCGCGCCTTTCCTGCCTGCCTGCCTGCAGCGCCCCCTGTTGCCCAACAGTGCAAACAGTTGTAGGCGTATGTTTTGTGGCCACTAAGCGACGCGGTCTACGGTCTGCCAGTCACTGTCTGAGTTTTCTGACTGACTGACTGACTGAATGACGGACGGACACACAAGCCGGACAACAGAGGACTGACGACGGATGACGGACTGCGACTACGACTACTGTTCGTCGACGCATGATAATGAAGTGCAGCCGGCGAGACACTGTCTAGCCGCGCATTGTATATGCGCACACACAGGCTGGAGCTGAGGCTGCGGCTGCGGCACAGACTGGCTGTAGCTGTGGCTGTGGCAGTGGCAGTCAGCCAGACGAGATGACTTGTAGGCAAGACGCACGACGACGCCGAGACGCACACAGGCGACGCAACCAAAAGCAAAAACAGAAGAAGAAAAAAAAAACAGAAAAGAAAAGAAAAGCAAAACCAGAAGCTGCAACAAACCAACCACAAAGCCAGGGCAGACGTCAAGGTGGGACTCAGCGTACGCGAGGGGCGCTTGAGTCTCATCAAAAGATGCACTTGGAATGCACGCAAAGAGCAACAGCTTAAGTAATACTCAAGATTGCCAACTGGAAATGGCTACCAAATGGAGGCCAGAGATTCACCTGTGTGCTACGGCCGAAATATCCTCGGCGCATGCTCAATGGGGGCCCAAGTGCTTGGCGGCTGCGTGATTCACGCCAATATATGTATGCATGCTAAGGCTCCGCTGGCCCAGGCTGCAACGGCTGCTTCTAGCCTAGCCAATAAAAAGCCACAACCTCGTACAACAAGGCGTCTAGACAGGCCCCAGACAGACAGCAGCAGCAGCAGCAGCAGCAGCAATGCTCGCGCTGAACATCGAATGCTGAACAGCTATAGCCGCAAGTTAAACAACTACAGAAACAACAACAACAACAAGTTTTCAAGTTCATGCCACAGCAGTTAGCAGACAGTCAAAACGTAACTCCTCAGCGGGCCATTTTGTCTGGCAGGCATTCTTTGGCTCGATCGCACATTGTATAAGCATAAGCATATACCTACATATACATATATATATACATGCACAGACACATATCTACATGTAGATATCTATATGTATGTATAGATATTCATATACAAGTGCGATAATAAGCCAACGGCGTCTGTGGCCTCTCTTGGCTTGGCTACGACTTTGGCTTTGGCTTGGTTCACTTTCAGTGCATGTTCCCATAATTATTTTGGCTAGACAAAATGCGCCGCAGGCAGCAATCAGCTCGAGAGCAACAACAACAACAACAATAAACAGCAACCAAATTATATTTATGATATTTTACAGTCTATTTATTGACCGCATGACCAACAGTTTTATTTTGATTTTGAATTTTTTTCAGCTGCCCCTTTCAACATTATTTTTGGGGTTTTTTTTTTTTTTTTTGTTTTCTTCTTGAGTAGTTGTCTTTCTGCGCAAATTTTGCAAAGCGCGTCTCAATTGCCGATCCAGACAGACACACACAGACACGCACACACCCACACTCACAGCTACAATTGTCCCATTGTGGAGCTGTATTTGTGCCAGATTATATCATAGCTACAGTTGGATATGCGCCAACTATTGTTGTGAGGAGTACCTCACTCTTACTCCCTTCGACTGCCACTCCCTCTCCGTCTATCTATCGCTCTCTCACTTTCTGTCTGTCTGCTGGTCAGCAAGCATTAGCTTTTTAAGTGACAACGGCGCTGAACTTCATCTTCCTTCACTGCTGTCTATTATTTATTAGATACATTTGTATCTGCTACTACAAAATAGTATCTCAAGCCAGTTGAGTTGTAGTATGGATGCGTAGTTTACTAATTGAATGAGACTTTAGACCTGTAGCATAACCAGAACTAGAAAAGAGAGAGACAGGGAGACAAAGTGCAAAGACATTCCAAAATCTACAAACAATTTTAGATGCTGAAAAATATTTTATTTATCATTCTCAGGAAACTGTTAGTTTTTCGCTTTGAGTAATCTCAGCGTCTATCAGTGCTCGCACACAGACACACACACACACACGGACACATTGAGGCGAGTTTCTATTGCTTTGAGTTCGGTACACGCGTAAAACACACAACCCAATTTCCACAACAAAAATAAACCAAACAGAATTAGCTTATAAAGAACTAGACATCCACGTTGATCCGTCTCTGTCTGAATAAATTGAATCAATGCGCTATAAAGCAGCGCTAAATGGCACGTTTTCATTTATGAGCCGCGAGCTGCGGCTAACTAGTTGCGCCAGTTACGACAACGCTCAAATGTCAATTAAGTGGACTTTACATAAACACTTGAGCCAAATTAGTTAGATAGTTTTGTTTGCTAGTCATAGTCATAGTCGGAGCCGCATTGATTAAACAAAACGAGATGTTATTTGCAAATTGCAGGCTTAACGAGATATACTCACTCATACGCATCGCGGTAACCAAGTCGGATGTCAATGATAGCCAGGCTGAGCAGGCCGAGCTGAATCAGCCGTCACACGAAAAGGCCGGCTATCCCATATGCAACAGCGAGACGACGCCCAGCAACTGGCAGCAGTCGCGCAATGTGACGCTGGAGTTCGCCAGCAGCGTCTTTCAGCAATACGGCAACAATAACTTGATCCTGGATAGCGCCATTTTGCGTCTGTATAAAATAAATCCGGCGGATAAAACGACAACCGCGCCAGCAACAGCAGCGATCAGCGGCAGCATCGTGGAGCCAATGCCCGCCACAACACCGTCCTGTCGCGAGCCGTACCTCGAGTCGCAGATACGCGTCACCGTCTACATTGTCCATCAGCAGAAGAAGAAACGTAAGTTAGGTGCGTACCTGAAGTTCCCAGCCATGATGAGCCTCTTTATCCCAAAACTAACCTCGTATTGTCACTCGAAATTATCTCGTCTCTCACAGAGCGCAAGAAGCGCACCTGCAACACCATCATGCTGAGCAGCACCAAGACCGGCTGGGTGGACATCGATGTCAAGTGCGCGCTCACCTACTGGGCACAGCAACAACAACAGCAGCAACATCCAATACACCAGTCACATCTACCCATTGAGGTGGGCCTGCTGATGATTGAGGTGCACGACGACGAGGACAATCAGTTGATGCCGGGCCTTTACTTTCAGCCACCCACTTGCGTTCAGGCAGGTAAGCGTGTTGTTAGCCAAGCTTTAACTAACTGCCCAAAGACATGTGTGGAACATCAAAGAAGACGAGGTCGCCCATTTCATTGAATCCTGCTAGCCCTCGATATAGCCATTTACTCAACTTCCGGCCAGGCCCCCAACTGTATGACATAATCAGGCGCATTTATTTATATTTCAAAAAGTTCAATAATTTAGCAGGCTTTCAGTTTGTTACGCTTACTCTCATTCTGTCTCTCTCTCTCTCCCTTTCTGGCTCTTCTGAGCGGTTAGCGAACAAACTGAGGCAATCAAAAATTAAAGTGTATATTTTGCAATTACTATGAAATCGAAAGCGTAAGAAACCCGTATTAAAAGTTCGTCGTCACAATTTTGACGAGCTCAGCAAACGGCGAGACTTGGGAAAAACTGCGACTTCAAAAATTCCAAAAGAAATACAAATACACAAAAAAAAAAAATCAAGCTAAATAATTCAATACCTATCCATATACCTAGGTGTATATATATATACACATATGCTCATTGAAATATTGAAATAAATGTTAAGCACGTTTTAGATGTGCAGCCGTTTTGCCGATGTAAATTTCATTCTTTATAACTTTTGGTTTCGATTTGGCGCTCACAAAGTGCGCAATTCGTTCGTTGCCCCTTCATGAGTAAATAAATAGAAATTTTACTAGCGGAAACAGACAAATGCCAAAATATTCATAGTATTCAGTAGTATTCGTGTCGCCAGTTATGGTTGGTAAGATATGCACACACACACACACACACGCATACATGCAGCTCGCTCGCTTGCTACTAATGCAAATTGCTCATACGCACCTTGGTGCGTAGGTTATATGCGGCTGCTATTTATGCAGCATCCGCCTTATGTTTCATTATTCTTTGCTCTTGCTGTTGCTCTTGCTATTGCTGTTACATTCGTGTTGATATTATGGCAATGAGAAACTCGCTAAGCGTTAGACGTCGCCGCCTTGCATGATTGCTCAATATTTTTGCCTGTAAATTTGTTGTTATTATTTCTGATTTCTTTTGTTGTTGTTGTTCTTTTTTTTAAATTTGTTTTGTTGTTCAGTTGAATATTGCATGCAACTTAAAGTACTTTGCATCGTTTAATATTGAATTTTCAATGTACTTTACAGATATTGCAGTCCCGTGGTCCGTCTACGGACCAGCGACGCCTTTGCCTAATATGGAAAACAACACGCTGTCGCGGTAAGCATGAACGAAAATCTCATAAAATTTTCAGAATTTTGAAAAAATATTGGCAGCTGATTTGAAACGATTTAAAACGCGCCTAAATATATTATTATACATTATACATTCTTATGAAACGTCTAAAAGTAGGCAATAGTATTTGCAGGCATTCTATTGAACTATGCCAAAAAGTGTTGCCTACTTTCGAGCGGATATGAAAAATGGATTGGATCATGGCCACGGCCAGTCAATCAATAATATTATAAAATAATATAACATTGAACTATTAATGCTAATATTTAAAAACAAAAACAGAAAGTTTTCATTGCTAAGAAAAAGTTTTAATATTGGATTTAAATATTTAGCTCTCAAGTTGGTTTTTACTATGCCCATTCTAAAATGTAATTCTCCTTTCCCGCCCACAGATGCCCAAGACTAGACGTCAGATTCTTGGGCAACGGACTGTTGACGGAAAAGAGCTTTGAGAATCGAACCAATGGCAAACTGGAAAACCTCAAGAAACAGGTGCTCAATCCGTCGCGCAGTCGAGAGCACCTCAATGCGGAAGCGACCACATTAAATTCACCAACAATTGACAACAATTTGGAGAACAGCGAGAACGTGAGCGAGCAGAGGGAGCAAATTCATCATCATCGCAGACGTCATCATCATCATCAGAGCGTCGAATGCGCATCTATGGAGGCTGAAGAATCGTATCAGCAGTCAGCAGAGACACAGCATCATTTGCGAACGCATCATAACCATCATCATCATCATCATCATAATCATCAGAACCACAATCATCATCACCATCAACACAAACATCGTCATGTGGTGCAGAACGAGGAGTAGATTAGATTCAAATATGAAGCTCAAACACAAATAAGCTCACTCACTCACTCACTCACACACACACATAGACACTCACTCATATTATCAATACAGATGCACCTGCATTCACCGTTTCATTTCCTACATGCTGGTCTTTTTTATTATTTTTTAGTTTATAGCTTACTTTTTTGTTTTTTTTTTTTTTTTTTATCTTTACGGCCAGTTGACTTAATTAGTTTTTAGTTCCATGTCATGCATTAATTTCTTTATTTTATATTATTATTTTTTAATTTATGTTAAAAACAAAACGCAAAACAGAAAAGAAATAATGTTATCTTTTAAGTTACAATATTTTTGACAAATTACTCGAAATTTGTATTTGATTTGAGAGTACATTTTGTATATTTATATTTGTAAATCTCTCTTATATTAGGAGTCTGTGATTTAGATGTGGTTGAATTTTGCGAATTTTTTGCTTCAATTATCATAGAATTGTTGGAACCTCAAAACTAATTTGGATACGAATATATAAAAGTAAAATAAATAAATAAATATATTTAAAAGTATCTATAAACCATATAATAATCAAGCATTTCAACCTTGCTAGCAAATAGTTGAACTAAAAATTTATTGAAAAATATATACATACATATATATATATACCATATGCACATACATATGTAATTGCAAAGCCAATGCAATTACTGTAGGTTAAAACAGAAACCCATAAGTATTTACACGAGCCTACATACAGTTTATATATACACATATAAGCCCACTCCCACTCATACACACAGGCACACGCACACACTCAAATGCCGAAACACGCTTTGTTATTTAAGTCACTAGCTTAAACAGTGCCTTCCTTATTAATATATGTAGCTACAAAACGTGCAAGTCCAAATTCGACTCTATTTAATCTCCAAAATGTTTGTATATAGCTTATATTATTATTCAATGAAAAAAAAAAAAAAAAAAAAAAAACAACAACAACAACAAATTCTATAATTCGCTCATGATGTTTTTTTTATACATACATATATATTTTACTTAATTAAACTTAATAATATATTGTAACCTAAGCCCCGAAGAGAACGTAACTAAGTTAATAATTATTAAATAACAAAAAATATGTTTAATAAACTGCTTGGCATATAAAATACAATAACAATTATATTACCTATGCACACGCACACACATTATAATAAAAAAGAGCGAAAATTGCAAAATCAATTGACAACCAATATTTAACACTTGTTTATTATCTATAAATATACTTTTCAGATAATTGTTTGAGCAATACTTAAGTGTCTCGATAAGATGTCATGAAATCACATTACTATTGATAATCTCCCACTCGAAGCGTTCAACTTGTGCCTATATATCTATGTATATGTATATAACCACAGATTGGCATACCATGCAATCAAATCCGATTACGCGACAGTTCTATCTATTTATTTATTCACGCACAATTAATATGCCATATGCCATAAGCCATAGCTCACTGTATTGATCATACACATTCTCTCCCATTTACTCTCTCTCTCTCTTTCGCATCCTCTCTGTTGATTACTCTGCACACATCAAAGTTATTTTGTAGAGTTGTATGACGTGATCAAGTTATCTCCCGATAATATCAACAATGCCACTTCGTCCGCTGATAAGCCCAACGACTAGCTAGAATTGAAACATATTCTAAGCAAAGAGTCGAATGGCCACTCGAATACTCTGCACTAACTAATTGTTGTATAGCTGTGTAGCTAGGAGACGGCAGACTGAATATATTTTTCTATGTTTGGTTGCCCTTACCAGAAATCAGTATTAACTAGTTTCATACAAATCTCACTTATTAGCCAATATACCCACTCACAGGTAACAGGTGTTTCGCTAACATATATTATACGACTTTTGGGCTGATACAGGTTTTAGTCTTAACGCGGCATTTGAACAGTGAATATGGATTCGGTAGGCTTACAGCTCGTCTGATGTTTCCTTTGCCAACTGACTTAGCCGTCAATTTGTATGCATATGTCAGTGTACATACATACAAACATATGGACAGTTAAAATCTAAATCAAACTGCCAACTGGAATATAATAAAATAAAACAAAAATAACCAAGTGAAGGTTGTAAATTTACGCGCTGACTGTGTGAAACGTGTTTGCGGCTCTCCAAAAGCAAAAATAAAAACAAACAGATAATTATCTAGTTATAAAAAAGGTGATTTACCTCAATCAAAAAATATGTATATTTATTTAAAAAATATACATATGTATATATATTTTCATGACTGCGAAATGCAGTTCAACTGTTATATATAAGTATAAACACAGGTGTCTGTCGACAAACGCCACCAACAACTGTTTTCGAATTGATTATTAACGAAATTTTTAAAGAAATTATCCAAAAGGCAGCTTTTTGCACTGCTTGGAAATGTAATATGAAATTACGCATTCGTATGACAAATATGGGCTGGAAGTTAATTAACAATATTTGCGACAAACTTAAAGGACTAATAAATTTCTATAGATTGCCATGTTTCACAGATTTTAATCTGAGAAGGTTAGCATTTATGAGGGCCGAAATTCATGTGAAGTCTGATTACACTATCTTTAGCTAAATTCAAACCATTTATGAGGGACGAAATTCATGTAAAATCTGATTATACTATACTAATAAATATGATTATACTATACTAACACAATTCTAACTAAAATTGTAACGACCTCATCCTACTATCGATGATTTCACCAAGTACTTTAAGTGCACTAAACTCTTCCGGATTCGAATTAAAAACAATTGCAACAATTGTCAGCTGTTTGTTACTTTCATTAAGGAGTTACCACTTAGAGTGCACTTAACGAAGGCATTTTCGCTTTTCAGTGATGCTATTGGATTCCGAAGGTGTGAGTTTGCTGCCTATAGCTGAGTGTATTTTGTGTATATATGCATGCAGAGATATTTACATTTAACTCACTTTACTTAAACTTCTTCAGCAGTTAACAGCTTTTCCAGCCAGCACCTTAAGCAAAATTTAATAAACCATAAAATTAAAAGTAAAAGAAACAAACTTGCATTTCCATTGAAAATGAGAAATCAGGGTATAAATGCTTTTGTTAAACGTTATATCGGGCGCACTTCAGGGTATTTCCTAATCAGGAACAATCAACTAGAGCTTTACTTGTTTTGTTATACCATGCTGACTAAACTGATATATGTTCTGATTAATAGAAATGTTAACAACAAATTTATGGTATCAATTGTTGATTTTATTGTGATTTGCGATTTGTTAGAAATAAAAGGAAACAATTACGATCTTAGGCTAAAAACCAGCAGATTTGAAAGAGGTTTTAGTGTTACAAGTGTGGTCAAGTGCACACACTTTAATCAAAATTGCGACCCACGTGTTGCTGCTTATGAAGACCCCCAGATATCGCCAAAATATTGTGGTATATATTTAGTGGACTTAGCTGAATTTGCTACTAATCGTAATTTCCTACTTCGATAGTTGATTAGGAATATAGACTATATAAAGAATGCTAAGTAATATGGCACGCTCTTCAAAATGAATGTTATCAAAAGCAATTTTATATAATTTTAGATGGGCGATAAAGACTCAATAGGCGTCACCAACAATGGGTATGAATTGGATCATGTGTGTATATAATCTACAGCAGTTAAATAGAAATAACTCACCTCTATTTCTTTCTCTAATAGACTGACCTGGGTAGATCCAATCCAGAATTTAATAAGGTAAGCCAAACATGGGCAATTACTTCTCAATTAGTTCATATATATGAATGCCACACATTTATTTGCAGTCTGATTATCATGTTGATTATATTCATGATCACGACTCCAGTGTTATTCGGAGCGAAACGCAAGAGAACAACAAGATATATGTTTGGATTAAAAGAGGACTTCATTTAATTCTACAGATTGCCATCGTGGGCTATTTCGCATATGCCACATATCATTATCATGACATAAGTAAGTTGAAAACTTCAATTCAAAACAGTCGTCTGCTGTGATTACACGGTCATTGTAGTAAACCAATATACTCATTTCGAATCGTGAATGAGAATAAAAGGAGAGGCCTCGCCCTGAGCCACTCAGCGCGTAAATTTTCTTTTCTTGCTTGACTAATATTTGTTAAGATTAAGTGAAATAAATGAACTGATAGATTAGATCTGCTGCTTATACATATAATATCACTAACCATAGATAAACCCCGAGTAAATGCGAAGGCTTCTTCTAGCTAATCCATTTATACGTAGCTTACTCATACTGCATACACATGCATTTGTATATCCATATCCAATATCCACATAAATATATACATATATAACAATTCTAATCAAAATACTATACCTTTATACAGATGAATATGATTGTAAATATGATAGCTCAATACCTCTATGTGGCATACGCTTTTGCACCGGCTATGGCATGCTCGTACTGTTATTGGGCTTCATATACCTGGCCCTGTTTTACTATCTGCTATTCAAGCCAAAACTCGGATTGTTTTTGCACAAGAACTACCTGCATCCAGCAGCTGTCAAATGGCACAATTTCCTAAGAAAGCGGTGAGCCATCTTCAAATAATCATTTGATATCAGTTTTATAAATGCCATAACCCATTATGATATCTCCCGTCATAAACAGCGTCGTTTCCATTGCCTGCATTGTATTGCTGCTCGCACTGCTGGTCATATATTTGGTGTTCGAGACAAAGGACGAGCCAAAGAAGCTGTACTCTTTGGTGGCACCCTGCTTCTTCATCCTCTGCGGCTATGTGTTCTCCACGAAACGCAGCGCCATCAAGTGGCGCATTGTCATCACTGGCATCACCTGCCAGTTTCTGTTGGGCATCATCTGTATACGCTGGGAGGTGGGCCGGCAGATCTTTCAGTGCTTGGGCAATAAGGTGGCCACGTTTCTGGGCTATGCAACAGATGGTGCACGCTTTGTGTTTGGCGATTTTCTCATTGAAGACGAGGTGTTCGCCTTCGCCATACTGCCGGTGATATTCTTCTTCAGCTTCTTCATTTCGGTGCTCTACTACTTGGGCGCCATGCAATGGGTGGTCATTAAGCTGGGCTGGATACTCCAGGAAATATTGGGCACGACTGTGTGCGAGAGTGTGACAGCTGCTGCCAACATCTTTCTGGGCATGTCCGAGAGTCCGCTCTTGATCCGGCCATACATTCAAAAGCTGACCAAGAGCGAGATCCACAGCATTATGGTATCGGGCTTTGCCACCGTCTCCGGCACCGTGCTGGCTGCCTATTTATCCTTTGGCGCATCTGCAGCACATCTGATAACATCCTCTGTCATGGCAGCGCCAGCCACGTTGGCCATCTCCAAACTCTATATGCCCGAAACGGAAGTGAGCCAAACGTCTAGCGATACCATCGAGCTGGAGAAATCGTAAGTTCATTGTACATATTTACGATCTCTGGTTAAGCTTCTTCTTATGCAGCGAGGATGCCTCCTTGCTGGATGCCGCGTCCAGTGGCGCCTCCAATGCAGTGCCCATTGTCCTGGGCATCATTGCCAACATTGTGGCCTTTGTGGCGTTCATTGCCTTCCTGAACGGTCTGGTCAGTTGGCTGGGCTTTCTCATTGGACACGAAGAGGTTGACTTTGAGTGGCTATTCTCCAAGATCTTCATCCCGCTCGCCTGGGCCATGGGCGTGCCCTGGGACGATTGCGATAAAATAGCCAAAGTGGTGGCTACCAAGACCATTATCAACGAATTTGTAGCCTACGAGCGTCTTGGTGCACTAATCGAGAACCGCGAAATTAAAGTGAGTAAACTTAGCAAAAATATAGTATTAACTATGATCCCTAATCAATATCTTTGTGCAGG
The DNA here is from genome assembly GCA_035047565.1 of Drosophila mulleri. Classification (NCBI taxonomy): domain Eukaryota; kingdom Metazoa; phylum Arthropoda; class Insecta; order Diptera; family Drosophilidae; genus Drosophila; species Drosophila mulleri. The sequence continues at coordinate 5,271,307 of JAWNPK010000060.1, forward strand.
CTCGCAGCGCTGGCATCGCTACCTTTGCCATCTGTGGCTTTGCCAATCCCAGCTCTCTGGGCATTCTCATTGGCTCCTTGAGTGCAATGGCACCAAATCGTCGTGGTGTAATCACATCCGTGGCTTTTCGTGCATTTGTCGTGGGCAGCATTGTCTGCTTCATATCAGCCAGTTTTGCCGGTGAGAATACCCTCAATTAAAATTGATCTCAATACTCACTGCTCTCACTGCTTTACAGGCATCTTGTTGCAGGAGGAGGAGCAGAAGTTGGAATACGATAAAATATTTGCAAAATTGGGACAAAAAAATGTGACGTATTAGCATTAGTTATGTATATACTTAAAATATTTATTTCACTAGATTTTGTTCCAGTGGCTCTAGATCAATTATAGTTCTATTTTTACCCGAATAGTTCCAATTTGAAATAAAAGATACAACTCAATTATTATATATGAAAAACGAAATTTAATTCTGAATTTCAAATTCCATTTGCAAAACAATCCGAAACATGTTCAAAAGTCTGACTGAATAACTGACTAAACGGGGCATTATATACATTTATGTATACAGGCAATACATACATTACCAAAAAGACTTTAAGAGTTGGAAAACATTTAAAGACTCATTTCATAAAATTTACTGTTTTGCTAAAATATCTTGTAAGTTTTTAACAACACTACTTAGCTGTTTTAGGTCGGTTGCATCTAATTGAGCGGAGCTTAACTGTTGGGCATTCAGCTCAAGCTGTCCCAAAATATTCTTTGAGTCATATTCAGAACGTTTACGTTTTAGGTTTAACTGTTTGCAACGATGAGTTTGGTGACCGTTATATGACAGATTGTTGTAATTCATTTGAGGAATGCCTGTGGTGGGTTTAGGGTGCGAATGCGATGGCTGTAGCGTATCTAAAAGTGTGCGCAACTCTGGGGAAGGTAAGTGATGCTCTGTCAGAGAATTGATATTTGGATTTCCGCTTTTGAGACATATATGCAGAAAGCGTTGCGCGTACCAACTGCTGGTGGCAACAGATTTTGCCGACATTAGTGTTTCTAGCATGAGCCGTTTTGAAGTTGAATCGGCATTAAGCGCCAGCCTAAAAATTATGTTATTCAAGCGTTCATAGGTGCCCTTAACTAACAGCTCCTTCAAGCTATTTGGCAAGCTCAGCAACCAATATTTTGACGAGGTCGATACCAACGATATTAGAGCCAGCTGCAGAGAAAAGTTATTAGCTTAGAATCATTAAATTGAAATTGTGGTACTTACAATTTCGTAATAGTGTTCAATATCGTTCAGCGGAGTCTGCAATAAGCGTTCCAGTTTCATCACCCACAAATGCTGTTGGTCAATTGAGTTAGCGAATACACAGCTAATATAGCGATAGTTGTGTAAATTGAATGCAGGAGGATTCTGTTTGGGTTTTAAATTATGAAAATATTTAACCATGCGTTCTACGTGCAATTGACTTGGATTCTGAGAGAAGATGGCATATGAATTATTGCACTTGATCCAATATTTGGTCACTTCTTTTAAAGCATTCTCACTCCAGCCGCAGTGCTGCTCTTCCAGACTGTAAATTCGAATTAATTTGATTCGATTTATTAAGAAATTTATATGTATCTATATGTCTAACCGGTAACTCAGCATAAGCACATCTGCGGACATTTGTGACTTTATGATATCATCTTCAAACACCCCACCGCAAAAGTAATTGAATAATTCCGCGCAGCACGCTAAATGGACGAGACAGGCGAAGCTTTTGAGAACACTTATATAACGCGTCTCATTACAAAAATAGATAGCATCTAGAATTAACAACGAATTAGTATAATTTATATTTAATGTATCTTAATTATCTTACCTCTGCAAAAATATTCAAAAATCGCATATAAAGTCGGATAAGTAAGCTCATTGAGCTCCGTATCATCTATAATGCAAGCATTTACATAACCGAAGCAAATATCATCATAAACTATTTTTGATTTAGCCGCATCAGTTAGACAAGCAATTATATACTACAAAATTAACATTAATAAGTAAAATAGTTGTTAGTTAGAGGCAAAGTTTACCTTTTGGAAATCTTCATGCTGATAGAGAAGCTTATAAAGTTGCTTAATATATGGATACATATATTTTAATTTTAGCGAAGGAATTTCAGAGCTTTTATCAAGTTTTGGCCTACTACAGAAAACACTTCAAGTTTAAGTCAACTCCATTTTTGATAATCATATAACTTACCTTTCACCTCCATTCAGTAGCAAAAAAAGGCATTCCAAAACATTTGTATCCATATGTTTAGCTCCAGTGCTTAATAATTTATGTATCATAAGTAGATACACACGTACAGCTTTCATATGTTCTTCAGGAACTGGGGAGCTCTGTTAACAGATTATAGATTAATAGAGTTACGCTACGTAGATTACGGATGTTACTTAACCTGATTATGAACTGTTTCAAGTTGATTCAGCGCTGTATCACAGAGATGCAGCAACGTGTCCTGCATCCACTCTGGCATGGGATTGAGTTCATCCCGGCTGGCCTCCATACTATCAAAGTGAATGCATATATCTGTCATGGTCTTGCTGGTCTTAAAAAAAGTATTCATATGCGTAGGATTAAGACTAAGAAAGTCTGCAATTTCAATCATGTGGCGTAATACTGAAAGTTTATAATGTTTCATTATATATACATATATCAATATATTTATTATAATTTAGACTGAACATACGTGGTGTAACGCGTGGATGAACTTGAGTCGATGCCTTTGTAATTTTTTCCAGCATCTCTAATACATTCCAATGTAGTTCTATGGCCTTCGATTCATGCTCCTTAAGCGCCTCTGCATGGTACTTAGTGCTGAAAGCAAATGGACACAGTTACCTATATTTATCAATTTATATTTATAATGTATTATTATTTATCCCACCACATTTCAAGGCAGCTATAGACGATTGCCATGAGAAGAAATACTGTTACGTGCGTGAAACGTTCGCCAGTTGCTTGCAGCTTTACCTTTGCCCACTTAGCAAAGTCCACAGCATCAGTTAAAAGTAAAATAAAATCAGAGCAGGCCTTTTCATTCTCAGGGGTCACATCATCCTTCTATAAAAAAAATAAGCAAGATCAGCTGTAGCTCAACCAAATATCAAATAACACTTACCATAGACATCAGCCACTCATATAAGGACTTAAAAATCTGCATGTTGCATTCCTCATCATTTAAATAGCCTCTGAGTAGCTTTCTTAACCATAAACCTAGTACTTCCACAGTTTTTGCGCTTAAGTCGGCGACACTTTTCTCGCATATTGTCAATGCACATTTTACTGAAATACACGTTGGTATGTCCTCAACATCAAAGCACCTCAGCTCATCAAATGTTATGCAGACTTCCGAGTCCTCATCTTTGTCCGTGCTCATTTTTAATATTAAGGTAAAATAAATTGATTATAAATTTGCACTGAACACAAAACTTTACAAATGGGCGCGATTGTCAAGTGAATCGACTGATGAAATTTATCAAATGGCTGTTATCGGTAATTGACATTCTCTAAATACGTAAACAGGGATTCGCTCAAAATAGCGTCTCATGATGTTGGCTGTGCATGTTATAAATATATCGACGAGCCACCACTGTCTGTTCGACGTATTTAAAGTTACTGCCTTCGGTCACATTGCATCAGCCATTTCTTTTCCTCAACACAGCAGCTAGAAGAAAGTCAAGTTTTGCAAACGCTCCTAAAAAATATAAATTTTTTGAAATGGTAAGTGAAATAATTAATTTTGTTTATCAAAATGCGTGCCAGTTTTTAATATGATGTTTATATATACCGCCCCAGTCTGAAAAGACGTGTTGATTGGTTTTCAGTGCTGATAAAAAATAGGCACGTGTTTTGTGTTTGCTTAAATTTTAATTTAAGTACATTAACTAAGTTAAATTCATTGTAGATTGTGTACTAGGCAAATAGCCTGGCAATGGCGGCTGCTTGGAAAATGGGTGCAGAAAACGGTGATAATTTTACTGAAATGTCATGAAAACCTACCACACGTGTTGGCGGGACCAGTTAGGTTAGTTTCTCCAATTACAAGTGATATTTTTTAATGATGAATAATTATACCGCCCCAGTCGGAATAATAATGAAGATTGGATTTTGTTACTGATATATCTACAGAAATATCAATGTATGCATACAGTCAAATTGTACTAATAATGTGTATATTCATTTTCAGAAATGAATGTCCACGTGTTGATACCTTGGCGTGCATTCGAGGCTTTCCGCATGGTAAGTTTAGATCTACTGTAAAATATCATTTATTATAAACAGTATGATGAACAACCTATTTTAACAGTTATCCCTGTCATAAAAAAAACATTGATGATACGTTAAGCTGAAAAAAGTTGATCAAATGAAAAACGATTTTAATTTTTTAAAGTTAATATAACTAATAGCGAATGTTTGTATAATTTTAGATATGGTTCTGAAGTTCAGAAAGATGAAAAATTTCTCCCAAGCCTTAATAGGTAAGTTTATTTGTTGTATACTTTCTCCTTCTGAGAAAACTCTAGAGTATTATATATAGGATAGTTAAAAATGCAAGACTCCCAATACATATGTATTAATTGAAATTAAATGCTTAACATGATGTTCTATATACCGCCCCAGTCGGAAAGATAATGACGACTCGGTTTACACTGATATATTACATTAACAGTATATATATCTAAAAAGAGAAGTATACTAAATAATGGTTCTTTATCGCAGATTGCACTGTCTGGAAGAAAATGATGAGAGAATACCAAGAGATCGAACAATGGTGAAGGTAAGCTTTGGCTAAATTTTAAATATCTTTGATCTTAAGTGATGATATATAAAGCATAGACAAGCATATAACTGAATAAAATGTGTTGCTATAAACCCGACTGACTAATATATGATAATATATAATATTTTGTATAGTTTTGTACTAACATATATATTTTTATTCTCTTATAGATCAAGCTGAAAGAGAACCAACTTCAATTGAAGCATCACTTGATTGGCTGTAAGAGGTTAGTTGCTTATATCCCCACTAGAAATTTATATTGACTATGATAAACATTTTATTTAAGCCAAACAGTTATCCCTGTCATAAGAATAATTGATGATAAAATAAGCTGATAGAAATATAAAAATAAGTTTACTATCAAAATATACTATTAAAATGTCTTAATTAGAATTTCTTTTCTGTTGCAGCTTAATGGAGCTATCCAAAGACGAGCCATGGTTAAAGGTAAATTTATAATATATTAAGTGTAATTTTTGTTTTTTATTTTGTTAATGATGTTTTACATACCGCCCCAGTCGGATTTAATAATGTCGATTGGTTTTTATTCGCTGAATAACAAAAAAAAATATATATATATATATATATTTTTATATATTGTTTCCTATTTTTTCCTAATTATTAAGAACATATTTTTAAAATAATATTTTTTCATTTGCAGTGCAACGACATTACGTCTGTAAGCTGTTAATTTGGAGTGCTGTCAAAGGCAAATATCAAACAGGTAAGATTCATATCTAGTTGTTGTCCACAAAGCAAAGCTGATGAATAAAGCTCGACAAGCATATAACCGAATCTTTTATGTAGGCTACACAAGTCTGATATAAATAAATAAACATGAATTATATATTTATATTTTAAGCACGTAATAAACGAAACTATATCTTTTATTGTTACAGATCTGTTCCTGCGGCTTACCAATAAATGGAATTCTTAAATCATTTTTGTACAAACCAAACTTCTTGAATAAAACTGCATAAAATGTATTTATTATAACGTGATATAATTTATTTTGCATTTCATATTTTAGACATTTACGTTGTTTATGTTTTCAGGGTTATTTGTAACGCTACAAATCTTTGTATTTTGAGTTCCTGTTTATATATATACATATATATATATATATGTTTTGAATTCAATATGTTTGTTTTTTGTATTTGTAAATTTATACTCATACACATGTATATGTATTATATATGATATATCATATATATGTTAATACCTTCTCAAACCCAGCATAACAACCAAAAGTCAAATCAAAAACCACATACATATATGCCATCGATATAGACTCGGAGAGAAGCACACACTGAAACGTTGGATTGATATAAATATAGTTTCTTCCATATACATATATATATATATAGAGGGATATAGAGTTATTGTTAGCGTTATAAAATTTGTAACTTTATGTGGAAAGACAACATTTATAAAGTTATTTTTTCTCTTTGAATTATTCATAAATTTGCATGATTCATATTTGATTTGATGCTTTAACAAACACAGAGCTCCTACCACTAATTAATAAAAAAAAGTTTAGATAAATGTATTTGAAATAATTCCAATTATAATCTGTCTGAAAGCGGTTCAGTCCTATCGAGCATTATATTCGAAATATAAAAAAAAAATATGGAAACAGGAAATAATATTCATTTTTTAATATCAATGACGATAGATAGAAAATGAATGAGGTTCAAAGAGTTAGACGAATACAATACACATATACATCTATAGATATCAATTCCGTGTGGAAGAAGTCAGTATGATATATGTATATGTTTAGATCTATAATATAATTATAAGCCATATAGGATGTGATGTGAATCGTTTCTTTCAGAACCAAATTGCTTGCAGCTCATTTTTTTTTTTTTGTAATGTTTATTTATTTTTAATTTTTTTGTTTGTTTTTGATGCATTAGCGTATAGATGTGTTTCAAAAACAATAAGGAATCAACAATATTCATAAAATGTATCATTATAGAATATATGATAAATGTAAATCTAAAACTACGTGTTTATCTTCCTTTTTTTTATCTTTTTTTTTTTCGTTTTTGTTGATAATTATAATTAATTTGTATGCTAGGTAATATTTGTATATATATAATTTGAAATAATATTTTCTTTGTTTTGTATGAAATAAATAGTTTGTATGACTCTGAGTGTGTGTGTGTGTGTGTGTGTGGGTGTGTCTGTGTGGATGCATGCAGCGCCATCTAGTGTCCGATGTGCTTCTTGATCAGCGCCTGCAGCAGACGCACCTTCGCCTTCTTCTCCTTGTATTGCGCATAGGTCTCCGTCTCGAGACTCTTTCGGTCCGGCTTCAGCATTTTGCGTCCGTTCTGCTCTTCGAATATGGACTCGTATTCCCTAATGGTCGCCTTCAGTACCATCTTCTCGTTGCGCACACGCTCCAGCTGCTCCCACAGCTGGTCCACGCTGAGTGCCGCGATATTCTCCGCCTGTGCGTCTGTGGCGGTGGTTGTGGTTGTTGTTGTCGTTGTGGTCGACTCATCGGAGGAAGCATTCTGTGTTTGGTTATTTGGCGCCATGGAGTCGCTGGGTGAATTCGTCGTCTCAGTACTGTTATTCGATGAATACTGCAGCGGTGTCGATGTTGCCTCAAAGACCATAGCCTCATGCTCCAAGATCGTGGGCAGCTCATTCACGCCAGCGCCACCGCCGAATATAATGTGACGGGAGACCAGGCGCTTTAGCTGCCTATAACGATCGTAGAGTGGGCGTGCCGCATCTCGCTCTTCCTTGGTTATGGGATGGCCATAGAGACTCTCGAAATACAGCAGGCCATGCTGGACGGCGCTCTTCTCCTGCACCAGCTGATCCGAGGTCAGCTCCTCCAGCTGCTGTGGCCGATGATTCTGCGTACGTTTCTCGCTGAGATTCTGCAAAGGAATAGAGACTATTATTAGGCTAAGTGCTCAAAGGGCATAAACAGTGTCGCAATTGTCACAAATTTTCAAGTGCAAATTGAATTTTTTCCTTAGCAAATTTACAAAATGTCAAATGGGGCTGTCCATAGCGTATAATGCCCCAAAAGCAACCAAGTGGCATCCACTTGACAGTGAAATTGTCATTTTCGTAAACAAGTCAATTATTATAAATGGAATTTGTGAAAGCAAATGAGTAAAAATAGCATAGGAAAATCGGGAAAAGTGACCAGTGCAGCCTATAAAGCCTTCTCTATATGCATAATATTATCTACCCCTACACTATAAGTGCAGTCTATATATACTATATATACATATATGCATATGATATTATTTACCCCTACAATATTTCTACATGTTATTTATGCCAATTTTTCTTCCACTTTTCTCTGTCGCTTTGGCAGCCTTTCAAGAATATTTTTTTGTTTTTGTAGTGGATATTTAACATAGACAAGAGGCCTGTCTGCATATCTATGGCTACGTATAATCGTGCTTATATAAGATACAAAAACCACAGTTCCTCAAAACAAATCGTTAAACAAAATATAAATATATACAAATACATATATGTACATATATCTAAGATCACATGTTGACATTTTGAAGCTTATGAAGAAAAATATGGCTATGGGAAAAAGTCTTAAGAACTTTTACTATATACGAAACGCATTTGTCATTTGCGACATTAGAGAAATGACAATATTTTCAAAAGGCTTTTATTCAATTAGAGGTCGTGAAATTGAAGCCTCACGTGAAAACAGCTTTACTTAAGCCCCTCAAATGCAAACAACTGATAAGAAACAGCTCTGAAATGAAAGTACTTTATATATATACATATGTATATGACTGATATTGGCATACAATTACATCTGTTTCTATTATATGTGTATATATCATAAATATGTTTTAGTTAAATGTAAACATAGTCCAATCTAATTCTTATTCTTGTTTATATAACAAGAGCTTAGTTTCTTATCTTTCTGATATTATTATATTACTATACTATTACTTTTCAAACTCTCCTCGCTTATAAATACTATAAATCTATATACTATATGATAATTTATTAGACAGACGTTTCTTCTCTTTTTCTCATGAGATGGATTCCATTTCATTTCATTCCATCTTAGCTAATTCAATCCCCTCTCTCTCCTAACCCAATTTTCGTTAATTTCTTAAGTGTTTGTCACTTAAACTTATTCCAAATATTTCTCATTATGTTTTCAAATCGAACACATGCGCAAGAAACGTCTTGTTTTGCTGAGACACATCTGATTTTTCTCTCTATATATATTATTTTATTTTATTTTATTTTATTTTTTTTTTAGCTAGCTTGGACAATGCCATTAAATGATGTTGACGTCAGTCGAGGCGTGTTCTAGACGCCTTAAATATGTTTGTTGATTTGTCATTTTGGCATTTGCAAAGGAAACCCGCCACGCCCCTAACCTTCCCCTGCCCTTCCCCTCGCTTACCTGCTCGATTTCATTGAGCGTGTGCTTCATGCGCTCCAATTTCTTGGCTGCTTCCTGTCCACTGGCTGCGTAGCCAGCACCGCAGCCGCCGGCGCCCACTTTCATGCCCAGCGCTGAGATGGGATCAGTCTTAAGTTCGTGACGCTCCTTGCGCAGCTTGCTCAGTTCGGCGAGTGCATTCTTCATGTATTTGTCATTCAAACGTTCCGCTTGGGATGGCCGATAGCCCAGGCGCTGCTCCAGTGAATCTTCTAGCTGCACCAGCTTCTTTTTGAGCGCTGTCACCCGCCGATTGATGGCCTTGACGCGCTCTTCGGGCGTCTGGAAAGCCATCATAGCGGGCACCACCTGCTGCATGACATCGCGTGTGCGCATATTCTCCAGCGAGCTAAACGCACGCACTGCATCCATGGGCTCCAGACAATCCATATCCTCGCCGAGCAGCTGCACGCTGGACGCCTGCTTGGGCAGCTGCTGTGGATAGGGCATCACCTTGGCCAGCTTGGCAGCTGCATCGATATTGCCGCCGGCATGATGTCTCGAGTGGGCATAGCGACGGCTCAGCACAGGCGCTGGCTCATCGCCGCGCTCCCAGGGCAGCGACTCCTGGGCGGAGGTCAGATTGAGTGACTGCTGTTGGCGCTGTGGTGGCTTGGCCTTGATGGGCGCTGGATTTGGGGTGGTGTCATCGCTGCCCGCCGAGCTGCAAGAGCTGCTTGTGGTGGGCGTGGGCGAGATGCTGGTGCTGCGCTTGCTCTGAAGCTGCTGCTGTTGCTGTTGTTGCAACTGTTGCTGATGAAAGTCAATTAGATTGTTGTCATTGTGATCAGCAACTGTTGATGCGCTGCTTTGCTGCTGTTGCTGCTGCTGCTGTTGTTGCTTCTTGCTGCTGATGAAGCCGCGACGCTCATACTTCAGCGCCGACAGATCGTATTTGTAGGCGCTCTGCTCGTCCCGCCTTGAGGGCAAATACTTGCCCACTGCGCTGGGCTTCTTGCTGACGCCGGATTTGCGCACCGGCGGCTGACGCGACTTGCAGAAACGCTCGCTGCTGCGGCGACGCTCGTGCTCGCATTCGCTGTCATCGCTAGCATCGCGCAGCAACTGTTGCTGCTGCTGCTTGCCATTGCCATTGCCGTTGCCGTTGCCGTTGCCATTGCGCACCGGCGAATGGGGCTGAGAGCGCGCCGGGCTTGTCTCGAAGCGTGCGCGATCCTTGAGCGCCTCCGCGTTGATATTCAGTGGCACATTGGCCAGTGCCGCATTATTCTCCTGCTGCTCGCTGTTGTCTAGGGGCAAGTCGACGCTGGCGTCGCGCTCGAATTCCTGGCAGTAGCTGGCAAAGCTGGCCGTGCGCTTGAACTCCTCGGAGGAGACACGGCGAATGACGTCACATGCGTGCTTGGATGAGCGTTGGGTGTTGAGCTGAGCCTGATTGGGGGTTGTTGCCGCCGTTGGTGTGCCTATTGTTGTTGTTGTCGATGCAGAGTTTGCTGTGATTGCTGGATCCGGTTCGGTTAGCAGCTCCTCGCTGTTGCTGCGCTGTAGCTTGCGATCCTGGCTGCTCGCCGAGCAGCTGTCCAAGCGCTCCTTGCGCTTGCGTGACTTTTGCCATTCCAGTGGATTTATGATTTCGGGTAGATAGGTGGAATTGAAGCGTGGCGTGGCTGTTGCCTCCGTATTCGAGTGCTGCACCACCACATCGCAGCTGTCCGATGTGACAATAGCAACGTCTATGGCTGTGCCAGTGCCTGTGCCTGTGCCTGTGCCACCGCCTGTTCCCGGCGACGACGATGATGAGGATGATGATGATGAACTGGCGCTTGACGACGACGAATTTGATGAGGAGGATGAACCAGTGAGACGACTCAGGTCGTCTTCGTTAAGGCCAGTTGTGGGATGGCGCATGCCGCACTGCAAAATATGCAATAAGAAATAAAATTCATTAGCAATTAATAAAATACCCGACTATAAATTGAAAGATTGCTCATACGACGCGTATTGCGCTGTCTCGAGACACTCGCAATCACGAGCCAGTAATTAAAACAACATTTGCTAGCACATGACTGAAGCAAAAGCCTTGGCTGATTGACTGACCGACTAACTGACTGATTGACTCAAAGCATAACAGCAGTTGTCTTTGATTTTCGGCTAGCAAGTGGAATTCAGTTCCACTGACTCAATCCATAACTGCATTTGTAAGAGACCCACTTAAATAGATTTCTACCAGCTCATATATCTAAAATTATCGCATACTGATTGACTGATTGATTAATTGACATACTGACTCAACGCACGGCTGCGTGATTAAGAAAGAGAAAATTTATTTAAAGATAAATAATATAGATTAATATAATGAAATGACCAATTACTCGTTTAAGACTGATTCAATACCCAACCAAGAAGCCATAAAAATACATGCATACATAAATTGACATCATTCATTCACAATCTATATATCTATATATGTATCTGTCAGAATTCGCACTCTGCAGCCAAATAGAAACATAAAATTGATTAAAATTCAATTAAGAATAGAAATTCATTTTGACCGCGCAAAACCGCTTAATATGGCTAGTTAAATAATTAAGCACAAAAAGTGTTAAATGTCATGCGAGTCGACATTTATGCGCCCGCCCATTAAATGGGTTAATATAGCCCCCCATGAGTAATACGTCTTACTAGCTGCTCGTTGGCTTCCATATAGTTGCAATGTCATGCAGCAAACTGTTGCAATCCAACTCGAAAGCAGAATAGCTGTTCAAGTTATGTAAGACTTTGCATTTTTATTGACATATGAGTAAGAGTCTGGATCGAGAGAAATTACTGAGTTACTAATGAAGTTCAAGCTAAATTATAGAATATTAAAATGCATTATTTATAATATAATCTAAGACTGAGTTTTCAGCTAAAGCTGAGTGAATATCGAAAGTAATTGACTGTTAAATTGAATAAAGCATGGGCTGACTTTGGCTTAGAATCGCCCAATAACTTCATACAAGAATAAATATATATCAAAATCGTCACTGATATAGAGTAAGACGTATGAAGAATATATACATATAACATATATAGTAAAATATATGCAAATATATAGAATTCGTATGCCGTATAAAAATGACAAATAATATATGAATTCGACTTATGCCTTATATATGTATATACATATGTATCTATATATCCACAAAGTAATCTAAAATTTTTTTTGTTTTTTAATTAAAAAAAAACTAATTTTTTTATATATTAATACTAAATAAAATAAATAAATTTAATACATTTTTATAAAGTATAAGAAGGTTAAGCAATATATAAAACTCGTAAATACATTTCAGAGTGTCTGACAGGCAAATCTCTTAAATTTTCTCCACAAGGCGAACACGCCATGCAGTTAATGAAAAATATAAATATTTTTTTTTTTTATAAAGAATCGAGCAGTTATTAGCACAGCATTTCACACTGATAATCAACCGTTGGTGTGGATTAAAAATAGAGCCTAATTGAACTGAAGTCTAAAAAGAGATTTGATAGAAATGTAAATGTGTGCTCGAAAGAAAAGCCGAGCAGCTGCAGAATATTATCAATAAAAATTATTTGGATTATTAATATTACTTTTTTCAGTTGCTCGAATTTTCTTCTTATACTCCGTTATATAACGATGTGTGTTGACTAATTACTGAATGCAATGCTGAAAAATATTATAGATAATCTCTGGAGTCTAAAATTACTGAAGGTTATCACTAAAAAGTCGAACCGCTTTTAGAAAGTAGATAAAATAGCTGTCCTAGGTAAGAGAAAAAATAAATATATGTGTTAGTATATTTAAATTAATAACAATTTATGCATTTAATATGACGAAATCCTTGTGAAGCATAACAAATGTAAATAGTCCTTGAAGTATTTTCTATCTCATCATTAACTCGATATTGGCATATCCCTATAAAAACATCATAGATTTGGTTAATATATCCTTGAAAATGCTAGCGCCAATATATATATATTTTTCTCATCACCTAACGTTATATAAGCTACAAATTAGCTAGCCACGCTTTTGGGGCAACTACAACTTCACAATCATTTTTTACAAATTGTTTAAGCAAATAAAATTGTAAAAATGTTGTGAGCCATAAAATAATATTATATATAATAATAATAATAAATAAAAAATATTTTATTTTAATTACCAGAAAGTATGTAATAATTTTTGGCGTCATTTTAACTTTTAGCTAAATATATCAGTCTATTCCTTTTTCTATATATACATATATACTTATATATATATAAAAGTATCAATTTAAATATCACAAAGTTTTTTTTTTATAAATTTATCACAAATTGGCAACGAAATTAAAATAAAGAAATCGTTGCCGACTTCAAATGAAAAATTGTCAGCAAATTAATTTCAATCGAAGGCAATTGAAAATTTGCCGACTTTCAACGAATTAAAGTCAAGTTGAAGTTTAAGGTTTTACTTGATTTATGCTTTAGCTTTGTTCAGTTTGTTTTTATTTTAATTGCATTTGAAAATTGTGTTTTATCACAATTTAAACGCAAATGCATAATTTCACATGTTTTGTTAAAAAGTTTTGGTAGTTTTTTCCCTCTTCTATTTTGTTTTTCCGTAGCACTTGAAATTGTTTTTTTTTTAATATATGTATATATATATATATATTTATTTTCGTTGTTTTCTCTGCGCGCGCCGAAATGCGATTAAATTCATTTCAACGTCGACCTCGCAAATTATATGCGAAAAATCTGGCGAGCACAGGCGAATGAGCGTTAGTTTGTCTGAGAAAGAGAGCGAGCGAGAGAGCGAGAGAGAGAGAGAGAGAGAGCGCGCACTTCTGCGCACAAATCGATCATAGCGGAGACTGAGAGAGTAGACAAACAGGCAGGCAGCCAGAAAGAGAGAGAGAGAATGCGATTTGTTTAGTGAGTGAGAGCGGAAGTACAAAGGTGCGAATATTTTCGATAGACTGCAGACTACAAGATTTTTGGCGGCTGACCTTATCAGCCAGCACAATCGGGCGTATGCTTGATATATATATATACATATACATATAGATATATGTACATATATATATTACTGTTTTGACTTAATTATTTATGAACTGTTTTGTTTTTTCTTTGAGTGGGGGGTGATTTTTAAAAATAAATCACGCTAATTTGTCGGCTGTTTATGGACATGTTTATGAATTTATGCGCTTGTTTATGCCCAAAAAGCGAATAATATTAATAACAGCAGTAGCACATGCAAAATTTCAATTCAACTCAAATAAAGACATTTGATATGCAAGCAGCGCGCACAGCAACAGTAACTTCCTGAGCAATAACAGTAAACTGTAAACATTGCTTTTCAAGTGCAATGTCACAGCAAAAGGTCGCCAAAGCAACAATTGTCAAGTGAGGCCAAAAATGAACATACAATTAGAGCTAATTAACGCTGGCTGCTGGCCACATTGCACAAAAGCAGAACTGTGTCAATCACCCTGCTTATGGGTTACGCACATACACTCAATTAATTGTTATTGTTATTGTTGTTGTTGTTGTTGTTGTTGTTGTTGCAACAGACAACATACAGAAAGTGAGAGAGGCAGCCAGAACAACAATTTGAGAATCTCAACGAATGACAATTAAAGCCCACGCGCCGCTGACGTCAATGCAGCAGCTGAGGGAGAGGGAGAGAGAGAGAGAGATAGAGGGGGAGAGAGTGCAGAAGGGCCGTCTCTAGATACACACAAAATGGACGACGTGATCGCTGACAGTTGAGCGCCAGAAGCAACAACAAAAATGCCAAAAGGACAAACCCAAACCCAACTCTCTATCAAATTGTGGCGCGTGCAAAGCCCCATGCCCACGTTCGGAAGCCCCGCATTAATGCTTATCAATTTAATTGGACCAAACTTAAAGACACATCGAAAATGGCATGGAATGAGGCATTTCTTTTGTCAAAGGAATTTACAAGCGCTGACAGCACAAAATTAATGTGCAGCAATACAAATAAGTTCATAGATATTTTATATACAAGTATTCACATATACATATAAATATGTATCATATATACATATATCTGCCTATCGTATTGTATTATCGAAAGCACGCGCTACGCTTAGTTGAACTTAATATCAAATAAAATAAATAACGAAATGGATTTTGTGACCAGCTATCATTTAATTAATATTTAAATAAACAGCTTTTATGTTTGCTTTAGGTTTAACTACAGCTATCTGGCAACACTGGTTAAGCATGTGTGCCACATTAAGTTGGCTGCGCTTAAGGCATGTCAGGATATGATGAAATATGCGAGTTTAATAATAAAATTGTATACTATTGCATTTCACTTGTGATATAAATTCTCATCTAGATTTTATTTTTTTATATTTTTATCTAATCTGGTCTGCTTTTGTAAATTCATGGAATTTAGCCTAGATTTAAGTAATACCAAATCTATTATAAATTATTTATATACTAGTTAAATGTTTCATAACCCAGTCACTTTATCTATCTACTGCAAGTATCTTTATTTTTATTTATTTTACTGCAACTCTCTTCATTATTTAGTCGTTCAGTCTTTTCGACTTCAAAATTTTTCTTTGTATGACAATTTGACTATTAGGCTGACTCTCTACCATCCGCTTGACAATCTGTCTCTATTTCTATTAGCCAAATTATTTCTCCTTTCTTAATCCCTCAACAAATATCTTAATATACATATTTGTTCAACTGTTTGTCAATCTTGTGTCAACTTTTCTTTCTAAAAGAAGTCTGTCATCAAATATCTACGCATTCAAGACATCTAATATAAGCAAATTTGTTCATTGTTTTCTATTTTTAATTATTTTTTGCATATGGTATTTTTTAAATAATATTTGTATTTGGCACCTACAGAAAAGTATATTTAATAAGAGAGTATATATGATATAATAATTTCTAAACAATTTTTTCAAAGCAAAAGCTTAATAGCAATAGTAACTAAATACCCTACTATATTCTTATGTATATCTAAATAATATAGCATAATATTATTGGCAACAATTCTAAATATAGCATCCCATTATGTTCACATTTCTAAACATTGCCTTGATTTAGCTATAATTAACGGACCACGACATATTTATAGTCTTCTTGCGAATTTGTTTTTGTTGCGTATTTCCGTATTACGTTTATCAATTGTTTATATTATTCGCAAAGAGAGCACAAGAGAGAGAAATTGCTGATTTAACGACTGTTTATGCCCCCAAATGTGGCAGCTGGCTGCTTTATGAGTCACTCAACACAAAAAACAAATGTAGACGCAGACAACAGAAACGCAGACAAATATCTAAAATTGCAAAACTCAGCAAAATGCAATTAGTTATTAACATAATTGATAAAGGCCCACGCATGAGTGTAGAAAAACCCAACTTTGAACTTAATTACGATAAAAACTAGTGGGAATGTTGCAGTGGAGGGACACCGATTACATAATACTCGTTCAGAGTCCAAAAATAATTGAAGTATCTTTACTACAACTTAACTATTAAATATTAAATGTCTAGCCTCCAAACTTGGTTAGGTATAGATTGCTTCGATCTTCTACGCCTCCAAAAACATACATACAAAGTTTGGTATATAGAGGAGTTTAACAATAACTGATTGTAAAAACTGTTGCACATTACGCAATACCAATATACTCTTCTCACTTCGTGAGCGAGCATGAAGTGTTTTAGGCTACCCGCTGATAAGTCCCATAATAATAATTAACAAAAATAAATGATAAACAGGTAGCTTCAGCCCATTAAAGCAATCAATATGTGAATCAAAAATGTGTTTTGCAACAACAAAAATATATTTCTGATAAGCGCGATGAGTCATAATCCAATTTTAAAATGGCCTGAGCGTGTGCTTCTGTTTATATTTAAATAAACTACAAATATACTTACAGTTATTTCAAGATATGGGCCAGTTGCTTACAATAAAATGTAATAGAAGAAAAGCTTATGCAATTAAAATTTCCACCTGCAGTAAAGCGTAGCTAAAATATTAAATAACAGCATTCAAATGAAATTCTGATTAGAACTCAATGTTATTGAACTATGACCGCACATTACACATGTAACACGCCCACTCGAAATAATCAAGAAAGGCAAAAACAACAACCACAACAACAACAATTTTAATGTGCTTGGACACGCGCTTTAATCAAATTGTTTACCTCACAGCAGAAACGGGCACGAAAACAAAGTCATGAGCAAAGTAGGAAAGGAAAACAAACCTTCGCCCGGTGCACAGCAACAGCATCGCACACACACACAGACACACACACACACAAACCTGGCACCCACTCACAGCATGCTGCTAAAATCCGTAACAAGCGGCGTATACGCAATGTGCGCATTTTAACAAATCCATGTAAATTCAGCGTCACAATCAAATAAAACAAATTGAAACGAAATGGACAAAAAGTGAAAAAAAAAACTGTGAAAATATTTTTAAATTCTTTTTATGGAGCGCACGCCGTGCAAATATTGAAAAGTCAGTTGTTGATTTTTTTTATTCATTGTACCTTGTTGATAAGATTCGCCGGGCTGGCTAGCCGTAATGGCGCAGACTGCCTAACGCCAGCGTAGACCGGCTCAAACCGGTGGCCAGGTAAAACAGCTGATTAAAGGTAATCGCAGCAGCTCTCTTTAGCAAATCAACAGATCATTGTGTGTCTGTGTGGGTGTTGGCTGCTGTTACTCTCATTATGTTATTGCAGTAATTGTATAAGCAGTCATCTAGTTGAGAAATTACTTTGCTGTAAGTATATTGGGTAGTTGAAGGAGTAGCTGAGAATGTCAAAGAGCCTTCTCAGATTTATCAGTTAATTGATATTGCTTGAATACCTCCTGAATGCCTCAATGAGTACTTGTGAGTATTTTGAATATATTCTAGTTAATTTGTTCTAATTAATGTATTCAATCTAGCTTCTTCCTTTGACAAACCAAGAACTTTATAACATTCATAACTCATGAGTGTTTCGACATCAATGTAAGTACTTCAAGTAGTTGTAACAGTATTTGAACTATTCAACGTATTTCTTTTTCAAGTATTAATGAATGAGTCTATGAACTCGTTCAGAGTTTTGTAAGTACTTTGAATATACTATAACTCGTTCAATAATGAATTGATTTCAATTACTTACAAGCCCTTCCACACCGAAGTAAGTACTTTAAGTATATGCATTCGTATTTGCAGTATGAAAAATATTCTTTCTATTTACAGAACCAACTGATAGTGACTACTGTATATATCATCAGCCAAAGAAAATTAAGGTGATGTTCCAAAGTAACATTTTAAGCATGCGAAATGCTGCATGTAAGTACTATGAGTATATACCAAAGAATTTAAAGTTTTCCAACTATTTCTCGCAGCTGTCGAGACAACAATTGACGTGGCACTTTGATAATAACTAAGTTGTTCTTCTTATCGAGTAAGTACTTAGTAGCCAGTGCTAGAAGTACTTTGAGTATATGCATGCACATTCGAAATAATCAATGTATTTGTTTTACTTTCAGCAATAGCTGAGTGTTAGTTCAATGTAATCAAGCTAATAAAACTAAGCACGTCTAAATACCTTGGATATTTGTAGCATTTAGTGAAAGTACTTTGAATATTTCTGTGCGAGTATTTGGAAGTACTCGAAAACTTTCCGTATAGTTTGCTAATAAATTTCGTAATAAATAAATTATTATATAGCTCAATATTTTTTAGAGTTAAACAACCTATTGTATATGCGAGTACTTCAAGTATTATATTTTATTTCTAATATTCTAATATTCCTTCTTGCGCCTAGACAAATAAATATGTCAAATTAGAGAACGAGCTCATAAAACACCATTTATGACACACACATAAACATTGTAGAGTGTTTAGAGACTAAGCATATTTAGAGCAAGCGATTAGGCGCCTTGAACACAAATCAAATTGCTAAACGTGTGGCGGAGTGAGTAAATCTTATTGATTCATATCTAAGGTGGGTGTGTGCATGTGAGTGTGCTTTGAGCACTTGACTATTTAGAGAGTATATAAACTGCCTCCTCAAGCTTTTCGGTTCATTGGCAATGCCTAATTAATGTCACAAAGCGAAAAAAATGCAATTCCTTGTCAATGAATCGATCATATTTTGTTTGACTATATTTAGTCGCTATACTTTAGTACTTAAGGTATTTTTATATGCTATCTACCCTGACAGCGTGTAATTAATGTGCCAGACAGAAAGAAAGAAAAAAAAAAACAATAATAATTAAACGCCCGGCCATACATCAGCTTGATAACATCTAAGAATTCGCTTCGATTTATATGGCTTTCTTTTTATGTACCATGGCAGAGGCTGTCAATACTTGAAAGAGTCACATATTGATTGTATTCCTCTCTCTCTCTCTCTCTCTCTCTCTCTCTCTCTCTCTCTTTATATTTTTCTATATTTATTGTACGCTATTTTTGGTATAATTCCATTTAGGTTTTGTCTAATCAATGCCAAGGCTTCCAACAATTTAACAACTATCGACTAAACAAAATCATTTTCTTTTATATTTGATTCGATGGAAAACTTTTTTGAGGCTTTGCCACAGAAATGCGTTTTATGTGAAGCACGTGCGACATGGATTGTGCAACACAAAAGAGCAAGGCAGAGAGAGAGAGAGAGAGAGAGAGAGGGAAGCAGAGACAGAGAGCTTGAAACCGGCAAATCAGCAAACGAGTTACTGACGTCACGTTTTAAGGTGTGTGTGTGTGTGCGAGTGTCGCCACGAAATGTCAGTGGAATAAAACCAAAATCAGCCAAAACAAAGAGAGGAAGAAAAAAAACAAATGCAAATGTGAAATACACAAATGTTTAATTAATAATGTTTATGGGAGAGCAAATTAGACAAATTTGCGAACCCAGCAAACCAGAGATTAGCTAAATTAATTTGCATATAGTCTATAAGACTTTTTGACTTCTAGAATAGCATTTGCATTATGTTTAATAGATGAGTCTATATTAGTATAGGTCATAGATGATGAGCCAGTTCTAACTGTGCTCAACTTCTACATCACGAAAGAAATGATTGTTTTCAATGAATGTTGATGCCTATAGTCACGTTTCTGCTGCTCGAGAAATGTGATGAATATGATGAATATAAATGAATATGAGATTTGCGATTCATTCTGAACATTAAACGATCAATTACACGCCGTTGGATCAGAATTTTAAATAAAAGGCACGCTTTTCAGATCAAAGATTAAAACCAGTTCCACATAGGTCTCTATTTCTCTCTCATATATGAGGTCTGTTCTCAAAGTTTTCACCATGAAACTATAATGCTATATTACAACAGATTACCTTTATACAAACAAAAAAAAAAACACCTGCTTTGAATATGACATAAAAACACAAAAAAATATTTAAATAAAGCAAATAGAGAAATTCTTTATGAGCACACAAAGGTTAAGCGAATACAAAGCCCATATAAAGCTCGTAAATCAAAAAACACTTAAGAGCGGCGACAAAAGTGAAAAAAGGGAACGAAAGCAATAATATTTAAATATGCAAAAAATTTATGAAAATGTAAATAAATCAAAGAATCACAGAATGGAGCATAGGTAATGGCAATTACGTATTGGAAGCAGCAATCTGAAAACTGGAAACTGGAAGCTGGGAATTGAAATGGGGCAAAGTACGTGTTGGCGATTACGATTACGCCTACTCTATGCGATGGGGCTTTTGATTGGCGGCACGTGACGCAATCAGCGGCTGCATTTCATTGATGATTTCTTTTATTATTATTATTATTATTGTTTTTGTTGCTGCTGCTGCTACTGTATTTCAATTAATATAGAAATTGTGTATTTTTACTCGCATTTCGTTAAAATCAATCAAGTTCAATTGAAGCAGCGCACTGCAGACACTCGAGTATGAAATTTCTTTCTTTCCAGTTTCGTGAACTTTGCCAAGCATTGATCAAGCAAGTATATATGTATTTATATATTATATACTCCCTATATATACTTTTATATGACTGTATTTTGCTTTGATTTATGCGTCTCTCTGGTGAAGGCGAACAGGTTATATATATATTTTTTTTATTTGAAATTTTTTGCATACCACTTTTCTGCTTTAATTAAGCTTCAATTTTGTTTTGCCAAATGAGGTTTGATTTTTTGTCAACTGCTGCCACGTGCCATAGACAGACTAGTATTAGCTGCCGGTTCCCACCTTTGACATATTTATGGCTTTATTATAATTTTATTTCTTTCTGTATATTCATGGTAAACAAATGTCACGAGATTTTTGAATGAGCTCATACTGTCTCAATGAGAACAGCGAGAATCTCTGTCTAACGAACCAGTAATATACATATAAGAATTTTTGGCAGTAGACTAGTAGATGCCCTGTGGAAAAGCTTTGAATAGCAAAATAACAAAAATTGAAACAGATTAATCAGAACTGAACGATAGCTTAAGAACTTAATTAAATACCGAAAAAAGTGGGAGAGAGAGAGAGAGAGAGAGAGAGAGAGAGAAATGGTATAAGCAGAAATAAATTCTCGTTTAGAAAGAATGAATCCCTCTGAAACAACTCACTTATAATGCTATTATACCGTTGATATATTCTTTCACTTACGCTGTCTTATATATACCCCACACATTGACGTAATTCTAGGGTAACTCGCCCATGATTTTTTTTTTCTTTTTTTTTTAAATTACCCCTGTTTGCGTATATTAAAGAACATTTTAAATTTCTTCACAGTACAATGCTAAAAATAAATTTTTAATGTTTTTTTTTTCTTTTTTGTGTACTTTTCAAATTGGTTCAGAAATAAACGAACGTAAAAAATATATATGTACATATCTACATAGTGTGTATTATCTAATTATAGACAAATTTACACATTTTGCTCGTGGCTTGATCGATGTGATTTGTTAATTGAAGTACAATAGCCGTGTGAATGCGGTTGCTAAAGAAAAAGCCGACGACACCATAATATCAAAATATGAATATACATATGTATATATGATGCATATATGTATGCCCGAATGAACATAAATTCTCAGATACAGAAAAGCTTTACAACTTTCCATACAGCATACTTTTTAATCTACAGCCTGCATTTATTAAACATTACTGTTATAAAACAATTTCTTTCATCTCTAAAGCACATTTCAATAAAAGCAATGACAACAAAGCCTTTGTATGCGATTCTCATTAATACGACTAAGTTCTACAAATGAACAGGGCTTAATTAAAAGAAAATATAAACAGATATCGCTATAAAAACCTTCACTTTATATAGTACATATATATATTTTCCGAAAGAAATGTCGCATTTCATTTGACCTCCCAAGGTAACGCCTATTGGAGCTCGGCTCATCGTCCATTTTGTTCATATTTTCGTAATTGACAAACCTCTTATTGACTTGTCTAATAAGCCATGTAATTTTTTGGGTCAACAGCCACAAATAATGGGGATTGCATGACGGCGACAACTGTGACGTGCCGATTGTTAGCACGTAAATAAATTATGCGAAGCAAAGTGAAGAGCAGGTAAGTATTCATGGGTGGGGGGTGTGGTGCCTAAAAGCACGCAACAGTTTATAAAACTCGCGCGACGACAGCGACAAGTGTGAGAAAAGGTAGAGACAACAAGCAAATATTGGGACAGTCGCATTACCCAAATGGAAAATTTATAGATCAACGGAGTAGACGTCTAAAAAAGTATGTTAAAGAGTGACAGAGAGAGCGAGCGAAAGAGAGAATATATTAATATATATGTATGTATATATGTATGTCAAAGTGAAGACTCTACTGTGCTTCTATTGTAGTACAGTAGACTGTAGCTTATGTAAAGGCTTACCACTTATGCGTCAACGGCAAACAAAGAACAATATATGTATATACATATGTGTATAGAGAAACAACAATAACAAATTAATCGATTCAATGGAAATGTTATGGAAAAAATTCAGTTGGTAGCGCTTACGATACGAAAGATATGAAAATCGCTTTGTCATAGACAAACAACACTATCTATTACACTGAATGTTTGTGTTCTGGGCAAATTAGATATCAATCATGATTGACATAAACAGTGCAAAAACCAAAGAGATGGAAAGAAAGAGAGAGAGAGAGAGTTAGATTGAGGCAGTTAGCAAAGTCCAGGCACTGTGTTTATCAACAACTGCCAATAATCGCTTCCATGAAGTTCTATTGCAAAAGGTGTGAATTTCTTTATAACAATATATCAAAAATGAAATCCAACACGATTAGCAACAAACTGAACAAATGTGTGAAATGGATTATCAATAATTGTGACAGACGGACGTCAAGGCAATAAATTAAGTTAACAGCCGACCAGCCGAAATGAGAGAAAGAGCCTGAGAAATATATAGAGAGTGGTAAATTCGCTCTAGATCTTTGGGTTTTAGTAAGGGTATAAGAAATTCAAAGTACAAATTCAAGCTAAATTTGGCTACATACAAAACATGAAGACAACCGAAAATATATTTTTACTCAATTCTTATTGAGATATTATTAATTATATTTTTATTGCTGGGAAATTCTGTGAGATAGAAAATAATTAATTTTTTATTCATTTTAAGAAGTTAAAATTGGAAATGGGAAAAATTCGGGTACAATCGAGAAATGGTAAATTAGAAGAGAGGAAAAGTCATACTTATAATAACGTAGACTACAAAGATCGTCGACAGTCAACTATGTATACAGTCGCAGCTGTTTAAATTACACTTAACTCCAACAGTATAATAAGTATAATACTAATAATAATTACTATAAATAATCAGTAGAATTCCTTTGTGCAACAGACTTTATA
Source organism: Drosophila mulleri (assembly GCA_035047565.1). Lineage (NCBI taxonomy): Eukaryota > Metazoa > Arthropoda > Insecta > Diptera > Drosophilidae > Drosophila > Drosophila mulleri. Next base: position 5,295,380 of record JAWNPK010000060.1, read on the forward strand.
AATACATGGATAAATAAAGAAATTAATAAAATCATATATATATACATCACATAAAAACCTGAAATTGCTTGAAAAGCATCGGCTCGTGCCAAGTTAAAGTGATTTAATCCATAGAGCTTGCTGATCTTTGATAAACCCAAGTGTTCCACTCTTAGTCAGCATTATCAATTCTATTATTATATTAAATATAATATATTAAAAAAAAAAAAAAAAAACTTAACTATGAATAAAGATCATTGATTAGAGATCAGAACATTAACAGCTAAACAGCTGTTCGTTATTTGTTTCAGTGTAGTTTTTCTTGATGGCCTACGTGCTCAAGCAAATGACATTTTCAGAAAATTCCAGTGACAAGGGTGGAAAACTACCAAAAGACAACAAAGCGCTAAGCCAATAGCCTAATGTCTATTGACGCTCAAATACTTATTTATTATTTATTTATAAATAATTGAATATATTAATTATACTTACAACGCAAGCCTTAACGGACTTCCAAAGATTTCTCGCAAAGTCTTCAATTTTGCTGATTTTTCCACGTACTTTCGCCAGTTGCACGACGTTATTGTTTAACACAAACCACGAATAATAACAATAATGATAATAATAATGATAATAACAATAATAATAATGAGAATAAGAATAAGAATAACTATATATCGAAAGCTCGCGCACACCGAGTAGCGTTACAAAGAAACAACAAAATAAATCTCCACTTAGACCTCTGTTCCTTGCTTGGGGGAAGCGGAGGCAATTTTAGTCAAATTAGTTGTTGCAAAAAATAGTCACATTTCAGGCTTTCACACCCCGGCGATCACACACACACGTTGGCACACACATGCGAATCCGATGATCCTGGCTATTATTGCTTGACGGCTCGATTGATGGATTTTGACCGATTTGATCGATTGATGACTAATGTTGTAGACTTAAATTGTTAACTTTGGTATTTTAGCTTTGTTGATCTTAAGTAGAACTCCTGGTTGTTGTTGTTATTGTTGTTGTTGCTTGGTCCAAGGCTCGCTCTTAAGCTGTCACGCTCTCTCTCACTCTCTCGCTTTCGCTCACTCTCTCTCGCTCGGTTTATCGATCTATCTGTTATACAGACATTGGGGACTCTCAGTACAGCATCAGTTTAATTTTTTTCTTAACCTTATACTGACGATTGCGCTGATCTATGACAAACTCATATCGCGATCTCTGCACATTTTCGCTATCTAAATTAAAACAGCTCAAACCGAGTAGGCGTAGAACTCCTAGCGAATACGTTGTGACTGAATTATAGTGCCCGCTCGGATGCAAATTAATTAGGCCGCCTCTGCTGCAAGCTGATGCAACTGTTGCGGTTGTTCAAGCGATGAGCGCTTTGTAATTAATTAAATCGATTAAGCACTCGAATGCGATCGCTTTCCACTTAATCCCGTGAGCAGGCTCCTCGCACTGCAACGTTCGGCACGTGAATGAGCTCAGCCGGCACACCTGACGCACTTTTTGTATGGCCGCGCAGCGCCTTATATTCGTCTTCGTATCCTGCGATCGGCCTTTCCAGTTACTTTGCGCTCAGTCTGTCACTCTCTCTCTATCTGTGGCCCTCTACTGCTCTCTTGCTGCTGTTGTGGTTGCAGTTGTCGCTCGTACGTTCGCTCGCTCGCTCTCACACTCGCACGCTGTTGCTCTCCCTCTTCCACTTTTCCACTAGCGCGCGTTTGTGTGTGTATGTTTGTGCCTGTGGGCTGACTACGGCTGCTTTAGGAAGTGTGTTGAGACGAGCCGATATCTAAGCATGTGTCGCTGTGATTTTCGACTGCAGCAGCTGCTTGGGCCGCTCTCTGGAAGTGTTGTGCTACTTTTTCGCCTTCTTCGTCCAGCAACAAAAAGGTTTTCCACTTGCACTCGGTTTGCGGACGCCGTTATAATTTGTGCTTTTGCTAGTTTGGCTTTGGTTGCGGTTGCTCTTATTGTTGTTGTTGCTGTTGCCTTTGTTATTGCTTTATGCGCTTGGGCAATTATGTAAAACGTGGCTCAATTGGATTTGGGCAAAAAGCGTTAGCTTGTTAGCCTCTCCCTCTCTCGCTCTCTCTCGTTCGCTTGCACAGCTTTTGCTTTTATACCGTTGTAGCCGTGGCTGTCACCGTCGTCGAGGTCATCGACGCGCGTTTTCTGTTCACAAAAATCGATATTTTACACTCGCACTTAAAAGTTCACTATTTAGTTTATTTGTTGCGCACGTTTATTTATAAAATGTTTGTTTATTTGCTTTGTAAGTTTGACGCTTAAGCTTTACCACGGTTAGCAATGCCAATTTTTTTTGGGCTTTCAATGACCGACTGCCGTTTCGTTGGGGAGGCGGCGAATGCTCAAATGCTGCTCTGCCTGCGCCTGCTGCTAATGCTACTCAAACGAATGAGCAACCAAAAGCAAAGAAAGAAAAACAGAGCAAACTTTAACACAGAGAGCACACACAAAAGAAAACTTTCCGCTCGTTAAACGCACGTTGTGTCACGCGAGAGACTCAATTTCTATCTGGAAGGCAGCGGCACAGCGCCAACAGAGCCAAGCACGAGACTTTGGAGCACTCAACGAAATTTGTTGACGTATATTTGTATGAGTGTGTGTGTTCGTATGTCTTCGTGCGTATATTTTCGACCAGCCGCCAGTATGCGCCCTCTCAGTGCAATAGCAACTGTGCTTGCTCTCTCTCACTCGCTCTGTCCCTCTTTATATATGTACATACATATGCGCAAACTCTTTGTTGGAATTTCCTCCGGCCGCTGTAAAGCCGCTTCAATAATAGTTTACCGTTTCTGTTGAAATGTGTTTAATTAATTGCTCAATTGATTTATTGCTTAGTTTGGGTAAATATTTGCTTATATTGTTCACTTCTGGTTGCAATCACTACGTCAACGCACAAATGGGCGTGTAAACAAGAGCAAAGTGCGCTCGCGCACTCTCTTTTCGATGCTCTCTTTGGTTTTTACAGTTGACAATTCGGCTGAAGAGTCAAAGAGTTGACTGTGCTTTTACTTTTGCTTTTGGGCTGTCGCTTTATAAATATATTTACATATGCGCTCTTTATGTTTCGTTTTTTTCCTGTATTTTTTACAGATTATGCTTTTTCATGCGTTTATTTGTGTTAATTAAATCCATGTTGACAATTCGCTTGTTCACATCCATAGCTGCAAGAGAGAAACATAGAGAGCAATTGCATTATGAGTAAGATTGTGGAGTGTACGAAAGGGTGGGCAGGAAGGAGAGAGACGGAGTGAGAGAGTGAGCTATGATTATGATAACAAATATGAGTAAGCATATACAAATTAATTATGATGACTAAAAATAGGCATACTCTTTCACAACTCTTGACTCGGAACTCTAACTGTAAGTCCAATGGGATTCTTATTTGAAATGCACGCAGGACTGCAGCTGATTTCGTTTGTCAACTTCGCATTTAATAATGCACACAGCCAGAATGTTCTAGAATTCTATAGCGCCGTAAACGAATGCAGGCACACACACATACACACTCATACACATGCATATGCATAGATGAATGAAAAATAGAAAATGAGCTTGAAAATTGATCGACCGACGCCTTCCAATAAGACCAATCGAAAATCAAATTGCACAAATGTGATTTGTATAGAAAAGTTTACCAATTGAATAACCAGTTGTTTCCAGACAATACTATATAAACATATACAGTGCATATTGAATTTGTTTTTTTATTTATTTACATAAGTGCACATTCGGTCAATTGATAAACAGTCTTACATCATGCAAGAAATTGCCAAGACTGTGAAATGCAGAAATTGCGACTTAGAAATCCGGCAGATGTCATCCCAGTTTTTTCACGTGCGAAAATGGGAACTGCTCAAATGGGTGTATATGTATGTATATGAATGAATATGAATGAATATGTATGTATGTATGTATATGTAAATTATGTATATGATCTCATTAGGCATTAACCTTCACAATAGCTTTTCAACATTTGGCAACAATTTTTTGGCTGTGATGAAGTGCACACATAACAGACTGAATATACCCTATATAATATTTCAAATCAATTCTAATGGATAAATAATTTAGTAATATGTATCATCTAGATAGCCTTTCAGCTAAAATAAGCTATGCAACAAGTTAGCTACGGCGTATATAAGGAACTCTAACATAAATAAATAAGTATAAGAAATATAATTAGCAGAAAAACACCCTATATGCAAAAATTGTAAGTTTTAACTATACTTTTAACTATAAATCATATTCAAAATGAAATATTGATGTGTATTGAAGCCCTTTTAGACAAGCAAGCAGTAACAATATGCCCTATGCAAACAGGATAAACAGGGTATATCGAGACTAATTGGAATGTTACCAACAGATGCGCTTTAATATTTGCTTAAATTGACTATTCGCGTGTCAACAGGCCGAAACGTTCCACATATAAATAAAGCTAATGAAAAAAAAAACAACATGTTTACAATCAAAACAAAATAAAGATGAATATCTATAGCAGACAGAATACATATATACATATATATATATACTGTATGTACATATACATATATCTCGACTTGATATATGCTCATTTAATAAAAGTCTTTGACTCTGCCGCAGACAGGCCGAAAATAATTTGTTTGGCTGTCAGAATTTTAATGGCGCTCGACCTAAGTGAAAAACAACAGCAACAACAATCATAAAAAGAAAAAAAAACATAAGTAATAAACGAATGTAAAACAAATTAAATTATATATTTATATAGAAAGTGAGTGAGCGGAAGTGGCGCCAAGCGGTGCTGACACACACACCTGTAAATCAATTTTAAATAAACAAAACAAAAAAGAAAATTTAAATTCAGAAAATCATAAATTTGGCTATTAGACTCATTGGCTCTTTAGACGAACGCCCGAATTTTACCTAATTTCTTGAAAAGTTGATTTTCCCACAGCTCAATTTCGAGCGCGTCCACTGCAAACTGATTGCCACAATGCGAACCACACGGCACGAGGAACCAACATCAACTGAGCATCGAGCGCCAGAGCGACGAACAACACGGAGAGGCCCCAACGCAGCTCCTACAGTGGCGCACGTGCCACAGCTGGCGTGCGACGTGCGAGATACTAGTAGAATGATACAGAGACAGGGAGAGAGAGAGAGAGAGAGAAAGTAGGAGGTAGGTGCTTGGGGGAGAGAGAGTGAAACGCAATGGAGCGCTATATTGTGGGCAAACTGAATGAAATTCGCTTGTAGGAGCAGGGGCGACAGGTGGAGGGGAAGGAGCTGAAGCTAATGTGGGAGCAGAAGTGTTGCACTTGCAACAAGAATAGAATGGAGCTGCAGCAGAAGTGTGAGCTGGAGTTGCAATAGATGCAGTAGTGAGAGCGAGAATGAAAGGAGTAGCTCAGTCAGGCGTCAGCTGAAAGAAGGCCAACTACAAGGACAACAACAGTAGCTGGAGTTGGAATTTAAGCGGAACTTTAGCTGTTAGCAATGGCAGCAGGAGTAGCACTGGTAGTAGCAGTTAAAGCAGGAGCTAATGCTGAAGCTGTAAATCTAGCTGACCAGCAGCTAAACAGAAATGGGAAATGGAAAAGCAGATAAAGCTGAATGCTAAGACTCTGTGGGTGTGAGGAAAATGCGTAGCAGCTAAAGCAACAGCAAAGTGAAGAGCTTTAGAAGCAACTGTGAGCGAAAGCATAAGTAGAAGCGGAACTGCAGGGTGAAGAAGCTAATCATACAGCAGAAGTCCTGGCAGTCCTGTTACTACAGGAGCTAAAGCAGCAGCAGCAGTTGAATCAGGAGCAGCAGCAATTGGTACTAAATAGTAAATAGTAGTAGCTGGAATAGAAGCTAAAGTAGTAGTAAATCATACTAATCCAAGACAAGAGCTAAAGTCGGAGCTGAAGATGAAACTGAAACGAAAACAATAGCTGGGACTTATCCCAGCTGTATGAGAAGTCGCAAAAGAGAATAGAAACTGAAGATGGATCGGGATGGCTAACTACCAGAAGCAGCAGTACCAGCAGTACCAGCCAAAGAAGTTGAAAATGAAGTTCCAAGTGCAGCAGGAGTAACAGCTGTAGTTGAAGCTAAATAATTAACTCTTCTGCGCTGTCAAAGCTTCAACGATTGGCCATAAAATGCCCAAGGCCTTGGCTGCATTAAAAACGACATGCCCCCGCCCGCAGGATATGCGAACGCTAGCCATTGCAATCACAAATTGCGTTAAGTGGTTAATTAAATATCGCGCATACGCCTCGTGTCAATTGCTGTGGCGTCTGCCTCGCGGCACATTTGTATGGGCGCTCAATTGCCTGAACGTGTCCTTGAATACATTTTATGAGCGTAGGCGACAAACACGCCCCTATACCGCCGCCCGCCCCGCCCCAAACACTTTTGTCTGCCTGACGCGCCCTCTCTCTCTCTCTCTTTCTCTCTTCTTGTGCGCTTTATGAGCCTGTGCGTGGGCGTTGAATGCAGGAAAAGCTCACTTAGCTGAGGCTGACGCTGGCTTATGCAATCAACAGCTAGACCTCTAAATCGATTAATCAGCATCTACATATGTATATATATATATGTATGTGTATATATCCACATTTGGCGCATCTGTTGCACGTATTATATATCTATATATAAATACTTTTATAGATATTTGAAATCCGTTCCGTTTTCTTGGCATTTTTCCAAATTTTTACATTATTTATTTCGCCATTTTTCTTGCATTTTCATGTTTTTCGATTTTTGCCGTTATTTTTGTTTGTTTTTAATATTATATTTTTTTCGTTTTTGGTTTCTGTTTATGCCTTTTGCATTTTTCGAAACGCTCGTCAAAATATTCGCCTGTTGCGCAAATGCAAGAATCGGCCGAAAATTGCATTAGGGCAATAAATCGTGTGGTTAATTCTAAAATGCATTACCAACAGGGAAACAGGGCAATTAAGCGATCAAATTATATAAAGTCATATATGAATGCATATAGATGAATTTCTATATGATATAATAATTTGTTGTCTCAGATAATCATTACAACAATCAAGATAATATATAAGTGATGTCAAAGTAGAATCATATGAATTTCTACATGAAAGATATTTTTTGTTATATTTATAATATAATATAAATCATATTGAAAATTACAATGATAATGAAATTAGGCAAAATAATACTAATAATCTAATTTACTCTAATTTTGTAGCAAATGGTATTATTAAAATGTTTTGGGTATTTGATATGTATACATATATATAATATAACGAGCGCTCTCTTTTATATACATATATGTATATTCTTAAGCAGTTTAATGAGGTAGTTTAACTATATGAGTTCGCGTGCCTGTATACATATGTACATATGTATCTGTTCGCATGTCTGTTGGTATATCGGTCTCTCTGTCGCCGTGCAAGCCTGACTGCATGTCTCACAGTCTGTCTCTCTGTCCGTCTGCCTAAGAAGAGCAAGGAATGCAGTAGAACTCCAGAAGATCATTTAGAAAATGCCTGCAGCAGCAGAGAATGTTCCCATTGATCTCTACTCAAAATTTGAGTGCCACTCAGGCTTTGAGTGGAAGTCGCCCTATATAAAGGGCAGCAGCTGTGGCATTTATTCAGTCGTCGGGTCTGTTGGGGTCAGTCGTACGTGCAGAGCAGTGAAGTGTTTTATTTTTTAATTATTTTTTATTTATATTTTTTTAATTAATTATTTTTTTGTTTTTATTTAAAAATATTTTTTTTATCTACATTTTTTTTTTTTTTTTTTTTTTTTTTTTTAATATTCTTATAATTTTTTGTTTTAATTTTTAACATGAGAGCATGACCGACTCATGACTTGATAACATGTTATCAAGCCTACTGAGTAAATTCGCAATGACAATTCTAAGATCCTCAATAGCAATCAATGCTTTATTGTACATTGCGTCACTAAATGATATCATAAGGTCGTTGCGTCAAAGAAGAAAAAAAAAGGGTAATGGTGGCCGACCTTTTAAACTTAGGGCCATGAAAAATAGATGTTGACCGATTTTGAGAACCTGCATCCAAAATTTGATGAGAATCGGTCGAACCGTTTCATAAAAGAGGATATATGTAATAAATTAAAGAGGATCGTTTATGCCTTTATGATGTACTAAACTTTAGTTCTCAGATATTTTAAAGTTCAAACTATCCCCATAAAAATTGAGCATATGTAACTCATCATACTTGGAAAGTCCATAAATTGGCAAACTGAAATTTCGCAACACGTCTATCAAATTTCTAGCAATTTAAATAACTTTTCGACTGTGTGCGTTGTTTTAGGAGTGGGGGAAATTGAAATGCCATTCATGAAACTGAAAGCTAAACGAAATCGATTTACGAGAGCATTACAAGCGAAGCCACCCCAGCCTGAGAGGATATGTTACGAACTCTGATGAAATTGTGATATGGGCGTGAATGACGTGCATGTCTATGTGTAAGTGCGTGTGTGTGTGTGTGTGAGTTGCTGTAATTTCACAATTCCATAAAATTCCGGACAACTCGTCTGACAGTTTCCTAACAACATTTGAGTGAAATTTGACTAGCGGGCTGTGCAGTTAGGCGGGTTATGTAGGTTCGGTTAGGGTTTCAGTTAGGAAACCTGCGTGATTGCCAAATATAACTGACCCAGTTAGTCAAGCCCCATGGCTTACCCCATAATATATGTACATACTTCAAACAGGTCCAGACAGCGTTTATATTTGAACAGGAATGAACAACAGTCACAACTGCCACATGAAACATCCTCATCATCAACATCCTGATCATCGTCAACAGCATCCTTATCAAGCTCATCATGTCGAGCTTTTTGTTGTGCTGTTTTAGTGAATGGTTTCACGTGTGGCTCCAGGCGCAGACGCCGTTCTATTGATTGCTTGGAGAAGAGCTCTCTGAGCTGAATGCTTGGGATAGGCCATGGAATGGGCTGGGATGCAATGGAATGGTGTATGGGCAGGTGGGTTGGATTGGGCTGGCTTTTGGCCACTGAGCTGGAATATGTGGGATGTAAAATCAACTGCGTAGTAAGCAAAAGTCAACAACGAGACAAAGAGCTCATTTCGATGCCAAAGAGCGGGAGAGACAGAGAGAGAAATAGAGAGAGCGAGAGAGAGAAGGGGTGGTTATAGCACGTATAATGCTCGTAACACAGGAATTGTAATGCGCAGTTTCTTTCTACCTTTTTTTTGGCAATGAAAACGAACTTGAGGACGTGAGAAGAGCCGGGGCCTGGGTTCATACAGGGTCTGCAGTGTAGGTCAGTTTGTTAGTCGGCTGTACTTTCGCTGGCCCGCACACACAAACACGCACGCACACAGCCATTGGCAAAAATAATCGAAAATGCAAACGCCGTCATCCTTGGCACTAAAAGAGAGCATTGCCGCTGTTTGCCAGGATGCAGTCTGCAAGGATAATGGATGACGCATTGTTTTTTAGCCTTGAAAAGCAAAAGGCTAAAACATGACTGGCATAAATAATAATATTAAGTCTGTCTAACGGATCTGCAAATCATGTTGCACTGGCCAAATGCCAAAGCTGCAACATCTATGCATGCAGAAGGCTGTCTGCATGCTTATTACAGAATAAACACACATATATAACTTAATTATGGTAATTAATTTATGTGGCGCTTCTTTGACTAACAGACAAGTGCATTGAACCTGCCCCAAGGTGTTATAAGGTGGAAGGTTCATTATTTACAATAAACACTATGCAAATATTTACTTACACGCTTGATAGCACAATTAGACTAAACATTTGTTACGCATAACTTTAATTAACACATCAACAAAAACAAACAATTAACAAAACAGAATTACACAGCCGAAGCGATCAATTTGAGCGCACACTGTTAATTGTGGCGGCCTGGCAATATCGATAAAAGCATGCAAGCAGGTTCGATAAATGAGCTCGATAGCCACACCGGACAATCGAGTACAAGTGCAATTTTCTCATAAACAAACGCAGTGCAGCACAATATTATTATTAAATTCTGAATAAGAAACTTAAAATTTAATCAAAAATGGCATTTCTGTGCCCTGTACGCATGCGGCGCGACAAAAAGAAAGGTACGCATGCGCAGTCAGCATAATAAAAAAAAAAAAAAAAATTAATTTACCCACATACATATATGTAAAAGACTTAAACAACAAACTTGTTTTCCCCCATTAGCCACAAATGCGAACATCGAACGTGATTTGGCGCCCGTTGGCATGGGCCGCATAACAGGCTCGTCGAGTATAGAGACGTTGGTGCGTGTGGGCATTGAAAAGGAGCATGGCCTGAGGTAAAGTCTTTAATAAATACATACATATATGTATAAGATACATTTAAATCTGTATTTCCCCTCAACAGTCCCGACTCTAAGATGGTTGTGCTGCACGACTTTACGCCCTGCGTGGACGATGAGCTGGAGGTGAAGCGCGGGCAGCTAGTGAATATACTGTATCGCGAGAACGATTGGGTATATGTTATAGGACAAGACTCTCGCCAAGAAGGCTTCATACCCTTCTCTTACTGCGCGCCGTACAACACGCAGCTTGCCGAGCTGGCCATCAAAAAGAAGCTGCCACGCGATCAATGCCCCGAACAGCCGCACGACGAGAACCAACCGCTGCTGAGCGTGGACAACAAGCTGGACGTGCTGTGCGACGAGACGACTAACGCCACAGCCAACAATGTGGATGGCAATCTGCATGTGACGATGCCCGAGTGTACGCCCTTCATCAAGGAGCCGTCGGGTCGCTGCATTGTGCTCTACACGTTCATAGCGCGCGACGAGAACGATTTGTCCGTGGAGCGGGGCGAATTTGTGACGGTGCTGAATCGTGAGGATCCCGACTGGTTCTGGATAATGCGCAGCGATGGCCAGGAGGGCTTTGTGCCCGCCAACTTTATCTATCCCGCCGACAGTGTGCGCGTGCTGCAACAGCAGAAGGCGGCGAACGGAACAACAGCTCCGCTCAACGAGAGCAATATGCAGCATCATGCGAATCTAACAGGTGGCAGTCTGAATGCCATGGAGAGCATGCTGCAGCAGCAGGGCCAGCAGGCACAACAGGTGCAGCAGGCACAGCAACAGGTGCAACAACAACAACAGCAGCAGCAACAACAACAACAACAACAACAACTGGGCATTGGCACCGATGATTTGCGCTATCATGGCACAGAGCTAGTGATGCTGTATGACTACAAGGCACAGGCGCCCGACGATTTGTCCGTGCGCCGTGGCGACTGGATCTATGCGGATCTGAACAATCAAACCGTCGACGGCTGGCTCTGGGCATATGCGCCCAAGACGCGCAAATATGGATTCATACCGAAAGCCTACGCCAGGCCGCCAGCCATGACGAGCCTCTGAGCTGACCAGCTAATAGTTAGAAACAGTTTATTTATAGATATAAAACGATTTTTAATTATTATTATTGTAAATTATTATATGCTAATGCTAAGTTTTAATGTTCAGCGGATAAAAACACGCATCATGTATACATATATATATATTTATATATTTAACATATATGTTTACAAAAATATATGTGTTTCTTTTCGTTTTTGTTGGGCTTTATACACTGTTTGACAAAATTTAATTTATTTAAGCGTCCTTAGAGTGTAATGTTATGATATTTGACAGGATTTTGTTTATACATAGATTCTAAAACTGAAATGATATAATTCTCTTTTATGCCTAAGGTTCCTTAGTTATGGAACATTAAAGAAACATGTAATTATCGTATTTTAGAAGTATCAGTCCATGATATGATATGATTTGAAAAGATAGAAAGAGAGAGTTATTATTGGTATATTAAAATATATAATTATAAAAATATAATTATTAAAAGGATTTTATTTATAGCTGTGAGTCTATGAAGTTATATTTTTCTAGAACTTCCTCTTCGGGGACGTTTCTATTCAAGAAAGAATATAGAATATTGAATAAAAGTGTTTTGCGCCTTGGCAATATTTTGGCTTAAATAGCGTATGCTTTAATATCATCTACCTGCACCTTACGTTTAGCACATACTCATTTTTAAAGTCCTGTTACATTAGCTAAAAATCCTAAAGAAAAGTGTGCTCAAGAGTCGCTTTAAAAGTATTCAGGTTTTACATAAATAGATTTCTCTTATAACAGTTATTAATACAAATCAAGTTCCAATTGTCAATTCGAGCAACTCCTTCTGGCAAAACCTCATCTAAATCATATCAGTTCACTCCTCGGAACTTAATTCCTTGCTGTCCAGTGTAGTATGCTAAAGCACTTGATATATCCTATATATAGTTGTCTATATAGTGAGCCTTGCTTATTGCTTGAGGAGATATCTTTTGTGGACGTGCGTGAGTATCTAGAGTTATGCTCAGCATAATTTTGTACACACACACGCACACGAAGGACATGCATCCAATCGATGTCCTTGCTTGAGTGGTTTCCTAGCTTTATTTCAGCGCCAAACTTTCATTTGCCGACGAGCAGTGCGAGCAGTTCAAATTGAGATTTCTGCGAATGGGAAATGAGAATGAATTAATTTAGAGAGAGTCATTTATATATGGATGATGCTGTGCTATGCTACTTCAGTTGCTCTTTGAGCTGCTCCTTCTCGATCATTTCCTCGCGCAGCTTCTGCTGCAGCCCGAGTATGAGATCATTTTTGCTTTGTATTTGCAGCTTCAGGTGCGCAATGGTCTCCTCCTGGGCCTCAAAGATTGCCTGTGGATGAGGAGTATATGTGTAAGTATATATAATTGGTACTTCATCTGTGCCCACTCACTCGACACTCCTCCATGGACTCCGAGTACGTGGGCGGCTCGTCCAGGCAAAAGAACTCGCGCACTAGTTTGCATTTACGCAGCTGATCCTTGGCCATGATGGAGTTGACAAACATCTGCAGGCCCTGCACCCGATTGTCCAGAAAGACGGCATTGAAATTGTCCCCGAAGAGTTTCTTGCGCGGCAGCATTAGGTTGATGTGGGGAAAGGCCTGCTTCAGCTTGCCATTGAGACGCACAAAGTCCGTGTAGCGTCGCAACACTAGCCAAAAGTCATTCGTGTCGGGATTCTCGACGCGCAGCTTGTAGACGGTGAAGCGTGCCCGCTCCTCCATCACCTCGTAGCCAATGATGGGCACACGCAAAATAGCATTGGGATCAACAGGAGCCGCGGCGCTCGAGGACAGCATCATTTGGCTGGCAAACATGGAGCTGGTGCGTCGCGAGTAGTTGCCGCTCGCCTGGCTGTAGCCCATGCTGCACTCGCTCATGCGACGCGGCGCCCGTTCCGCCTCCAGTGGCACAGCGGACAGATCTCGATGCGAACGCGCTCCACCGAGCATCGTAGCTGAGGTCGGTGTCCTGCTCGCCGTCTCGTAGCTGTGCGAACTGATGCGCTGCAGGCAAATCTCTGACTTGGCGTTGGCAGCCGTTAACGGTTTCGTTGATTGGCCCGTTGAGATGGCCCAATTGGCATCGCTTTCCGATTTGCGACGCAACAGGTGATTCGTGCAGGTCCTTTGAAATGCCGTTAGATCCGGATTGGAATGTGTCAAACGTCCCAGCAGCTGACGTTGGCGCAACAGGCTTCCAGCTGACGTTAACTTGTTGGCTCTGCTGCTGTTGTTGTTGCTGCTGCTGCTGTTGTTGTTGTTGTTTCCGCTGGTATTGTTTGCTTTCTTATAGAGCGTTGCTCTGGCAGCACTTTGATTATATTGATTGTCCCGTTTCCTTAATGCACGCAGTGACATTGCTTAAAATTGTTGCGAATGCTAATATTACCTATTGCCACATGACTGTTAATTGTTCAGCCCGCATTACCCATATATATATGCATATATGTACATATATGTGTGTACTTAAGTTGTTTTCTTTCTGCACCAACTAAATGGACTGCGTAGTTCAGCGCGGAACTGGCTCAATGAACTGAGAGCCAGCAGCGTGAAGTTGGCTGCGAGCAAATATGCGTACTTGAAGAGACCCAGTAGGAAATTTAATGATGAGTATATACAAAAAATTTAATTTTTTTATAAAAATGTAAATTAAAATATAGAATACGAGAATTTAAATGACAACCATAGAATGAAATCAAATAATTAATTAATTTGTAAATACAAAATCATGGGAAATTTAATATAACATGTGAATTTTGAATGATGGATTTAAATAATTTTTAAATACAAAAATTTGAGATTAAAAATGTAATATAAAGTATTAATTTGTGTATGGTGGATTTGTAATGCAATTTATAAAGTAAATAAATACTGGGCATTTTCTTAGACGTCAATTAAATTTTAGTTTAATTAAAACTTCCAAAATTAAAATACTTCAATTGAATGTGCAATTGCTTTTTTTTTATTATTATTAATAAATACAAATCAATATCAAAATAATAAATAAATTATTGAGTTATTTTTTTTATTTTTCTGTTTTTTTTTTCTTTTTTCGCTTTTAATTTTAAGCACTTGGTGCTGTGACAAAAGCGCCAGCAAAAACAATATTCTTCTTGTTCCAGATGACGTAGAGGAATGGACGATCCGCCTGGAACTGCAGTGGCAGCAGCATCATGCGCGTCATCATGATCATGCCGGTGGCAGCAGCGGCCTCGGTGCCCTCCTCGTTCACCTCAATCGTCGCCTTGTGCAAGACCTTCGAGACGAAAATGCCTTCAGGGGATTCCAGCAGATTATTGAATTCGGCGCCCTCATTGAACATTTTTGTGATGCCCAGCTGCAAAGAATGCCACAACGAGATAACGAATCAGTTCAAATATTACAAAAATAAACAATGATTAAATACATTATTATTGATGAGCTCATGCCGGCGATAAGATATGCGTAGACGACTCAAGTGCAGTCGAGTTGAGTTACTCAATGCACGAGCGATACTTGATCATAAGCAGGAACCACAAATTTGTCACTTTGGCGTGAAAGCAATATTAAATACCCTAACTTTATCTAGAAGCCTGATAAGCCACCGAAATGAAAGTACTTTAAATTCCGATTGATATTTCCTAAGATAAGGAGCTGATCAATATAGCTTGAAACTAAAGTCGAATGATAATAAAAAAGCTGCTGACGTGTTAAAGAAAATAAAGAATAGATATATTGTATAGACCTACATATTATATAGATAAACAAATTTGGTAGTTGGTATTTTTATGGATGTGTTCATCGAGCGAGTTTAAGTACATCAAAATATATATTTTTTCTTATTATTTCTACCATATATTTTACACCTTTATAGAGTCTGCCTATACTAAGTCCATATAAGTCCTATCCTATTCTATATTTATATAGACTGTATCTATACTATACCTACATATTCTTATAAGGATATGTTCGCACTGAACTAATCTATATAGCTATTGATAGATGTAGACTCAACTTTGAACTACATATATTCCATATATACCCATCTTTACCATATATCCCACATGTTAACCATATCGAACGTACCTGCTTCAGTTTGTCGGCCAATTCGATGGAGTAGTCGGCCTTGAATTTGGGGAATTTCACCTGCACTTCCTCCACATTCAGCTTGCCGGCCAAGTCGACCAGATTCACGCCCTTCAGCTTCTCCGCGAGCTCCTTGAGGCCTTCGCGCTCCTGCGGCAACAGCACAAACATGGACAAATCGGAGTCCTTGTAGGGCATATCCAAGGCAGTGCAGTTGAGCTCCTCAAAGTAGCCATAGCCATATTTGGCCTTCTGATTCATATATTGAATCTTAACGCTCTGCTCCTCGGTTGTCCAGAAGTCGTCCTCGGCGGTGTTGGCCTCATCGAATTTGTTGGCCCAGCTGCCCTTGAAGTGGAGCGCATTGAGGAGCACCAGACGTGTGTTATCGTCGAAGCAGTCCGCCGTAACCAGTTCGGTGATCTTGCCCTCGGTCTTGGCATTCACCCAGCCGTTGATCAGCTGGGCAGCCGCATCGCTCAGTGCAAAGTTAATGGACTCCGCCTCGGAGTTGTAGTCCTCCTTGATCGTGGCCTCGTAGCTGGCCTTCAGCTGCTTGCCCTGCTGCACGTACAGCTTGTTGGCCACCTTCAGCAGATCGCTGTCCTTGTATTTCTGCAGCACGAACTGAAAGGTTTGAGCGACCTCAGGCGGGAAGTTGGAGACGAAACGCAATCCCTTGGCTATCTCATCCGCTGTCTCGCCCTGGGCGCCGGCAAAGGCCAAGGCCAGGCAGGTTTGTATCGAGAATGGCGAGAAGACGATGTTTTGCTTAAGTCCGCCGGCTGCGAGCAGCTGGAACAGCTCGCTGGTGAAGAAGGCGCCGCCACGCGCGAATTCCAAATTGAAATCGAACATTTTATCTGTGTGTGTGTGTATGTGTTAGATATGCGTAATCAGGCTATTTGTAGGTACTTACTATAGTTCAAGGGGAGTGAGGGAGGTAGAACGAGAGCGAGAGATGGAGCACGTCCAATTGGTTGAGCTGCACAAAGTGGAATGTTTTCGCGATGCCACAACAAAAGCGAAAGCAGCAAGCGACGCGTCGCTGCTATCCATGACTCATTTTTAGCGGTAATTGAAGGCGTTTGTTATTTTCGCTTAACCCATATTCGCTTAACGGTTATTTCAGCTTTTGTGATTTATGTAGGCGTTAGGCTGCGCTGCAGTTAATTTCAATTCCATGTAGGTATGTCTTACGCAACTTATTTGCAATTTAAATTGAATTGTCTTCATTATCTGTTATCAGCTGGAATTTAAAAAATATTTGTAATTTCAAATCATCAGCTGTTTAGCCAAGCAGTTATCGGTAACAGCACTGAGCTACATATAAAAGAAGTACAACTTGTTCATTTGCTCATTAGCTAGTTTAAAACGGAGTTTGAATTCAAATCCAGCTGAATTAGAAAAATGTAAGAACCGTTTCGTATCTTTATTGTTATTATTTATGTATATATCACACTTGTAGCACTTAGCTCAGTTGATCGACAAGCAGTTCAGGCGCGGTTTTTGATGAAGTTTTCTTTAGCTGTTTTTACTTTTCAAAGAATCATCTAATGCCTATCGATAGTATTGTGTCTGTTCGATAGTTGCAGCTCACTTGTTAGTTCAGCAACGGAACTACTTGACTCTAAATTTTTTATTGCTTTGCATCGCATTATCATTTTCGCCGGCTCAGACGAGTTTTATAATTTAGCCGGAGAAGAAGTAGATGTGCAACGTTTGCTTATCTATCGTAGAGGGTAAGGAAAAAGGGGGCGTTGTTGGAGCAGCAAATCAACACAACTGATTAAATAACTGATTTATTCTAGCAAAACCAACAAACAATGAAAAACGCAATTCATTGCGGTCTCTTCATTATAGCAGCGGCTGCTGCTATTGCCGCTGCAGATCGGCCGTATAGAAACAGCTTCGTCAATCCATATCCACGCTATAAGTACTTCAACGATGGCGTCGATCCCGGCAAGCCGCTTTTCCTAACGCCCCTTATCGAGGATCAGAAGGTGCCCATGGAGCAAGTGCGTCAAATGGCGCGTGTTTCGGGCTCCCAGTTCCATAATGTGGAGAGCTATGCGGGTTATCTAACTGTGGACAAGGGCTACAATTCCAACATGTTCTTTTGGTATTTCCCCAGTGAAACAGATCCGGATTATGCGCCAGTTGTGCTCTGGCTGCAAGGTGGACCCGGTGCCTCCTCGCTGTTTGGGCTCTTCACTGAGAATGGGCCGCTGCAGCTCGAGGGCCAGGGCAAAGTACAGCTGCGCAACTATACCTGGAGCAAGACACATAATCTGATCTACATAGATAATCCTGTGGGCACGGGCTTTAGTTTCACGGATCATGACGAGGGCTACGCCCGCAACGAGAAAGATGTGGGCAGGAATCTTCACGAGGCTGTGATGCAGCTATACGAACTCTTCGGTTGGGGTACCTCATCCGGTTTCTGGGTCACCGGCGAATCCTATGCCGGCAAATATGTTCCCGCTCTGGCCTATCACATACACAAAGTCCAGAATTCCATTGAGACGCGAGTCCATATTCCACTGAAGGGCGTGGCCATTGGCAATGGGCTTTCCGATCCATTGCATCAGCTGAAATACGGCGACTATCTCTATCAGCTGGGCCTGATCGATGACAATGGATTGATCCAGTTTCATAGGGCGGAGAAGGAGGGCGCCGAGTTGATTGAGAAGCGGGATATGAGTGGCGCCTTTGAGGTCTTCGATTCGCTGATCAATGGCGATCTCACCAACGGCTCAATCTTCAGCAACCTGACGGGCTACAATTGGTACTACAATTATCTCAATACTCGACCAGATCCGGCGGATGACCAATTGGGTAAATTTTTGCAAGCGGGCGCCATTCGACGTGCCATTCATGTGGGCAACCAGCCGTTCCATGATCTGGACAAGGAGAACAAGGTTGAGCTGCATTTGAAGGAGGACGTCATGGACACGGTGGCTCCATGGATCGCAGAACTTCTCAACACGTACACCGTGTGCATCTATAGCGGACAATTGGACATCATTGTGGCCTATCCGCTGACTCGCAACTATTTGAACAAGCTCAAGTTTCGGGATGCGGCAAAATATAAGATTGCGCCACGTGAAATTTGGCGAATCGATGGCGAGGTGGCGGGCTATGTGAAGCATGCCGGGCATCTGGTTGAGATTATGGTACGCAATGCTGGCCACATGGCTCCACATGATCAGCCCAAGTGGCTCTACGATATGATCAACCATCTCACGCACTACAAGCATTAAAATTGGAAGTTCGGAGTGTTTTACGAATGCAACTGGCAAAAACCGAAGCAGCTTTAAATGTTGATATTTTATACATAGCTTATGTTTGTTTAGTAATGATTATATTGCAATTTGGCTTGAAATAAAGTAAATTTTAAAGATTTTTACAATAATAATAGTGTTTATACTATTAACGTATATTAAGGGTCTTCCCCCCAAACTTGTATTGGAATTGCTTCAAATTTAAATTTCGCGCGCTTTCTACGCACTCAAATTACAAACACCTATAATAAAGATGACCATACTGAAATCCTGCAAACAGCTGTCGAGTCAAAAACAATAAGCAGAAATATGGAAAATTCTGTAAGGCGAGTCACATTAATTTATTTTGAGTAAAGTCCGCTTTTAACTATTTTCGATTTATATTTAACTCAGAGAGTAGAATTTTAATTATTGTCTATTGGAATTGCGCGCGTAATTAGGACCAGAAACAGCTGTTATAGAGGTGAATGTTGCTAACAGCTGTTGGAGTAGCCAACCAGTAGCCTCGTCCACACTGGACTAACGTATGCTGGTCACACTTAATTGTTTTGTTTATGTTTTGACCGCATTTTTGCACATTTCATAAGTAAAAATTACATTAAACATGTCGCAAACAGACTTAAATAAAAGCATTGAGATTATCAACAAGACAGAGGAGTTGGCCGATAAGATATTGGTCAACAAACAGGAGTTAACTGTAATGGACAAACGGAGGCAGGAAACTCGTGAAGCGTTGCGTCTGATGGAAAAAAGCGATGAGCCAAAAGTATGGATAACAGTTGGTAGCATGTTGGTCAAAATGAAACGTGATCAAGCCATAAAGTTGCTCAAGAAGGGTAAATATAAGCACACATATAAATATGCAAGTTTGTAATATAATCCAATTACAGATCAGGAGCAAATAAGTCAGCAAATCAATCTGATTTATTCAGAGCAAAAGATTTTGGTGAACAAGCATCGCGACGTTGAGTTCAAATCTCCCTTCTCAGGCACCAATTTAAAGGCTTTGGATCGCAAGGAGTTCGATGTCTTAAAAGCTAATTTACCCATGCTTTAATAGACATATGTATATAATTACAATGTTTAGTTTTATTAGCAATAAATATAAAGAATTTCATATGTTTTTAACGGCACGCTTTTCAACACTGTCGCAAAGCTTTTTTTGGCGTAAGAAAAAGCTCTCAACCTGGCAACTCTGGCGTGTGGCTCTCTCCGCACGCTCACCATTTGTTGTTGCGCCTCGTAATCGCGGTGTCGTCTGGTTTTCTGTTGTCTCTGCTCGTTTCTAAATTCTCGTGCAATTCAACTAGCTAAATAAAACATTTAACGCAACTTAGAAAACCCAATTGCGTCGCAAATTTGTTCTAGTGTGCGGGACATGCGAACAGGAATGCCAAAAATTATTATTGGCCATCTCAGTTGTAACGAGAAACGTGCGTTTGCGTCGTCGGATTGCGTGTGAGTGAGTGTGTTGCTTCGACGAAATTCCAGTGTGTGTGAGATTGTGTGTGTGGTGAATTTAAGCTATTCTCCACCCCCCCGAAATATTCTCCTGCCCCTTGTAACCCCTCAGCGACAGCGGCAGCGTGCAAAAAGCAAAAAATTTTAGTGCAAATAAATTGTTTTGCCTTATCTCGGCGCGCGCGCTCGCTCGCTCGCCCGCTTGCTTGATATGGCCAAGTGTGCGTGTGGTTGTGCCTGTGTATGTGTGTGTGTACGCTGTGAGTGTGTTAATTAATTTACAAAGCCGCCTGCTTCTGGGATCGAGTGAGCAGTCTTGCAAATAACATATACAAATTTTCGGAATTTGTTGATTTCGGTAACAAAAGCAACAACAAATAAAGAATAGAAAAACAGCAACAAAATGTTGCGCGTGCTATAAACAAGTGCGATTTCCCCTTTGTTCACCACGCGCGCGTCCCACTAAAAAGAAAAGAGCTACAACAATAACAACAACAATAGCGCAGGCAAAGGAGGCGCGGGCGCTTCATGTACTTGAAAACGAAAGTTCTTTCGCATGCAAACGGTTGCGCATAAAAAAAAAACCATACACACACACATACTCAGAGATAAAAGCACGCCAACATTATAAACACACTCATACACTCACGCACGCCCATCGAGTGCTTGTAAGCGGAAGAGCGGGAGACGAGAGAACGCAGTAAAAGACAGAGAGGAGGCGCCGTGGCCACTTGGCCTTGAACTTGTACGGCGCGGGAGCGCAGCGGTAAGTTGAAATTACCTTGCCTTGCCTTGGCTTGGCTAGGCTTGTCTGCCTTTGGCTAGTTTCTTCTCCTTTTTGTGTTGTGCCTCTTCCTCTTCCTCTTCTCAGCTGTAAGTTGAGTCTATTTTAAAATTGATTGCAGGCAATGTTGAGTTATTTTTATCGAATCTTTATGGATATTTAGGCTGAGCCTAAACCGCTGGTTGTCCGTGTGTGTGTGTGTGTAAGTGTGCCTGTGTGTTTGTTTTCTATGTGCATTACAGCCCTCTCTTTCGCACAGTGTGCTTGACCAGCGCAAACTGCTTGCTTTATCAGCACGCTTCTCACTGGTTAAAACTTGTCTATCCACTTTAATAAGTTTGTTTTGCATATTGGAAAAAGCCCAAGCTCTGTTCCCTAATATATATACATATACGTGTGTGCGTGTGTACTTTGATTGCAGCATAGTCGCAGTGCCGAAGCGTCGCGCTCATCCAATTAAGTGACGAATACTTCAGCCCATTTCACTCATCCCACTGTGCCCGCTCACATTGTATAGCAAAGCAGCAGCCGGATAGCGGCGACTGATAGCAGACAAGAGCGAGATTCGCTGCCCAAACGTGTGGTGGATCAATGACATTTCCCCATATGCCTGCCTGTCTTGACTCTCTCAGCAGCGCCGCCGCTCTCATTTGTATGATAGAGGAGGAGTGCATGCCTCGCCGTCTTAAGCATGCTGATCAAAGTGGAATGCTACGATCTTTGTTGCTGTAGCACAGTAGTAGAACAGTTTTATGGTGTAATATACTTGGAGGCTTATGCTGAGCATGTTGTTAAACTAAGTTTAATGCGCTCTCAGGGCCAGCGTGCACTCCTGATTAATTCCAATCACACATTGCATATATGTATGTGTGTGTGTGTGTGTGTGTGTGTGGGAGAGAGTGGGTGCTCTCTCTCGCTCTTGCTCTTTACTCCTATTTAGTTACATTATAATACTTAACTCAGCAGGGTGAAAAAAACCCAAACTGTAACATTAGAGTATATTAACTCACACGCACACATGCATACACATGCAATGATAATGTAACAGTTAAATTATATCTTTGTGCTGGAATCTTTTTAGCACGGTTGTGTTTGTTGGGGTATTTTTTATTTACTTTTTTTTTTGCTTTTGTTTTATTATTATTGTAATTTAGTCATTTGCACAAAGTATACAAATTTTCCATTTGACGAGTTTACACAGTGCGAAACGTTAAGTGTCAATCATTTGATTAAGATTTTTGACAGCGTTTTAAGTTACGATCTTTTTTTCTTCGCCTCCTTTCAAAAGTACGCACACATGCATATATACGTGTGTATTTATGTATATGTTGGATATGTATATTTATACTATTTATCAACAGGCTTAGTCAGCGCTTAGTAATGAGATAATAGAACGTCGAAGCTTAAGAGATTATTTCCCTTTTAAAGCTACTATTTCCCTAAGACAGTGATTCCAATCAGATTAATTGTCTAAGCTTAAGTTGCTTCTGCAAATATTTAATCCTCGACTTTAATTTATAACTTTTTTTTTATTAAGTTCATTATAGAATTTACTTTAATAATTTATAGTATTGTAATTTGTCTTGTATTTCAAAGAAATATTTTTCTATTTATGAATTTAATATTTTTCTGGCATCACAATTATTGAAACGAGTTTTATTCGCAGTACATGAACAAAATGATTGTTCCTTGTATTTGTTGTTGTTACTATTATTATTATTATTGTGGTTGTTGTTGTTGTTGTTGTTGTTCACTCTTTATGTGTGAGCTTAATATAATTTGTAAAAATATGCGAATTAATGTTTGAAAACTTGTTTTTACACATCGATTTGGCCATTTGCTGTATGCTCGAAAAGCTAAAAAGAAATAGGAAAAAAATGTATCTATTGTCATATTTTTGTGCTTAGCATTTAATTCGGGGAGTAAGAGTAAGTCCATAAAATTGATATTTTGGAAAGACAATAATTTAATTTCTAGATAAAAGGCAAAAACTAGTTAGACGAAGCAATGAAAAAAAGAGAAATGGAATGGAATGGAAGAATAAAAACCAGTAGAAAATATATTAAAGAATTATCATAAAGAACATAATTTAGAACATTAAGTCTAGACTTGTATTTAAAAAGAAGTTTATAAAAGAAATTCATGATGATGAAAACAAACATTAAACAACTTATTTATATCATAACCAATTAAATACAAATTAAGTTTAGGCATTATATGCAGGTAGACATATTTTCCAATTGGAATATGTGAGTGTCAAATAGACAAGTATGAGATAGGCAAGTATTTTTATTGAAGATAAATCCAATTGAATATAAATGCGCATTTCCAATAGGAATTGGCATTGCATATCGTCAGATGAGTATACTGGACTTTCCAATAAGATCGGGCGAAATCCAATATGATTTTAATATTAGCTTTTAATATCAACTGAATTAGCCGATAAGAAATTGCTAGAGTATGAAATTGTTTGTTGTCAGAGCTTTCACAAGTCTCTCCGTTTGTTGTTGTAAAGGATTCTGCTTGGAATTCACAATGTTGGCTGTTGGCTCTGGTCTGTGCATTGTAAATTGTAAATTGTTGTAAAAATGTTGCCTGGCAGTCTGATTAATTATGGGTTGTTGTCTCTCATGTGCTCGCCTGTCGTTCAAAGCTCAAACTAGACGTTGCACACAGTGCGGCTGTCCGTCTGTCTGTTGATCTGA
Organism: Drosophila mulleri; assembly: GCA_035047565.1. Lineage (NCBI taxonomy): Eukaryota > Metazoa > Arthropoda > Insecta > Diptera > Drosophilidae > Drosophila > Drosophila mulleri. Next base: position 5,319,056 of record JAWNPK010000060.1, read on the forward strand.
GCCGGTTGTGTGTGTGGCAGCAAGTGCAGCGCCGGTTTTTGTTGCTGTTATTTCTGCTGTTGGCGGGTTCCGCGTTGAATTTTGTATTTTATAATTTCAGGCACGTTGCACGATCATTTAAAGTTGTTGTTGTTGTTGTTACTGCTGCTGCTGTAGTTGTTGCATTGATTTAGCTACATTCCTGATAAATACACTACAAGAAATTTTCCACTATACACTACATATATTGTCTATATAACAGCATATCAATGCTTATATGTATATTTAATAACATTTGAAGCTCAAGCTGACTTACAGCTGACTGCAAAGGCAGGCAGAGGGAGCAATATAAAGAGAGTGAATTGAGAGAGCGCGCGCTGGCTGTGGCAGACAAGCGGTCGCTCGCAATTTGTTTGGCATTCTTATATGCGTCAGCAGCAGCAGCAGCAGTGGCGGCGACTTAAGAAATTCAATAATAAAACGCAAAGTATGATAAGATACACACATACATATGTATGTATATATGCGCATATCATGTAATGTTAAGTACAAGTACAATTGTACAACAACAGCAGCAGCAGCAGCTAAAAGCTCACCACGCGGTGTTGATTAAAGAGCGGCGCACAGACACACAAAAGCGAATTGAGCTAGGAGCAGGAGCAGCCGCAGCCACTTGTTGATGCCCGTGTAAAAGAGAGCAAGCGCTCGAACGAGTATGAGTGTGAGTGTGTGTGTGTGTGTTGGGCAACGCGAAACTCACCATGCACTGCGCTGCGCTCTCTCTCTCTCTCTCTCTCTCTCTCTCTCTCTGTGCTAGCATCGATTGTGGTGTGATACATGTACTGTGCCTACCCTATATGCTTCCAACTCACACACACACATACACATTGTACGCGGGCCTCTTTCATTACCCCCACAGGCTGCTCCTTGGCTGCCCTTCCTTTTTCGTAAGTAATTTTTGCTTTGTATGTGTTCACGCTTGTTTGTATTTGTGTGTGAAACTTATCAAGGTCGTCACTTGGCGTCGCTGTCGCCGTTTTTGCTGCTGTAAGCGGGTTTTTCTACTTACACATACACACACATACACATGTGCTTGGCCCCCTCAGTTGTTTGAGTCGTTCGGTAGTCGCCTTCCATCCTTTTGCGCAAAAATTCTTTAGCTTTTATGTTATTGGGTTTCTTTTAGTTCTTGTTGCTGCTGTCGTTGTTGTTGTTGTTGTTGTTGTTATTGTGCTGCTCTTACATGGCATAGCTTTGCCGTTGTTTCAGCTTACTCCCCTTTGGCTGTTGTTATTGTCTGTTTGAAGTGGCATTGCTGTTGTTGTTGTTATTATTATTATTGTTGCTGTTATTGCTGTTGCTCCCCTCCATTTGTTTTATTTGATTTACTTAGTTTGCCATGGCACCCGCTTTTGGCTTTGTGTGCTTGCCTACTCAAACCTCCCAACGCCCATTTCCATGAGTGATCTTACAATATTTTTAAATTTTGTTTTCGCCCAAATATGTTTGGCAATTGTAAACATTGTCGAAATACCATTGAAATTTAATTTAATTGTTTGAATTTATTCTGTAGCTTTTCATTTCTCTGAGATTTTAAACAAAGTTCCGCATTTTCTTAATCTCTGAGGCAATCGGAATTGTTTTCATACAACATTCATAGCTATACAGAGAGTAGGTCTGATTTCTTATCAGATTTAATGAACCTTATCAGACTTCAGAAATTGTGCGCCCCAATGATCTTATGTTAATTTAAAGTAAATGCTAAACTTTTATTGATGTACTCGAACAAAATGTTACATTAAACTTTATAAAAACTGCTTTTAATAGGAATTGCTGCTGCGTGGCACTAACATTAGTTTCACCTTAAATACTGTTATATATAATCATTAACAGTTACTGTAACACATTACAGTTTAAAAAGGCATGCAAACACTTAGTTAATGTCAAACCTAATCACTGTTGATAAAAAATAGCTCACTTTAAAATTAACTTAGGCTTCATCGCATTTCCAATTAGATTCAGTTTCAAATATCTGGTATATTTAGGATTCAGCTCTCTTTAGCCATTTCCTGCCTTTTGGCCATCTTTTTCCATTTATAAAGGTGTACGCAGCTATCATATTATGGGCTGCTCTTTTATTACGATTATTTCTCGTTGTTGTTTGCTGTTGTTGTTATTGTTGTTGATGCTGTTTTTTGTTTTTTTTTTGTATTTTCATTTTATTTGCTCTCAATGTGAACGTCGTCGACGCGCTTCAACTTGCGGCTATTTTTAGCGTTTTCTAATGAGCTCTAGCTATTTTTAGAGTCCCATGCTGCACAGCAGGCCCAGCTCTTTGGCGCAAAAGAGATAGAGCAACAAGTTAGTTATCTTAAAACTTGTCCGCTTTGCTGTTATACATACATATACATATATATAGATATACGCATATACATGTGAAGATATCTCTTTTTTTCGTGTTGTTTTTCATTTTTGCAAGATCATTATCATTGGCGACCGAGGAGGACGGTTGCTATTGCAGCCTCGTCTTGGGGCACCCAAAGGTAATTGTGTTTTGATGGCCACTGGCCATTGGCCATTGGCTGGAACGGGTTTTTTTAGCGGTTATTGTAGGGTATGCGAAATATTTGCCTAGACAATTAGCTTTTTGTGGAGCATTTGAGTTATAAGTATTTGACTTTGATTGATATTATAATTTTAGAGTATCTTATAAAGTTATATCTTATGATTAAATTTTGATCGGTATAACAGTTTAGCACTATTTTTAGTTCTATTGCGCAAATTTTGTACGTTCTATAAGTTATTAACAGTTCGCTTAAGCTCCCTTTTCCCAATCTATAGAATTCTGAAACAAATACAGATTATTTGATCTGTATAACAGTTTCGCACAGTTTTCAGTTTCAATTTAAAAGTATTTCGTGCTGTGTAGACCATTCCCATTTCGCTTAAGTCACATTCTGTATAGTCACATTTATGTATAGAACATTTAAGCCAAATGCCTATATTTTGATCTATATAACAGTTATGTTAATTTCGCATATACATAGCTCACAACTAGTTCAAGTGCTGTAGATCATTTACATTTCGCATTGGCCGCATTTTGTTTGGCCAAAAAGATTTGTTCCACTTGTGGCATTCGATGGTCAAAAATAAAAAATCAAAAAATACAGCACATATCATAATAATGATCGCTGTGAAAGTTTCAAATAGTTCATTAAGCTGCTTAAATATAAGTCCATATGCCGAGAGATACATAAGTTGTTTCGTATACCCTTACTTGAAAGGGGAATTTTTGCTGATGAATAAATATCGATTTAGAAAGTGCGCAAAGGGTCGAAGGAGGGGTATCAGTTAACAGTTGATAGTCAAGCTGAGTTATTGTTTTAAATTTTAGTATATTATTAAGCATATATCATTTGATTTTGCCTGATATATACTTAACATTTTCACGTTAACTAAGCATTGTTGTATCTAATTATGTGTAACACAGTATAGATATACTATTACAATTTACTGCTTATTTAGCAGTTTACTGATCACGAACGAAACATAGATCTACTTGCTGTATATGCCCATTTAAATAGGTATATTTAAGTCGATCTCCTTACTTTCGTAGCAATCTTTGAATAAGTTCAGGATATTTGTTTGTGGTTAGCCAAAAAAATAAAAAACAAAAAACATTCAGCAGACATTGATGAAATGCGCAATTGATCAAAAGCTCAATTGGTCAACTGGTCAGCAGTGGTTCAACCTTCGAAACCCTCGACAATCTCGCCCCCTCACTCTTCCTCGCTCTCTGTCCCTCTCTATATACATATATAACAATGGTGCACGCAATAGTCAAAGTTAACATAAATTATGAACATTGGGGAGGCAAACAATACGCTGTGGGAGTGTGACACCTGCTTGGCTTTTGTTACGCCCACAAAGAATAGGCCATGAGTATGGCTAGAAGAAGTCACTTCCCCGAGTGCCTGGCTGGCTATTCGTTCTACCTGGGCCTAAACCCATTCCAATTGGATTGGTCATACGCCGAGTTTTACCTGACTTTTAAATGCCGTTTAATGAGCAGCTTGTACGCATTTTCCTTTTTCTTTTCTTTAGTAATTTTCATTCGTTATTTTCTGTGTTTGTTTGGCGTCCTTTCAAAGCAGCTTTTGACAAAAACTTTTGCTGCCTTTCAGCGCCCTCAACTAATTAAATGGGATAAACTTCTATAAAATAATAGAAAACTTTTAATTAGGTAAAGTAAATGCAGCGCATTGCTTTAAGTGTAGTAATTGCGATTTAATTGAAGCGCAAATCAATTCAAAAATTGTTTTCGGTTTTCATTGTTATTTTTTTGTTTTTATTCAATTTTTAAGCCTTTTGTGGCTGAAAACACTTGATCACAAAATCGAAGAATCATCGAGCCAAATGTATTCAAAACGCGGTGGTTTTATAAAGATTTTGAACAACGCCATTAACGAGCGGGCTAATGACTGTGGCCTGACTTAAAGATACCCTGCATTGGCACAAGGTATATATATGGACATCTTAGTAATTTCTGAAAATATGTGAACGAGAAATAACTCTTTCTGTTAGAAAACTTTTCAACTGTTATACACACTGACTGTTGCTTATGCAAATCGCTTAAAACTATTATACACTTCCGTGAAAATATGAAAGCAAATGATGGAGATTATCTCCTTCTATTAGAAATCCTTTATAGCTGTTATACTTGAGTTTAATTAGTAAATTTTCTAAAGCAGTTATGCTGAAACAGCAAGTAGGCTTTCTCCCTCTAACTGTTATATAATATTTCTACGGTTGCATCACACCCTACTGCTATGCTTACAGGGTACCTCAAGTGTCATAACAAAAGTAGTTAAAACTGCGACATGATATTTGCTAAAGGCCAAAAAAAAAAGACATTTTTTGTGTTCGTTTAATACATATAAAATTTAATAAAATAAATATTTACTATGCAAAAATTTGTGTGTGTTGAGTTTCATAATTTTTAATAATTTGTTGTGAGTATATATATGTATAAATAAATATATATGTATATAAATATGTATGTATGTGAATAAATTATTAATCAGCAAAAGCAACAACTGCCTTGAGATCATTAGCCTGGTTTGTAGACATAATATATACATGTATGTAAAAACATATACATATGTTTATACATATATACCATATACTATATGTACATAAATCCAGACTTCGGCCACTTTGGGGCCCTCTTGATTTAATTGCTTTCATTGAGCAATCAACACATTAGAAATGAACAAGCACAAAACGCGAATAGCAACGAGGCAGTTAAATGAAGTGTGGACCAGATCTAAGCGTGAGGAAATATAAAAAAGAGTAAATAAATAAAATAAATAATAGAGCTAAAGAATTTGTTCGTTTGTTGGGCAATTATGATCTTGTAAATCAAGTGAGCAAATAAGAGAATCTCGAAAAAAGTGCAAATATAAAATATTCATGAAAAAATACTACAAATAATAAACATTTTACTTTGGCAAGCACGGCCATATCTTGAGAGTTTTTGAAGAGCACAGCATCTACTATATATCTTTTTAGAGTTATTCATAAATATTCTATATAGATATTATTTATCCGTTCCCTATCTTGATTTCCTTCTGTTTTTGTTCCATATTATTACCTCTCGATCTCATTCTGTTTCTCTCTGCATCTCTCGCATCCTTTCTAACTTACTCTCCTTTTCATTCTCCACATCCATCTCCTCTCACACTTTTTCATTGTCAATCTCAATTAATTTATTCATTCTCCATTTTCGAATGATTGAAATACGATACGTCGCTTTCCACTTGCAGCTGTTCCAATAAAAAAATATTGTTTTTGTTTTCATTAATGTGTGATAAAATTTTCAATTTGTTGACATTTGATGTTTATTCTATTAATGTCTTCAAGAGAGAGACAAATAAGATAAATTGTGATATTTACTTGTATATATAATTTGGCTAACTAAATTATTCTAGGTGCTGAAAGAACTGAAAGCCTTGAAATCGAAAAAAAAAAAAATGCTTTTTTTAGTCTTAGCTTTAATCCGAGTATAATCTTAAGTTTTTACATTGTCTCTCTCTCTCTGAACGATCGATGACTAGACCAAACTAGACGCGGAAGAAGTAGAAGAAAGAGACAGCAAATAGCTAGAGGGCATATATAAATAGTAGATATATGTATGAGCAGAACTTAGGCATCTGCAGACCGCTAGACAATATTATTTAAGCGAAAACACAATTCGTATGCTTCAAATGCGGCCAGGTGATTAAGGTGTCAACCTGTCTGCCACAAAGCCAAAGCCAAAGTCAAACCACAAAAGAAAAAAAGAAAGAAAACATGATAGATGTATTTCAAATTCCTGCGAAAGTTTTATGGCGCACACATAGGAAAACAAAGCAAAATAAAATAATAAACATCAAATAAAATGGCAAAAAATATATAAAGTGTGAAAAAAAAGATTTCAATAAGAAGTAGCAAGTTGATAAAGCAGCTAAGGAAATAAATCAATAAAGAACAAATTATAAGAGTCGACAGTTAGGCACAGCAGAGCGTTTGTGTGTGTGCGAGTGTGTGTAAGTATGATTTTGCGGTTTTGGGAATTTGTATTTCTTTTTTTTTTCTGCTTGTTTTCTAGAGTTTTTGTTTTTTTTTTTTGCTTTTTGGCAAGACAAACATTGGTTCAAGTAAACCGGTTCTCAAGAGATTTCACGCGTTTCCAGCCACCAAATGAAGCGTCAATTAAAGTTTAATGAGTGCTCGCTGTGCAGCAGCTAACTACGCACTCACGCACACACACATACACAGGCACACACACGCACACATCCACACTTAACTACAGCCATTTTGGGGCACGTGTTCACATTTATTCTTATAGGAATAAAAGCCATGTTAAGCACAATCAGTTGAACAGGAAAAAGTAAAAAAAAAAATATAATAAATAAAATCGAATTTCGAAAATCCCACAACAAAAGATGAGAAGAGAATAAATCACGAACCAATCAAATCAAGTATTTCCGAACCTTTTCAGCACACACATACACGCTTATGCACACACTCAAACACCCCAGCCACCCGCTGGCAACGATCGTGCGATTAACTGTTAACAAATCGTGCACACGCTGATGTCATACTACTTGCTTGGCGCGCTCTCTGGCTCTCTTGTGCCTGCTCTCTTTTGTGCTCTCTCTGCTGCGACGCTGTTATCGCGTCTGGTTTTGGCTTGTTGTTGTTATTGTTGTGATGTCATTTATGCAGGCCGCAGCGAGCGTTGCAGAAAAGTTGCTGCTGCTGTTGCTCTCTCCCTCTGTCTCTCTTTCTCTGCTTGCTGAGTGTTTTACGCTTTATTCTAATTGGATTCCGGCTCGCAAGAGGCAAACAAATCTTTATACATATGTGCGTGTTGTTGCTGTGGCTGTTTTTTTTTTTCTTAGTTCAACTCGCAATTTGTTGACTTTTCGCCGTTTCGTATTTATCACATTTTATTCATTTTGGCTTTGTGTCAGTGTTTGCGTGCGCGTGTGTGTGTGTGTAATGTGTTTGTTTCTTCATCTGTCTTTTGTGCTGCTCTTTCGCCACTTGCAATAAATACAATAAATACCAATTTACAGCATTTCGAATGTTTACACGTGACTTTAGTTAAGTTTGTTTTTTCTCTCGATTGTTGTTGCTGTGCGACAAGTGCCACGAGCATGTGTAGCATAAACAGCAACAATAACAACGACAACGACAACAACATCAACAACTACATAACAACAGCAATGACAACAACACTGGGTGACATTTATCTTGAGCGCTTTTCCTATTTGTTGAGCTGATTAAACGAGTTGCGCCTCTTTGTTGTTTGTTTGTTTATTTCTTTACTTTGTTTGCGAGTGTAACACTTGTGATTGTTGCATGTAGATTTGTAAACAAAAATATATAATTGCTCTGCTTTTCACGTGATGCCAATAAATCGGGCAGCTTATTGCAGATATCTGAATATTTCAATATTACGTATACGTCATAGATTATGTATACGTTATGTAGAGTCTAGCTGATACATTTCTCAATTATTGCTTAATTCTTATCAGCTGTATGCTTATATGATTCTTATATACATATATTTATATTGATAGGAAAATTTCATATCAATAGAGTAGAATTTTATGATCGGAATTTGTTTACAAATCCGCAAGGTACAGTAATAAATGATACTTTATTGAATGTAGTTAAAACAATTGATTGATATTGCGTGCCATATGGTTTTATAGTAAAGTAGACACCTCCTAACTTAATCTTTACACTTTTAATGCATGGAAGGTGTCTTATTTTCCATATAGTTCAAGTAATATTAATAAAAAGTAGACATAATAAAGTATATCATACTTGATTGCTATATAGTTACTACTATTAGTATCTATAATACTATAACATCTATATGTAAGGCTAGTCTTAACGCTTGTTCTCGTGTGCTCTGTCTCAACTAATCGCATTTTCTTATACAAGTTTGCTTGAGTGTTACGCATAAACTAATTAGAGGACAAACAAACTAACGAAAAAGGTGGCAAATGCTAAACGCTTTAGTTGTAGTTATTATTCAAGTGCATGTCAATACTTAATAGTATTTGGCGTTATATTGAATAACTACAGTTTAGATAGAGCCCTTAGCCAGAACGGCTCTAAATACTTACACTGAAGGCATTACTAGTACAAAGCTATGTTGAATCACTTCCTTTTTGTTAAGTATTTTGTTATTTTTTCTGTGGTTTTTATATAATTTGTGAGTTATTTTCATATTCACCGAAATTTTAATTTTATTTATTAATTTTTTCAATATATGTTTTTTATTCTATAAATTTTTAAAAATATTGTTTTGATTACTTATTTTCTTTCGTTCGAATTTATTTGAATTTTCCTAATAATTTTGTAAACTTTTGTCAGTGCATTTCCCAGTCGCATACTCCCCATCCCTCACATTTCACATTGCATTGTTTACCTTTGGGATTTGCTCAAGCAATCGTCGCGCATACTAAAGCACACAAACACCACACAACACACGTGTGAAATCCACCTTTCCACCACACTCTTTGCCTGGTTGCAAGGGCTGACCGTTTCGCCCTCGCACGCCCACAATACGAAAAAAGAAGAAGTAGAAAAGAAAATAAAAAAACGGACAGTCGCCATTGCCCATGTTAATCGTCGCTTGGCAGCTTTGTCGCACGCTTTGCACAGCCGTCGGCGTTGGCGTCGACATCGACATCGGCGTTGGCGTCAAGGACAGCGTCGCTGGCCTCTTGGCATTGCATTGAACTTGAACGAGGGTTGGCCGGCGCACTGGTGAAATTGCACTAGCTGACGCTAGGGGGCGTGTTCATTGGTCGTGCACTCTTTTGCTCGGCAAAAGCTCAATGCGTGTGCAGTAGCAGTAGCAGAGCTAGCAACAAAAGCAGCGACAGCGGCAGAGGCAGAGGCAGCAGTTAATGCGCTCAATGCGAAACCCACTCAAATGCGAGTTGAGCTTAAGGCGCCTTTGCGTTATGCAGCGGAATTTTCAATTAGTTGCCGTGGCTTTTGGGGATATCCAGACCATCCCAGCGGTGAAAGCGGCGCATAAATTATTTACTTAACATTTAAAAATTGCATTCAAAATGGCTGCGTGGCGTCGCTCGCGTCGCCTGGCTGACGTCAGCGCAGCAACAAAACAACATGCAATGCGGAAATGCTTTCAACTTTAAACTTTCGCCTCTAAAATTAGCAGCAACTAAAAAAAGCAACGGTAAAGCAAACGCATACACATACACACGCGCAGAAATTCAGCTTGCAGCTATTTTTCAACCGATGTTGACTTTTTGGCTTTGCTGCATACTTTGTGGCGTTTGCTTTGTGCTTTTGCTTTTAGTCTGTCAAAATTTAACGCCCAATCAAAATATGCTAAAATAGTCGCGTATCTGTGTGCATGTGTATGTATATGTATTTGGTTTTATGTTTTGCGACCGTTTCCGGCGACATTTTCAACTCGATTAGAAATGCAAATGGCGTTCGCTTGACAGTCACTCAACTTGGGCTTGGTTTGGGGAGTACGTGGCGGGGGCTTTTGTGGCTTATCAATTACAGGCAGCAGGCACAGTGCCAAAGTCGTAGACAGGCTCACAGTCGACGCCACACTTGCCACAAGAGTCGTTGCTGCTGTTGCTGTTGTTGCTGTTGTGTGTTATTTCAAGGACATGCTTGTACTGGAAAATGCATATGAATTTATATGCACTTGGCATTTAATATGCAATGCCTAGGGTGGTTAGAAAACTTGTGGGAAATGTTTGAAAATGCAGCGCATATGATGAGAAGAGTAGGAGAGTAAATGTTAGCACAGTACTGATATTTATTGCCTGCACTGTTTTAGCACTGCTTTTATATTTCTTCTGCTGCCGTTATATGAGTGAACTGTCTACAGGCTGTAGCTGAGCATTGGAAAGAGCGCGAGCATGACCTGAAGAGCTTGCTTGTGATCCCATTATGCGAGCGTAGCTAGGAGAATTAGCTTTTGATCCCGTTATATGAGTGAAGAGCAGCTGTAGCCTAGGCATTGCCTGCCATTGGTCGTATTGCTTTTGATCACTGGCAATTGTTGCGGGCTCTCTTGGCTCTCGTTGTATTAGTGTATGTAGTATGCGGACTGAACGTAGGACTGAGGTTATTAATTTGTTTAGCTGAGCTTTTTCAGAATAGTTTGTATATTCTGAGAGTGAATGAGAGAAGCGTATGGTGTGTATGGTCTGTGTGGTGTATATGGTGGGTATATTGTCAACCGATCTAAAACAGTTAATTGCAATCTTAAATTAGTATTGAATATATCTAATATATATTTATTATTTTATTATTATTTATTTATTTATTTTTTATTGCATTTTCCTTTAAGAATTTGTTCATTTTTCATTTTGCTTTTCGTAACTATTCAACTGCATCTCGCTACAATGTTTTATACTTGAGACCTAATAGCAAAAGCGAAAGCGAAAACTTCAATTTGCAGCTGACCAAAGTCACGAAGTGAATGGCTTTTGCCTAGAGTTGGGCTTGGACCTGGGTTGGGTCTCAATTTTTAGAACCTTGCAACGCGGCTGTATTTGCATACCAAGTTCTCATTGTTGTCGCCGTTGATGTTCTTGCTGTTGTTGTTGTTATTGTTGTTGTTGTTATCTGTCGCAGCGGAAATGCAATGCGGCGCTGTTTGTTTTGCGCTCTGTGGTAGCACTTGCCACATGCCACTTGCAACTTGCTTGTGTTGCCAGCTTAGCTTGAGTGATTGACACCGCGTTGCACGCAGCTTGCATTTTGATAGCCAATGCAACTGGCACGCCCACTCTGCCCGCCTCTCTTGCTACCTCCTGCTGCCTCCAGCCAAATGGCAAACAAATTGGTATCTATCATAACATTTATTTTGGCTTTATTTTTCGCTTCGCATTGCAGCCGCGAGCTCATAAAACTAAATTGCAATTTTTTACAATTTACATAGATATGAGCCGGGTGTGTGTGTGTGTGTGTGTGAGTGTAGGTGTGTGTAAACTCTTTTTTGCGTGCCTGGCACTCGCTGGCACTTGGATGGCTGCGACTTCTGGGATTTCGTTTACGATTTGACGCTTGCCGGTGCTAATAGCTTGTTACAGCATAAAATCGCATTATCCTTAACGAACACACACACATACACATACAAAATTGCATATGCATATCTTTATCTGTGTGTGTGTGTGTGTGCGTGTTTAGTTATTCCCATTTTTTTAATAGCCTGCATATCAATTCGCAGCTCTAACATCAATGCAAAAACTCAGCAGTTATTCAAAAATCAAACAAACGTCAAATTAAATATTTGTAAACTTAATATTATGTAAATGTAAGGTAGTGAGAGCAGTTCTATTTTTAGATAATTTTCGTATCTATTTATATATATGCATGTACATCCATATCACTTGGAGATTAGCTTTATCTGAAATTTCGAGTCCGCTGCCGCATAGCTTAAACAAATGTTTACAAAGTTTTCAAGTGTTTTGGTCAATTAGTTGATAAGCAAATCATTTTATTGCCTACCTGAATTATTCGTTTATGCTTTTTACAGTTGTAAGAGGCCTTTTGATGTCCTTGAAATGTTAGGAATTTCCTTTGTTCTTTTATTTAAATTACTTTACTTTTAAATTACTTTTACTTGAGCAAAAGTTGAGGCATAACGTAGCTGAACATATGTATATGAAATCAAAATAATGAATATATATCAAAGTTGAAAGAGCGGGAGAGATATGTAGATGAATAGAAAGAGATGGAGGCTATACAGCAGGAAAATGTAGACAGAGAGCGAACTAGCTGACAGGAAGAGAGATAAGCGGAAGGAAGGCAAAGAATGAGAGAGCAAGAGAGAAAATAGGTGAAAGAGAAGGGGAAAAAGTGAAGAAAGTAGGACAGAGAGAAGGAAAGAGACAGACAGAGAAAATGAGGGTTAAATAGAGCGAGAAAGCAAAAAAAAAAAAAAAAATGAAAGACAAAAATGAAGAGCAAGATAAATCCTGATTAGTGGAGAGAAAGAGAAATCTAGAAAGTAAGGAAAAATATACAGAGAGTCAGAAAGTTGAAGCCTAATTGAAGTTTCACTGCAAACCAATCACAAAAATCAACTCAGTAAACGAATTCATTATAGTTTTTACTAAACGAGAAAAGACCATAATTAACTTAAATCTGCTCTAAATATGCAACTTTAAAGATATTTTTAACAGTGCCTAAAAAAAACAAACAATTAAAAAGCAGTCAAATTAGTTTCTGTGAAAATGACAGAGTTATTAAATTATTTAGCCAGCAGAGCTAATGATACTTTAAATAACTCATTGAGCTATGACAATCATGGCCAAAATATTGAGCAGGCCAAGAGTTGAATGAGCTGAACTGATGTGGGAATAAATATTACTAATATTCATTTTTCTATTGCTTTTAGTTTATACCTTATTAATTACAATTTATACTAATATATATTTTTTTCTCTTTTATTTTTCTTACAGTTTGATTCTCAATGCAGCTAAATTTCCCCAGACTACAGCCATAATATAAAGGTAAAGTTGCTTTTTAAATAAATATAAGCCCAAAACTTGTAGAGAAAAGTTATACAAAGTAGAGTATATATTGTATATATAGTATTTACTAGAGTAAACTTTAAATATAAAATTTGTATGAGTAGTAAAAATATTTGTACATTATTTTTGCTTAATTGCAACAACTTTGTTTCACTCTAATTAACTTAGTAAATCTTGTCATCTGTCAAATGTTTATCGAATCAGTTGTGAAATTTTGCAACTGAAATTTGCAAGCTGTATAAAAGTACTTAAACTTTGCTGACCCAGAGACTGCACAGACTTTTAGGTAAATAATCGACTCCAATCTAAAACCTCAAAAACCAAATCCAAAAAGTTCAAGCGAAACAAGATTTAGCAATTACAAGAGTTAAGCTTTAATTAACAAATCTTTGCACTCTCTTACTCCCACACTCCATATTCGTCTCTCTCTCTCTCTCGCTCTCTCTCTACCTCTTCCTCTCACATTTCCTCACCTAAAAAAGATTTAACTATAACAATACTTAAGCTTCAATTAACACATTTCCGTCCTAACCCTTACGCTCCCTCTCCATCTATCTCTCTTCCAATCTCCCTCCCCCTACCCCTCTATACCATCAATTTAGTTAGTTTTTACAATGCGCAGTTGAAAGTTTGAAGTTTTGTTACATCGTTGTAAGCCACAGTGGACTTAATGTCATTTATGTTGTTGTTGTTGTAGTTGCTTTTCTTGTTCTTGTTGTTGTTGTTGTTGTTGTTATTGTTGCGGCCAACTTCCGGTTCAATAGGGCGGCAACAGAGAGAATTCATTTAACATTTATTCATTTAACGCCTCATTAATTCATCACTTTCAATCAAATTTTACGCTTACATACACAGCACACAGGTGCGTTGAGCTCTCTATGTGTGTCTATGTGTATGTGTTTATGTGTGTTAAATATTAACCGCAAGTAGTAACTGAACAGGGGCTCCTTAGTTGCGCTCCATTAGAGGGACAGTAATGCCCGCCCAGATCCTAGCGTCCTTAATTAAGCGTGTAATGTGTGTGTGTGTGTGTGTGTAGGTGTACAGGTGTGCGTGTGTGTGTGTTTGTGTAAAACTCATTTAATTTCGCATTAATATATTAACTTTGCTGTAGCATACACTGAGGCGCAAAGCGACTTTAAAGTAGGTGCATGCAAAAGGCCATGCGAGGAGAGAGAATATGACAGAGAAAGGAACAGAACGAGAGAGAGAGGGAGAGAGAAAGAGAGTGCGAGAGTGAGATAGAATGATATACAAAATGGTAGAGCGATAGGATGACGGATAGATTATGGATGAAACGGAAGATAGAAAGAGAGACATATATTGAAAAAAAAAGGTATCTGCTCATTTAATGAGCTAGAAAGAGCTAGAGCTAGACGCAAACAAGAAGAGAGATAGAAATAGACAGAGATATATTAAAACGAAACCAGAGATAAAGAGGATGTACAGATAGACATGTAATAAATAATGTATAGAGAGGAATAGAGATCGAGATTAAGCTGAGAGTGAGGGAGATAGCGATAGATCGAGGGCGAAGTAGAAGATAGAGATGTGAGCCTGAGGGAGGGAAAGACGAATGTCGATGGACTAAAAGCTAGAGAAATATTAGAGATATGCAAATGATATGCATGTTAAGAGGAAATGAGAGATAGGAACTGCAGGAGATATGAATAGGGAAGTATAGGTAAGCATATTATTTATATAAATGCATACATATATAACAGAGAGAGATAGAGAGAGAGTGACAGAAACAGAGTGTTAAGTAGAGAAATGTGGGAGAAGCAATGCAATAGGTATAGATAGAGATAGATGCAAAAAGAGAGGGATATATAGCTTTAGTTTATCCAATTTCTATTTGCGCCTAACACTTGACGCTGCTGCTAAGGATTTTTGACAATAAACAGACGCATTCTTTACAATATATATGCCACATATACCCCTCACACACACACACACACACACACACACACACACACATACAGAAAGAGAGGGAAGAGCAACTGGCAGACATCGGCAAGCTAGTTTAAAAATAACTCCTTGTTGGAATTTCCATAGAAATTCGTGCATATTGAACCAAAATGTATGTAAAAATATTGATGTTTTCTTTATTTTTTTTTTTTCACTTGCGTGCTAATTTTAAATTATACGAAGCACACACACACACACACACCCGTATGCCTATCATTTGTTATTTTCTTTTTTGGCTAACAAAGTCTATATGGAGAGCGCGGCGCAAGTAAATTAAAATGCAATATTTAATCTTTTATTTATGATTTAAATTATGCAAGTGCAACAGATTTCCTTTGGCTTTTCATTTAAAGGAGATCGTAATAGGCAAAAGCAACAACAACAACAGCACACACACACACACACACTTGCCGAGTGGCATAGACTGCGTACCAAAATACTTATACAATAACAAAAACAAAGAAAAACCAAAAATAATACAAGAACAACAACAAAAATTGCTTTAATTTTAAAATATATTTCAGTGTATGCGCCAGTGTGTGTGCATGTGTGTGTGTGTGTGTCGGCCTTTCGATTTATTTCGAGCGATCGGCCAGAATTAAGAGCTTTATTAGCGCATCGGCCGAGCAATCAAACGCGTCGCATTCGATAAAAACGGCAAAAGAGTAAAAGGAATCGATTCTTGTTTCGTGTGCAAGACGCGTGTGCAGTTTCGGTGATCGATAGTCGATAGGCAATAGGTCTACTGTGCGTTTCATAAAAGAGAGAGAAAGAGAGAGAGAGAGAGAAGGAGAGTGAGAAAGAGAGAGAGAGGGCCTTAGCTGTTACATATCGTTAATAGCTCATATTAATGTAATTATCGTTATCGATACCCTGCTAAATATCGAATAACGATAATTACATTAATATTAGGCATTGATTGTAAATATCGAATTGAATCCATAGGCTGACATTCTCCATTTCTTGATACTCCTTTTGCAATCAATGCTTATCGGTATACATGTATCGATATACATATGATCTGCAGCCTTCGATAGTTGAAATCAATGTAAGCTATTAACTATCTAAGATGTTTACTTTGTCGACTTTGCATTAAGCCTTCGTTTCATAATCAAAGGGGAAAAAGTACTTGCCAAACAAACCTCATTCAATTTGTAATATTATAAATTTCCACAACGAACAAAATCTATATAAATATCCATGAAAGTCGTAATTGGTTCTTAAATGCATTTGCTTCAAAATCGCATTAGGAAATCTTTAAGAGACATTTATTGCGGGGAAAGGGTTTTAAGGCTTAACATTTTTTTTTTTTTTTACTTGAGCTGCTGCAGCTTCTTCTTCAATCATTTTTGGCTTTTGGGACTTAGACGCTAAGTCAAGCAGCAAAGCCTTACCACAAAAAAAAAGTGAAAGAACGAAAAAAAAAAAGAATTTTCCACAAAAATCCGCCCATTTAAAACGCCTTTAAAAACGTTTAGCCCGAAGGAAAATGTAAGCCTGGAGAGGGAGCAGACGGTGGGCGGGGCTGCAATTTGAGGCATTTTAAAATGTTTGTTGGGATTTGAATTTATTGTTGTTGTTGTTGTTGTTGTACTGTTCAATTTGTGTTGAAAAGGTGATGGCTGGCCGCGTTCTGCGGAATTGTTGGTTATTTATTTTGGGTTACCTCTAAAATTAAAATGGCTCAAAAACACAAGAAACACACACACACACACACAAACACACAGAGAGACAGCAACAACAACAACAACAAAAGCAAGAGCGAAACAAACGAACAAAAAAGCGTTTTTTATAGAACATTTATTTATAATTATACATTCTCGTTGTATATGCGATTTTCTGCGCCAGTAAAGTGAAGTGTAGGAAATATCGTGCACAGACATATTTTTCATTTCGATCCCAATTCAATCCGCAGTCGAACCGATCCTCCTACAAATTAAAACCGTGCAACGCGTCGCGATCGTCCGTTCATTGTCTCACTCTCGCTCGTTCGCTCGCTCGCTCTCTTCCTCCCTCTCAATTAAATACAAATTAAATAAATATTTAAAAATATAAAATCTGAGGCAATTGTGTGAAAAATTTGCAATTGAAAATTGGTCTCGTTGTCCCTCAGCTGTGTGTGATAATTGCCCTTAAAGCAAAATTACCAACAAATTGTGCAAATAAATCAAATCCATTGAAAATTTCCCTAAATGAAATGAGCAAAGCAAAATGCTTTTTGCGTTTTTTCTGTGTTGAAAAGTGAAATTCTGTCAAAGCAATAAAATTTCCCAAAATAAAAATCGAAACATCTGTTCTTTGTTGTTTATCCACAACAACAACAACAGCAACAAAATTTGTGCCCAATGTCTGAAATGTTGCTGAGCATGTGTGAAATGTTGCCAGTGCGTGTTGCTGGCCAACAGATGGCGTGCCGCATGATCGTCTCGCAGAGATGGCGCCAGCAGCGTCGCGATCGGTTGTGCGCCATGAAAACTAGATGGCGCCACATGTACTGTCATGAAATATTGTAAGCAATTTCGTTTATTTAAAGAGCTGTTACTTTTTGTTGGGAAATTTATGTTAATTAGTATGTTAATATTTATATATTTAATTTTAACTTACGTTAAATTTATAAAAAATTAAAGTATTTTCGCACAGGTTCTATATACTCTATTTAATGTGCTCGAAACTAGCATCGTGCTGTGCTGGCGGCGCAATTGGAAGCTGTAAAGCTTCTTAGTTTGAAGCCATCTAATCCCTTAAGTCCAACACATTCCCAGCTCTGTCTCCTTGTCTCTCTCTCTCACACACACACTCACTCACTCTATTGTCACTGCTCGCTCCTGAGCTGGCGGTGGCTTTTGGTTGCTGTGTTTTAAGTGTTTCACACATTGAAAGTGTGAAAGCTCTTGTCAATTCGTAAATGTTTGCATACACTACACACACACACATTTACACTTGGTTGAGATGGCTTTAATTTACTCTAATGCAGGGTAGATTGATATCTATAGGGAATATTGATATTAAGATAATTATGAAACTGGACTTTTTTTGTTGCCTGGATTCATTTGTGATTCTTAATTCTTTTAAAAGCCATATATATTTTTCTGTATATCTACATATACATACATAAGCACATAGCTACACTATGTATATGTATCTATAAAACAAAAAATCAAAACAAATTTCAAGCAAGAATTTTTATACATATACTTTTTATTATCTGTGTAATATATCAAAAAGTTTATGTGAATTTGTTTTCAAATGCTCATAAATTTCCATTCATTTTAATATATGTGTATTATATATACATATATATAATTTTCGTTGTCTGTAATTTATAAACAACATATTTCAGAGGATTTTCTATATTGTCTATCTCACTTCTATTATCTTAGAGTATTTATAAGAAGCATTGCCCTAGACAAAGCGAGATCCTTGCCTTGCCTTGTCTGCCTGAGGTCAGATTCTGGCTTTAGCTGCTTAACCTTAGGATTGTAAGGGGTGTGTGTGGGTTGAGGGTTGCGGGATGGCATGTAAGTGGGCTTAGACGACATGTCTGTCATGCCAATCGCATGCGCTAAGCGTTTCCGCTTCCGTTGAAATTTAATACGCTAGGGAAGCAGAACAATATTTTGAAAAAAAAAAAGTGCAGGCAGTCAGACATGTGCGCCTAGCCTATATAGAGTCTATATGTCTATATACATATATCGTGTAGACTTTTCGCTGTGCCCTCTTTTTTTTTTTTTTTTGACACTCGCTGCGCATTTTGTTGGTTGTTTTATTTGCTTTTTATTTTGCTTGCAAAACTTCGTGCAACTTGTTTTGTTTTTCTTGCTTTTGATTTTTGTATTTTTTTCTCATCTACATTTTGACTGGGCACACAACTAGAAGCATTAACGACTCTTTTTGAAAATTGCAACAAAATGTTTTGCTGTTTATTTACGCAAATTTGTGTAGACTTTGGCCAAATGCCAGGCATTACGAAAAGCCCGCAAAACACGACGCCATTTTTCGAGCAGGCAGCAAAAAAAAACAAAAAAAAAAAAACCAAAAAAAAAAACAAAATGAAAATATATAAATGAAATAAATAATAGAGCAAAAAAACGCAATAACAACACTGTGCAACATAAATGTAGCACGTGTTTCTTATGCATTTTTTTAGAAATAATAAAAAATGAGGAAGCAAATATTTTAATACACATTAAAAAAAATATAAAAAATGTGAAAAATGGAAAATAGAGAAAAGATAGTACTGTACAACGTGATTATGACAACAATTTGGCATACTTTATTGTTTTTGTTCTTTAATTTAATCCTATAATAATGCATAGTAACTAGTTTATATATGATTGTTAATATTGATTGTAATCGATAACACTAAACTAACTGGAATAGTTATCGATATCGATATTAGGCTAGCGAAAGAAAATTGCGAGTCTCTAGCTCCTATAGTTTCTGAGATTGTTGCGTTCGGATCGTCCTTTTGGCCTTTTGCTTTTCATATATCCTTCAGCAACCCAATTAAAACCCAATTCCCTATTTTCAATGGGTTCAGGATAAGCACAATTCTCATTATATATAACTAAATATGATCAAAAAATATATTTCAATTGTTTGAAGAAAAGGCAAAAATTTGTATATCAAATAAATGTCCACTAAGAAAATAATAACTCGTTTAACAAAGTATACAAATTTGTGAATTATTATTATAAATTATAGAATATTTGAATAGTTTTTTTTTTACTCCTTGATTGATTGAATATTGAAAGATTTATCAAATAATTTCCAGCGCTATGCAAAAAAGTTGTACAATGAATTTATTATGGAAAATATTTACACGAAATATGTGTTAGCTTATTCCAATGAAAATCAAAATTTCCATATACACAAAAGAAAACATATGTAAGAGATGCCAGGCAAACACAGCAACACTATGCAACAAAATGCTGAAAAAGACTTACACGAAATATTTGTTAACTTATTCATTAATTGCTAGACGTCCCTCAGTCCACAATGTGGATGATTTAAGTGGGGCTGGGTGGGTTGGGGACCTGGGGGAGCTGTCTTGTCACCCCATTCGATTCGACAATTTCATTTTCATTTCCATTTTGATTTTCATATGCTTCCTCTTCCAGCACAGCCATCACATAGGTGGGCGTAATGCTGTGTGAAAAGTTGTTTGTCTGTGTGCGACGTATAGGGCATGTCATAAAAATCAAGTGAAAAGCGCCACAAGAAGACGCACAAGTAAAAAAAAAAATAAAATAAAGTAAAATGAAGAAGAAATGTCGAAAAACCATGACAAAGACCAAAGCCAAAGGGAAGGAGAGGCGGCTGGCAGACGCAAGGGGGTGTGGCAACGGGCGGGCGGTTGGCTACACACGACAGCAGCAGCAGCATGAAGAAAAAAATGTAGAATTTATTATAGACAACTGTGCTGCCCGAATTCGGCTGCGTCCATTTGTTTGTTTGCCCAGCTTCCACACTGTCTCACTCGTTGTCTCTATCTCTCTCTCTCTTTCGCTCCATCTGGCTAGCTGTCTCGCTGTCTCGCTTCGTCGAAAAAGGAAAAAATGCTGCAGACAATTGGGACCCGCTGGAAAAGCTCCTCTTGCTAGCTGCCATGGCAACACACACGCACTCAGAGCTACCAATACACATATAGCTACAGTTACAATACACCACAGATATATATGGGGGGCAACACTGATCAATGATATATGTATGTATATACCTATGTGTGTGTAGGTGTATTTGTAGTTGTAGTTGCTGCTGCTGCTGCTGCTGCTCTGGATGGATGCGATTGCTGTCGCTGCTGCTGTTGAAGCATTTCATTAGCCACCCACACAAAATACTATGCGCACAATCACACACACACATACACACACACACATACACACACACACACACACACCTGACACACAACCGCACTCATACACACACACAGTCAACACTCATAACACTCATGCACACACGCAGAATAGAGGCGAGCGGCAATGCCTGGCATGTGGGCGTTGAGACCAGCACGCGCACTCCCTACTCATGTATACCCTGGAAATGCCATGCTAGACAGAGCATAATGTGCCAGCGAGTTAAATAAAGTGGCCGAATTGAAGAAGAAGAAGTGAAGAACTTATCAAATGCTATACATGTCCACAAGAAAAGCTTTGTAGATAGTTAGAAAGGTTTACAATCAAATGCAACTTAAAATGGATTTTCTTCTTTGATTTAATGCTAAAATAAACTACGAAATTTACTTAAATTTGGAATATCGGAAAATTTTCAAAATTGAAATTGAATAATCCGTTAAGAAAAGAGAACTTAGAATTCGATTTGATGGTTGACATTGAGTTACTTCTTCGTTTCAGCAGGTATATTAAAAAATAAAAAAAATAATAATGAGTAATGAATGAATACATATCTTTTCTATCTCTCATCCTATCTCTATAGTTTGGATTAGTATTACTTTTTTCTTAACAATGAATCTATATTTTATTTTATTTTATTATTTCTTTAACCTACTCCTCCTATATACCCACCACATTTACAGGGTATGCATAACTCTACCACATGCCATTCAAATGCTTGCATAAACAACCGCAACAAGCATAAAATACTGAAACCGAAATGCTGTACGAAAAGTTTTGTGGTCTTTGGGGGGAATGCGAAGCTCGAACTTGTTGCATCTGCAAAGACATTTGATAACTTTGGCTCAGGGAATTCATTTTGCAATGAATGACGCACAAACACAAATAATACATAATATATGTACATATATAAGGATATACACTTAATATAGCTGAATCTATATCAAACTCGGTTAAAACTCATGTTTTTGTCATTTCTTTTCGATTGCAGTTACACAACTCGCCGACGTCGCAGAGTCAATTGATGGAAATTTCAGGAAATTCAGGAAATAGTTGATAAAAATAAAACACGCCTAAAAGTACACAAACTCCAGTGGCTTAATCGGATTCATTTTGCCATATATACAGCAATAGATAATAGAAATATCTGAATAGATATATACATATGCATATGTATATGTGTATAAAATTATATATAGCTGTAATTAAACAAGATTGGATTATAGTTTATTTTTGACTGGGACTCTTTGATGTTGTTCACACGGCGGCATTTTGGCAGGTGAGCTTTTGACAATTACCTTTAACTTGTAATTGAATTCAATTATTTATTTATTGCGCATTTGGGTTTCGGCTTAAAAATATAATATATTTATCAATCAGAATCTATTTAATTACATTACTTAATTACCGTCTGTTGATGTTCTGGTAGAACTGATTCATTATTTACCCATTTCATTGAAAGCAATTAATTTTGTTTTCTATACTTTAAATTCATTAGAAATGGATGTAAATAGGGTATATTGAATTTGTGGGCAACTTTGGAATGGGGAAAATTTAGCAAATATACTCATTTCACTTTTGTGAATGAGTATAACCAAAAACAATTAAAATAGAAGCGATAAAGGCATAAACACATAAGGAATATTAAATTAATATTTTAAACTGTCAATTGAATGAATACAAATAATATTTCACTACAGTAACAGAAATAAATTAAGATTTACTTCATAGATTGCGTCCCACCCAGACTTTGACTTATTAAGCAATAATAAAAGCTGTTGAGAAAATAATACGAGCCATGAAAATTTCTACAGCATCGGCATTTGAGATATAAAGCATAAGAAAGTCATTTGAAGAGACAAAAGTTTTGATGAATAATTACCATGAAATATGACAACAATTTTACGCCCACTTAAAAAATGTTTTAATGTTAGTTTTTATGCACATTTCTGGCATAAAGAATCTCAATAAAATGAAAATAAAAAGATTTGTCTGAAGCTTCAAAATATATTTAGTAATGGCAGAAGAATGTAAGTTAAAGCTTAAACACAGGGTTTTCTTTTTATTAATTTAGTAATTTAAAAGAAATATATATAGATGAATGTTTTATTTCATATGCTATGTATATATGTTTGATATCTACCTGATCTTTATGCCCAGATCCTTGAAAGATAATTAAATACACTTCAAAGTAATATGAAATAATTGAAAAAAACAAGGCAAAATGTTGCTGAGAGAGAGAGAGAGAGAGAGAGAGAGAGAGAGAGAGAGAGAGAGAGAGAGTATAAGACTCTCTATGATAAGTTGGGTTAATTGGGCTAATTTTCAGAGCTCGTGCGTGTGTGTGTGTGTGTGTGTGTGTATGTATATCTATAAAGTCAAATCAGCAGCAGTTGAGACCTACAACAACAGCTGAGCATGTATTGTGCGTGAAAACTGAAAGAATAATATATATATATATATATATATTGTATATACATTTATACATATAAGCACACACGCACACAGTGTTGCCTTTTTGGTATTTCTTGGCGTTCAATTAACGTAAAACATTTGCCAAGAATTTTCTTGAGTCGCTTTGCGCCTCGCCACATACACACGCTGGGCAGCTATGCGTTAGCAACAGTGAGGAAAATGGCGGGAGGAAAATGCGACAAAGCGTAGTATATGTATGCGTATGAAGCGTATTCGTATTACATACTAATAAATGCATACACTAATTAACATTACGAAGTTGGCTTTAATGAGCTCAACCAGAGAGCGAGAGGTCAACGTACGATTTGAAGAAGCCAAAACTTTTCACTTGTTTAGTTTTCGCCATGATTATGTAAAGCATTTTCATATTGTATTTACTGTGTCATTTTGCATACTGTAGACGTGGGCCCAAATGAAAGTGCGTCATGCACAAAAGAGAGGAAAATTATTGAACGTCATTGCTGGCAATTTTTATTTGAAATGTATCTTCTTTATGGAAATCATCAAATATTCATGCGTCTGTGACTTGCTCTCATTGTGCGTGTGCATATATGTATGTATGTGCGTGTGTGTGTATATGTGTATTTGCGTGTGTATCATCAGCAATTCAAGCACGCGTTTTACGCACACACCCGAGATTGTGGGGGTGGGCTTCTCTTCTTTATTTGATGCGTGCGTGCAAGCTTTACTGTACCTGTAGCTGTTGCTCAATCTCAACGGAATATTTTCATCGTGCTTTTATGCTCTACCAGTTAAGAGTACCGTCATTATATGAGGCAGTTTGTAAGGATGGTTATTAGTTATTAGATGAATTACTAGCTTTGGGAGTAGAATTTGAATATAGCGAGTTGTTAGATAGATAGATACAGCTACATCTACAGCTACAGCTACAGATACAGATACAGATACAGATACAGATACAGATACAGATACAGATACAGATACAGATACAGATACAGATACAGATACAGATACAGATACAGATACAGATACAGATACAGATACAGATACAGATACAGATACAGATACAGATACAGATACAGATACAGATACAGATACAGATACAGATACAGATACAGATACAGATACAGATACAGATACAGATACAGATACAGATACAGATACAGATACAGATACAGATACAGATACAGATACAGATACAGATACAGATACAGATACAGATACAGATACAGATACAGATACAGATACAGATACAGATACAGATACAGATACAGATACAGATACAGATACAGATACAGATACAGATACAGATACAGATACAGATACAGATACAGATACAGATACAGATACAGATACAGATACAGATACAGATACAGATACAGATACATAGATACAGATACATAGATACCTCATTGAATGAAGAGAGAGTATTTCATGTATCACATACACACCCACACTCACACACACACACATGCATGTGTAACTCTCGCTCTTTCTCCTTTTTCATTTGCTGTTTACGCGCAATTATTGTGCGCGACGACCGCAATAAAAGAAAATTAAAGTTTTTCCCTTTCCTCTGTTGTTGTTGTTGCTGTTGTCCCCCGCTACGTCTGCTGCCTCTTCCTCTTCTACTTCTGCTCTCCTTTTTCTTCTGCTTCTTCTTCTTGTGTCGTTCTTTCAATTTTCTTGCTGTCAGTCCGTGTCGCATCTTTTGGCTCGATTTTTATGTAGCCTGTTGGCCGACCACCTCTCGCATCGTTTCGTTCCCTCATTTTGGTGTGCCGCTTGACATTTTGGTGCATTTTGCATTTTGCATTTTGGTCGACGTTCTGCCATTTCACTTGCAGCGTCAAGTATTTTGGCCATGTTCCAAAATGTTTCGTGTCTTCAGACGCTCGCCCATCCAATGGGGCTCTGCTCATGGGGACAGTTAGTGATTAAGCGTGAAAATATCAGACTCATCATCGCGCAACAGCAACAGCAACAGAAGCAACAGCCACAGCAGCCTCAGCCCAGTGCAAGTCACCAAAGAGCTCAACACCCATAAAGACTAAGCGATACGAGAAAGAACTAAAAAAAAATCAAAAAGCAAAACTGATCAAAATGGCGACACTTTTCTTTGCTTGTTTTTCTTTTAGTCTTCTATTTGTTTGCATATAGAAGAACTGTTTTTCTTAGCTCGTTTGTTTTTCATGCAATTTCTTTTGCCAGACTTTTGCACATTCATTTTGTTGTTGTATGCAAATTAAAATAGTTGTTTCATGTTCTATGCGCAAGTGTACTGTACCCCAATCAAATGATATTCGGCAAACAAATGTTCTGGCTTATTGACAAACGGCAAAAACAACAAAAATAATTGAATGGAGGGAGCAATTATTAAATTGAACAAGCGAATATATAGAATATGTATAGATGAAAGTATGCAGTTTAAAATTTTCTGATGATTGTTCAATATAATATTAATTTGTTTGTTAACTCAAATTGCTACCTGATTTGCCCTTAATGTAAACTAACGATGTAAACTATATTTACAGTGGATTTTACATTGTTATCTGTTATGTAAAGCACCTGTTGAACTCCTTGCGGTATTTTTACATGTTTTAACAGTAGTTAGATTGACGTAACTGTTAAATTCCTTCATTATACCTGTAAGATTTAATAAATGTTAACTTGTATGTTAATTCCTAACATCTGTTGCACGCTTAGCTTCGTTGTCTTTGTGCTATCCCCCAATCAAAGCCAGCTGATCATCTTGCATCAGTCGATCATAAATTCGATCCAGAAATTGCATTTGGAAGTATGTCGAACGTACACTGACTGCAGACGTTTCTTCAGTATATAATGCCACATAAGATCAAATTTACAGCATTTCATACACATATATCCACGTATATATATATATGTATATGTAAGATCATGTAGCATTCTTGAAAATTCTGTGTATATATTCACAGTCTTTGCCCATGTGTTGAGGAAAACAGAAGAAAGGGAACAACAAATTCTACAATTCACTGCATACAACAAATGTTTATACAAAATGTCAGTACACAACAAAACAACAATCTGCTGTGCCGCTCCTGCGCTACAATTGTATGCGTAATATGTAAATATGTATCGGTGTGTGTCTGTATGTATCTGTGTGAGTGTGTGTGTGTTGGCTCTGGCAGCTGCTTAAATGGCGACGACAGACATCAGGCTGCAGCACGAGCAAGGGCCAAAGGGGCCAAGGAAGGTAAGGGGAGAGGGGGACGGCATAGTTTGCGAGCTGCCTGATTTTGCAACTGTACATGCTGAGCAGCCATGGGCAACGGTGTTTTCGTAACGCATTAACGGGCAGCACCTGTCTTGGAGGCCAGCCAGACAGCAACAACAACGAGCATACGAAGCGCTGCCGAACGGCAGAGCCGAGCGAGTTGCAAAATATCAGAGAATTTCGAAATGACAGAAAAAGCAGCAAAGGAAATTTTTGTTTTTCAAACTAAGTAGAAAGAATGAAAAAAAAAAAAAAAAAAAAAAAACAAAAAAACTGTAATTTAATCAGCAAGCAGAGTGCTGTGGGCACAGGAAGGGGCGCGCTCTCACACACGCACACACACACAGATACACAGGCAGATGAGTGACGTACACAGGCGAGACCAAAGCAACGCCACGTAACGTGAACACAACAACAACGCTTCACACACAGGCATAAATAAGCGCGCATTCTCTCTCGCTCACCTATGAGGCGATCGCTGGCGGCGCAGGCAACGCAGTCATCGTGGCCGCAGCAGCGACCACAGCGGCTGTCTATATTTAGACAGAAAATGCAAATGGCCGCACACGCACACTGTGCTCTAGACAGAGTGAGACAGAGAGTGAATGAGTAGGTAAATGAGAGTGATTGAGTCAGATGAATGCGCACACATACCTAGGCAAAGCTTGCCACCATACAGTATTTTGCGCAAGCGCTTTTGTTAGAGCGAGATAGACAGAGAAGAGATAGAGAGAGAGTGAGTGAGCAATGTATATGCAAATGTAATAGCTGATCGTTCGGCGGCCATTTTGTAAGAGAAGACAAAAACAAACTGAGCAACAACAACAACAACAAGAAAAGCAACAACAACTATTGCTCGTGACTTTTGTAGTGTTTCGTTTTGGCACGCGGCTTTCGATCAATTTGTTGGTTCGTTGTACGTTTGGTTTGCTTTATAAATAAAAAGGATAATTTTTATAGATTTCTTGCTGTGTGTAGGTTTGCTTGTCGGTGCTTCCCTCTCTCTCTCTGTGTGTGTGTGCAACACAAAAATATCCATAACTAAATTTAACATTTGTTTTTGTTTTATATTTAACTTTGCCCGTGTTATTTTGGCCAACTTGTTGTTTCTGAATGAATGGCAGACAACAGGTCGCAACTTATAAATACTTACAACCGCCAAACACTGTCCTACTCCCGCTCCCACCCCCCTCACACACACACGAGTCTGTTGTTGTTGTTGTTGTAGTAAAGAAAATTATCAATTGTTTGATATTCGCTCGTGCATTTTCTTTAATTGCCATAAACAATTGATACATTTTTGTTTATTGGCCAGCGTTTATTTTTACACAAGTTCGTATTTTAGTTTTTGTTCGATATATTTTTATAGATATAAACAACATTGATCTATCTATGTATAGCAATGAATACATATTTTTAACAAGTTGGCACGTGCCGCAGCTAAATCTGAACATTTATTTATGCAGCGCCACAGCTTACGTACTATATAGATATATAAACAGAGAGACAGACGAATGAGCAGACGGACAGACAGTTAGACAGTTTTATACATAGATATTGTCTATGGATGTCTGCATCATCCATTCAATGTTTTGAATTAAAATGTTTGTTTTTATTGCCTTATATTATCCATGTTGTCTTATTTTGCATGCGGCTGCTGCTGCCTCTGCTGCTGCTGCAACAATAAGAACAGCTGCTGACTGGGTGGTCCGCAATGTCCAGACTCTGAGGAGCAACAACAGCAGCAAAGAAAAGAAGGCACGTCTGGCAATTGCTGTTCGAATGGATTGTGACCGTGTGTTTATTAATTTGTTGCGCCAATTTGTCTACAAAAATGTTGTGAAATTGTATGCAGAGCTAGCTGGCAAATTCAATGAAACTGATAGCAAAACTTGAGCGCTTTTTTATCAGTGATAGAGATTTTTTACAGGAAAGAATCTGAAATATATCTTATGTACCAATATGTTTAAGGAAGTATCGAAGAATTAGTTTATAGCTTAATTTGAAGAGTTTTTCACCTACTGTAATATGGTTAAAATATTATTTTATAACTTGGAGAATATGTCAAGAATATTTATTTGAATATTTACTCAGTTAAAGCAAAGCAAGATAAACTTTGAAAACCCTCGTGTATTCATCAGTCAGCTTCGATTAAATTAGTTACTTTTGTCCTGTACCATTAACTATTAACATATAATCTTAAGTATCTGCCCTGCCACTACATCTGTTGCTCCCTCTCGCTTCATTCTCAAATCTATTTCCTGCAGTTGCAGTCATTAATCTTCGTTCAGCTGCAGCCTCAGGCTATGCTAAACTTCAGCATACCAATTAACAGCTAGGCAAGCGCTTATAGTACTTGAGTATTGGAATTCACTCTGCTTGCATCATTTAGTTGGTGGAATTACAATTTTTAAACGAACAGCTAGGATCTCCGTCCGCTCTATACCGAAATCAATATTAAGTCCAGTACTATTTATAGTCTTGCTACCAAATATCGGGAATAGAATGGACGACATCAACAAATTATAAAAATTATGAACACGAATGTGTCACGGATGGGGCGCGTTTGGGGGATCGTTTAGAGGAAGAGACTGTCGAAAGGATTGCACATGCGCCACCACAAATAAAACGTGTGTTCCGTTTGCCGTCTGCCTTTTGCCCCAGCGGCAAGGGGGAGGCAAGCGTAGCCAGAGATGCCACAGACAGACAGCGACTATACATATACATATATGTATGTATGTATGTAAATTTGTATGTCTTATGTATTTGCTTAAGTGCATTTCCCCAATGCTACCTACAGCCAAATGCCACGTAGAGCACGCGTGAGTTGGGCCAGAGAGATTTGCTATGGGATTATATGTGGAAGACTGCTCAGTTTACTAATTGCTTCCGCTACTGCAGAGGCTACGGCTACGGCTGCGGCTGCTACGGCTGCTACGGCTGCTACGGCTGCTGCTTGAAGTTTTTAGGGGTCTAGAGATTCATTTTAATTGCATTTCTTTTAACGGTAACATCAGCCAGTCCCCAGCCCAGACCCAGTCGGCTGCAGCAGCCGATCCCTGAGTCAACGTATGGTCGCTCTGTCGGCTGTGTTGCTCTGCTTTAGCTCGGTTCCGTCGCAATGGCGGGACGGACGGACGTTGCCCGGACGGCGACGTCAATAACATTTGTGTCTGCACACAGGCACATGTATGTATATATGTATGCATGTGTGTGTGTGTGTGTAATGTAGTTGCGCTCAATAACAAAAATCAAAGGAAATACATATATGTATATAAGGCAGCATATACTAACATATGTATGTATATATGCCTAGCTCTCTAGTTGTATTCCCTTTAGCAAAGATCTGATCGCAGTGGAGGTGAGAAATATACACATAGGCAGATGTATATGTACATACACACACACACGTGTAGCAGTGATCATAAAATGCATTTCCACATGGAATGGGGAGAGAGCCACTTGAGCTGCATTTGAGCTAAGCAAGGAAGCGTCTAAAGGATGTGCATACTTGAGCTATGTCGAAACGCTGGCAGACAAGAGGAAGCTGTAAAAGGGAAGACAAATAAGAGCGCCTCACTCTCCTTCTCTCTCTCTCTCTCTTTGTATGCGTGTGTGTATTTTGTCTATCATTGACTTTTTGGCACATATACGGTTCATTTGACGAGCCGAATTGGAGGCGCTGCCATGTGCTGCATGCCAGCAATAACAACAACAACAACAAATTGTGCACACATGTTGCGTATGTTGTTCTTATTTTCTTTCTCTTTTTGCTGGCTAGATTTTCGGCATAGTTTTCCCTGCATTTCATTTTCAAATACTTGTTTTTTGTTGGCAACATAAAACCAACAGCTGATTGAGCAAATACTATATATATATATGTATATCAACAAATATATAGACATATATGTGCATATATATATATGTATGTATATAATTATACGTGTGTAAGTGCGCGCAGGATTTGGTTTGAGCTGTGTATAAAAATATCCGTCAACAGCTGAGCTACTGACGTCACACGAAACGCTAGCGGAGTGTGAAACAACAGCTGGCAATTGATTTTTACGTATATATTTATATATTTATATTTGTATGTATGTATGTATATATATGTTGTATATATTATATGTACTACGTTTGTCTAAAGTTTTTAATTTAGCCAATTTCTTATGCAGCAGTACATCAGTTCAAACTTAATCTCATATGTATAAGTATTATTGTTGTAGGTTTTACATAGCGTTAACATTAACCGTAACAGTATTTCTTACATATAAGTACTGTTACTATGCTGTTAATGCTAACGCGTATGTTGCTGTTCAACTTTTCTGTTAATATTGTACAAGTTTTTATTATTTCGATTTGGAGATGCTCTTAATTTCAACGCGTCTGTTAGAGCTCGATACTTTGTTACTATCATCAGTGCTGTTAACAAATGTTAAGCTTTCCGTTAATATAGTACTGTTAAAATTTCTAAGAACGTTGCATTTGTTGATGAGGTATATGTTAATGTCTTCTGTTACTTTTAGAATTGCTGTTAGTATTGCTATAGCTGTTAACTTTTATTATAAACTTTATAGAGCTCTATCAATCTCTAATGCTGTTAAATTAATGAAAGTAGTTACATAAATTAAATCCCCGTCTGAGTACAAATCCCACATTCAGAGATGATATGACTTTTAGCTCTGAAGGACAAACATACTTTGCATAAAGTTTATTAACATTTCATGGATGTTTTATTAAGAAAGCAGCGCACGCCAACGCGAAGCTGTTACGCTAATGTCCCTAATGCCACATCAGTCTTAATACAAACAGACTGCGCAAGTTTCTTATGCTCTGATGCTGTGCAGAACAGAACCCAAACGAAAGTTGAATACCAGATATGCATGTCTGCTCGTCTGTCTGACTTTCTGGCTGGCTTTTTGGCATGAAGCGAGACAAGCCAAAGCCAAGGCTGTCAAAGCGCGCCTCATCATGAGCTCTGAGCTGTGAGTGCGATTGCGAATTGCGAATTGTGAATTGCAAGTTGGCTTGGCAAGATTTATGGTATCCTTTCAACTTTAAACTGGCATTGCGCAGAGCTGACAAATGCCCCTCGCCAAGTTTGAACTCATGCACTCTCACTATCTCTGTCTCTCTCGCTCTCTTTGTCTGTGTGCTACTAAGCCAGCTCAAAGGGGGGGCGCGCACTGCTCAACTCTTTTTGAGCTGCTCGGCTTGCGCTACCCTCTTTGCAGGAGGTTACAGCCAACGCGTGTGCATTGAACTGATCGTCATAAATCGCGTGCTTCAGCTGCCTCTTGCTGCTGCCTCCATCTGTTTCTTTCTTCTCTGTGGTGTTTGGGGGCGTTCAAAACGCTTCGACAGTCAAGATTAATTGGCTGCGCCAGTGTTGTCATGACGATAGAATGTGCTTAAATGCTGTTATTGTATCCATTTCACTCAGCGATGTTGAACTCTCGATACCCTGGAGCTGGTGAGCTAAGCATAGAGGTAACCAGAGACTGAGGTCTAGCTGAGTAAGAGATGTAGATTTCTGATGAATCAATTAGAGATAATGGGCTAAATTAGATGAATCCGGCAGGAGATCATCATGATGCTCCTAGTACAACTGTTGAAAGTATTTTATTCTTTTAATTTACATTTATTGTTGGTGTGGCTATATAAGTTCTGCTCATCGGCCTGATCAAGAATCTGTTTATATTTTAATTAATGGGAAGATATACCTGAATTTTGTAAAACCATCGAGTCATATAATATAGCTAAAGAGACTTTATCCTATCCGTTTACAGTGCATCTATTAGTATTCCTATATTTGTATCATGCACAACTACTACTACAGGGCATCTGTTAGTCGTTCACTTAGCACTCTCCTCTCTCAGCTTGTTTCAATTACTAACTCTCTATTTTCTTATTGTTTTTGCAGAAAAACTTTTTTGTACCTGTTCGCTAAAGGCAAACTTTAATAAGGTAAGTGTGCGAAGAGGTTCCTCGATTCCCAGTTTTCCTTTTCAATTTTTCCGCTGGCAGTTTTCATTTCTTATAACGGCGAAATGAAAAGTTTTTTATTTTATTTATTCCTTCTTGTTGTTGAAGCTTAACTTGAAACACTGAGCACGTGTCGCGTATTATGCTGCATCCACGGCCAGTGTCTCACTGTATCTCTCTCTCTCCATCTCTCCTTGTCTCTGTTTTTGTATGCGTGTTGTGTTTGCTCACAAGGAAAATATTTACACTCAATGGAACATAATAAAGACATTAAAAATATATATCACATATTATGTGTGAGGCGATGGGCAACAGGATGCGATTGCAAGTGATGCCAAATGTGTGTGTGGGTGTTTTTACACGTGTGATGATATATGTGTGTGTGTGTGAGTGTGTATCTGTGTGTGACACCCGCCCACTACGTGCCAATTTTCAATGTGTGCCCAAGTGTCATACCTACCGCTCTCGCGCTCTGTCTCTCTACCTCTACCTCTACCTCCACCTCACTCTCGCTCTCTTTCTGTTTCACTGCTGTCCTGGCCAGCGATGCGTGTGGTTTCTTCTCGCTTTTTCTATCCTAGTCTCTCTGACTCCTTCTCTCTCATTGCTGCTCTCTGCTCTTGTAACAGTTAAAGTTTCTGTGAGCTTTACTTACCGCATACAGGTGTATATCTACTTGTGGGATTCTTTGCAGTCTGTCTGGCTGTGTGTGTGTGTGTGTGTGTGTGTGTGTGTGACAGACAGCCAAGCAAAATAGCATCGTCATAATGATTGATATGCCTGCTATGTGTAGCTGATTTCAGAATGATTGCCAGATGTCTCACCCTCTCTCACGCCCTCTCTCTCTCTCTCTCTCTCTCTCTCTCTCTCAGTAAATTGAATTACAAATAGCTCGCTTTGTGTGGTTTGAGCTTATGCAACAACAGATTATGAATTATATATATTAAAAATATATAGCTAGCTGTTGAGGTAGCTTATATAATGCGTCTATATACTATATAGACATATATATATTGAACAAAAGGCAAATTTTAATTTACTGTAATCAAACCAATTAGTATCAAGTTTATATCGGACTCGAAACTGTTTTTATTGTACATTGAAAACTTTTGCCTTTTGTCCTTGAACTAATGAACGCAACATGAAAAGACTTTTATTGCTGTCAAAATGAGTGTGTCTCTATGTACATATACATATATAAATAGATATCACTTATTTAAACCGATTCACGTTCAAGAGCTATCAATGAATATTGCATGATGAAACAATTTTTGGGCTGGCAGAAAACCGTTAAAGGACATCACTTATCCGCGTGTCCAAATCAATTAATGTCCTCCAACTCAATAAACTTCCACCGTGTGTGTGTGTGTGTGTGTGGCATCCATTTCAATTATAATTTGTGGTAAGAGTGTGTGGGTTGTGGGCAGCATAAACCTTTTTTAGTGCAGCGTGTGTCCTTGCCAAGTCATTTGCATGGAATATTTGTCAGAGAACTTTTATTTTCCATTTGTGCGCTGTCACCTGGCCCAATGGCGGCAAAAATGGGTTGAAAGATTGGCCAATAAACTGGGCTTAAATGTGGCTAAATGTGGAAACAAGTGGCACTAGCATTGAAACTACCTTTCAGCATTTACGCCATGGATTTAGATAGATATCTCCACGTAATTCTCTGGAGCAGTTAAAATTTGTTAGCTGTTAACTAATTCAGTTGCAGCTGGAACAATGGGACAGAATAATAGAGTAGCTTGCTCTATGTGTCTATGTGTGTGTGTGTGTGTGTGTGTGACACGCTTACCTTACCTGTCAGGGCCACGTTTTCTGGCCACTTTAACAGCAGCCATGGCAGCAGCAGTCGCCGATGCCGACGCCAACGCTGCTCATCATTGATGCAAACAGTGAAATGCTTTCACCGCCCGCTCAGCTGACGCGGGCACCAGCACGGCCCAGCCTCCCCCCACTGACTGTCGCTCGCACACACACACAGACACACACACACACACACACGTGTTAACGTTGCCTTATTGAAGCTGACAGGCTGCCTTTGCCTCTTGTTGCTCTGCGGCAGCGGCTACCCGTGTCGCCTGTGCTGCGCCCCTCTGCGTGGGCGGGCAACAGCACAAAAGCATTGAGCAAAATTGATTAGATTAGGCAACTCCGGCAAGCGAAACAAACCATGGAGTATTTATGCCACAGGAGCTAAAGAGGGGAGCGAGCACTTGAGAGGGGCTGTGGTAGACGGAGGGTCGGGGGTGGAGAATCGGTGGCACTTTGGAGTGTGCTTCCTTGCTGCACGTTTAGCAACGCTTCAGTTGACAACGGAGACACAACATTTTTGTTTGTTGTCTAAGAAAATATAATTTCTATGTGGCTTTTCCATGCCACCGATATGGAGATTGAAATGGGGTCTGTAATGGGGTATAATGAGCTGAAGGTAACGCGTGTCACAGTAATAGGTAATCAGAATAAGGTATGAAGTCTGATTAGAACATCAATATTTGGCTGTTGGAATTTGTGGACTGTAGTTGGAGAGCATAGTACATATAGAGATGGAATATAGTACCAAGATTACCTTGAATAATAGGTATGTATATAAGAGATCAGATGACTGATCGTAGAACTTGAGAAAAAAGGAGAATACAAGGCTGTCTTCTTTAAAAAATACGAAAGAAGAAAACATGGAGAGAGAACTTGAAATACAGAGAACAGCAGAGATGTACAGAGGCAAACATAAAGACGGAGAGAAAAAGAAAGGGAGGTAGGGAAAGATGGAGAGGTATAGAAAATATATAGGAATAGAAAGAGGAATAGATATTGAGATAGAAATGGAGAGATATAGAGAGAAAGAGAGAGAATAGGATCTTCTATCTGACATGAATATAAATATGTCTATCTTCATAT
Organism: Drosophila mulleri; assembly: GCA_035047565.1. Lineage (NCBI taxonomy): Eukaryota > Metazoa > Arthropoda > Insecta > Diptera > Drosophilidae > Drosophila > Drosophila mulleri. The sequence continues at coordinate 5,354,524 of JAWNPK010000060.1, forward strand.
TTTCTATATTATGCAAACTTCATAATAAAGAAATAAGAAATTACATATTCTACTCTATAAATAATTACAGGATGTGTGCTAGTCGAGTTTCTGCTTCATGGTAGTTACCTGTTATTTGGCTTTTATATTATATGCCTGTAGGCATTGTCCTTAAACCAGCTTCTAATCACATTTAAATTGCACTCAAAGCGTGCACACACACCAAACGCACACACACACAAACACTCTTGCACACTGTCTCACACACCCTCTCAAACATCCCCTCACTCCCACTGTGAGAACGCCCCTGTTCATATTTGTGATGAAACGATTGAGAGTTTAAGCGCCTTTTAAGACATGCGATTGAAATGTAATTAGGCAATGCTAATGCTTCGATCCTTTTGGGGGTTGTTGTACCTTCTTCAATCAGCAGCATCCGAGCTTTTTATTCAATTTGACACAGAGGCCCAAGTAATTACGGGCCTAATTGCTTTTGTCGCTGCTTCTTTATTTGCACTGCATGGGCGCAAGTTGGTCAAATGGAATTGAAATTGCCCAGCGTATTGAGATATATTGACATTAAGCCAGGTCTTATTGTATTATTATGGAAATTGTAAAGAATCTGTCGAAGGAGACCGTAAGGCAAAAAGGTTTTTACCAACAAATCAAGTCGAGAGCGCTGAAATGTCTATCTAATACCGCAATTCTAGGAACAAAATATGAATATAAATGTTAATTTAAAGAAAAGTTTGTTCAGCAGCAAATTGCAAATTTTGAATGATTTTGATAGGCAACAAGATAGGAGGTAGAAGATAAAAATAGGCTCAAATAGATGATGATAGATTATAGATGGTAAGCAGTAGATGATAGATGAAAGATGATAGATAGATAGATAATAGATAATGGGATGATGAGAGAGAAAAAAGATGACATATATAAAAGATAAAACTTGGTAAATTGCGAATCTAAGATGCGAAATTAATTATGGAAAACAAATGAGATGGAAGATCCAAGATCACAAATAGATTATATCATATTCCATCCTAGAGGTTCTAATGTTTTCTAGATTTTTTATAGATAACAATAAAATAGGCAGTCTGATCAATGCTGAAAGTTATGATAGCAGGATGGATGCTGATTTGGAATATCAATTTTGTTTTCTTCTGTCGTATCAGCAATAAAGAATTTCTGAAAAATACATCTCGTGCACTTCAATTTACATGCAAAGCAATACATCATCATTATTATTATATTAAACATCATCATCGGCATCAACTTAATTTTTGTATTGTTCAACTGCACTTGAGAGTAATGCGATTTGAATGAAATTTTGATGTGAAACTACCTACGCAGCGTTTACAACAACAACAAACGTCAAGAACTTCACGTGGCTTCGGCAACTAGCTCTGATAATAATTGCTGTTGTTGTTGTTGCTAGTCTTGGTTGGGGTGCGCCTCTGCGTGGTGGCTAAAGGCAATAACAAACACACGCGCGCGCACACACACAGAGGGAATGGTTTGCAGCCGCGCTTAGCGCAAAGGATGAATTTGGAATACTGTGGAAAAGCGCTTAAGTGCCCGATGCCAATGCCGATGTCGATGTCGATGCCAGGGGCCGTCGCATTCAGAGTCGGACTCAACACATTGCCACAGAGTGCGCATGTGTCGCCGCATGTTGCACATGTGTGTGCAGCTAAACGTTACGGCGAACTGCCTCTGGACATGGACATGGCCTCAGCAAAGGGACGCGTAACGGGACGGGTGGATGGACGGACGGACGGACGTTGCGCGAAATGCATCCAACGGCGTTTATTGAATCGGAAAGAGTGGAAGGCGCAGAGAAAGATGAAGTCGAAGGCGAAGGCGAAGGCGACTCTGGCAGTTGTCGCCAGCCACTGATGGCAGGGTGTTAAAAGTCACAAGGACACACGCACATGCAAACGCATGCGGCTGCTGCTGCAGCGGCGGCTGTTGTTACAGATGCCGCAAATGCAACCGACACTGCCTCGAGGTCAAATGCAACATTTGCATTGCTCTTACTGCTGCCACTGCCATGTGTGCAACATTGTGGCGCCCCTCAAGTCGTAAACTTGTAACTCGCTTTGCGCTCTTCTGAAAGGCGATGCGTGATTTTTCTGAAATTTCATACAGCAGGCAGCAAGATCAGCAGGTACAGGGCTGGCTGGCTGAGGCAGAACCAGGGCAATTGAATTTGCAATGGATATGAGGAGTTGGTTATAGAAGAGGAATGTTGCGGGTGGGATTGAATGGAAGTTACTAGACCCATGAAGGGTAGTCTGAACCATTGCCAAGCTGAAGATAAAGGAATATAGAAATTATAAACTAAATAAACAAATTTGTATATGAATTTATTTAGCCCGAATGGCTAAGAAAGTATACTCTTAAGAGTCTTACATTTAGTTGTCCTGAAAGAAATGAAGAAGTAGAATTCAACAATCAACTGAACGTATTTAGTAGAATATAATTTCCCCTCATATGAGATATGGAAAGAAGATATTGTTGTTCATATAGGTATGGTATTATGTATGTTGTGTTGCTATAATATGTATATCTCTGTTGAGCGACTTTGCCCAGAAAGATTCAGAATTCAGTAATACATACCTATAGTTTCTATAAGATAAATCAGTGTTATGCAACTATAACAAATAGTTGCTATATGTCAACGTGTTATCGATTTGTCATTTGGCTATCTTTAATATTTCTTACATATCCACAGACATATTTAGTTTGTAAATTGCAGACTTGAGGTCATAGATTTGTTGATTGTTACCAATCAAGAAATTAACAAGGCTAACATACATACCAGTCTAAGCTGGTCGTGTGAAAGGCTATTAAGAACCTGCTGGACTCATTATAGGCAGACTGTAGCTAGAAGCTATAAATGTCTTTGAAGTAGAATTTTTAAATATTTCTATTGGTAACTTTACTCACCAGTCTTTCATTACATATTAGCTGTACAAATTTTAGACTCTATAGACTGTTCTCGAATGCTAAGTTTTGTTTTACTATAATCATATAAGGGACTATTACTTTAATCAACATTTCTACTTCTGGCCTACTTTAAAGCGTTTGATTGACCACCAAATGGTTAAGAGATATGGTCAAAACGTCGAGTTACTATAATAACAATGTTAATAATAAACTTTCCACATTAATTTTGGTCTATTTCTATGTCGGGTAGGCTAAATAGGGGGAATTCTTCATTTTGTTGTTGTTCTGCCAGCCTATATATAGCACATTAATCGCCTTGATAGACCAGTCAAATTATATTAGGCTGCACGAGTATGTAATAATACAACTGCTGAGGTCATTAGTTTTGGTAACAATTTAAAATGATATAGGTTCGTTAAACCGGGCCTTAGAAAGCGTTACCTGAGCTTTTGGCTCAAGTGTGTATGCGTAGGCAAAAGAGGCTAATTGCGGTTAGGGGGTCAATTGATAATAGTTGAATTACTTTTGCCTATTTAATAGAAGTTGAAGCAAGTCCTTGAAAAGGGTTTATTTGTAATAACTGTGCTACTGTTATAATGATGTGAGTGTGTGTGTGTGCTGTATTTTATTTTGCTATACTGCCAAACGCAGGTTAACAGCTTTGTTGTAAACCAAAAGCAGGAAACGGCCTGAAAGCAGCCTAAAGCACTTCAAATAGGCCCCCAAAAAACAAGGACAATGCGGTTCGATACGAAAAAGAACACAAACAAAAAAATGTGAAAAATGAAAACGCAAACGAGAACCGAATAAATAAACAGACACCCAGACAGACAGACAGTGGGACAGAGGGACGGTAACAAAAAAAGGAAAAACCAAGGCGACGCACTGGAAACATTTTACGTTAAAAGTAAAGAGTGGGGGCCATGCGGGGGCAAGCTGTACATCAAAATGGATAATTAACATTTATGAGCAGGCAATAGAGCGAGACTGAAAAGCTTAGTGTGAATGTGCGAGCGAGAGAGGCAGGTGCGTAACAATCGAAGTGAGTCGTAAAGGAATTTGGGAAAAATAACTGTTGCTCCCGCAAGCCAACAACAACAAGAACAGTAGCAACAGCAGCAACAGCAGCAGCAGCAGTAGCAGAGTCAGCAGCAGAACGAACGGCTGTTTGCCTACTTGTGCCTGTACATGTGTGCGTGTGTGTGCATGAGTGAGCGCAAACAAAAACCATATGTTTCTTGTTTGCGCCTGCTCCTCGGACCAAACGGAGGCTTTTGCTTTCGTTGTGAGTGAAAACTCAAACCGAACGAAAATGACTCACATGCAAAGCGCCTGCGCGCTCCTGAGCGAGTGAGTGAGTCAGTCTGTGCCTCAGTGAGTGAGTGAGTGAGAGAGCGCGCGTACAGTGTGGAGAGTGGGCGCTAACAAGAGCGTGCGAGCGAGCTGTGCTGTGTGCATGTGTGTGTGGGATATTTTGTTACACAAAACCGAAATCTGTTGCACTAACACAAGCGCAGAAACCGTTAGAATGCCGCCAGTGCCAGTGTGCATGTATGGGTAAGCTTTTGCCCACTCAGAGCGCTCACCATGCCTGTGTGTGAGTGTATATCGCTTTGAGTGTATGCGTGTTTGCTGGCTTCAGTTGCTCGGGCTAAAAACGAATGTTATTATGAGATTCATTCCACATCCTCACTGCAGCGGACACACGCGTAACCGTGCTCGTTACACACACACGCACACAAACACACATTCACGTAGCAGAGCGCGATACCGATACCGATAGATACCCGCGTGTCTGTGTAACCGTGTGTGTACGTTCGTACGTACGGGTGTGCGAGTGCCACTGTGTGTGTGTGTATGTCTGTGCGCCGTGCGGACTACGTCAACGGGTCTGCGTATCCGTCAGTACGTTCGTACGCGTTCGCAACGCCGCTTCTTTAGGTTTCAGATCTCCGCGTTTCGTTTGCGCGTTTGTTCCGCGTTTTCTTGCGCGATTGTTTCATTCAGTTGGGGGCAAGCAACATACAACATGAAAAATCAACAACAACAAAAAAAGATAAATTAAAAATAAATATATTTAAAAATAATAATAATAGAAAAGGTGCAAAGCAAATGAGGCAAATTATGCCGTCGCGCGCAATAATTTATTTTTACTCCAATCTATAAACAATTTGACGTATCTATTTCCAAAAATACATTTTTTCGAATGCGCAAAAATAAATACACAACAATCCGTATAAATAAATATAAGAATAAAAATAAAAACAATGCGTTTAACAAATATAACATTTTATTTTTAACTTTTATTTCGCGAGGCGCTCGCCGTCCAACGTTCGCCCCCGCCTGTTAAAAACCTCGCCCCGCCTCCACAACCATCGGGCAGGCAGGCTCGTTTGCCAATTCTCTAATTCTGTTTATAAATATTTACGGCAAAACACATATAACAATTCAAAATTGGTTTTACAAACCAAATTAAATGCAAGAACGAACTGAATCAATTGTGTCTGCTTGCTAAAGAAACACACAACATAAAAAAAATAAAAAAAAACTCGAAAAAAAATTAAATAAAATAAATAAATGTCAAGTTAAAGTAAATACAAATGCAACATTTTGTGACAATTGTTGAGGAAACAAATTTTATGATTTATTTTTGAGACACGTTTAACAACAACAAAACAAATAACAAAAAAGTAAACAAAAAATTGTAAAAAAAATTGCTCAATAAAAAACACCAAAATTAAATGCAGGAATTTTTCGAGAATTTTGTAAATGATGTAAGTTGAAATTTTGTAATAAAATATAATTGATAAAAAAGTAAAAAAAAAGTAATAAATACAATATTTTTAAACTATGTATCATTTATATAAATAAAAGACTTTTATGAATATTTAAAATTTTTCGTTGATTTGTGACGCTTTAACTAAATGTTTTTATACATTTATTAGGCACTCTTTCTCACCCTCTCTGACGTCATCTCACCTATCTTGCTTGCATTGCAATCAAAATTTATATTGACATACACACACACACACATACATAGGCCGTATACAGCAATTTATATCGCGCCTTTTACTTTTCCTATTAATTATTTCTGATTCTTTTTTGCATTTAATACTCGAAATGTTTCAAACGCACACAAACATCTTTCTCTCTCTCTGTGTTTGTGTCGACTTTTGCCAAAACTGATAAGCAGCCAATATAATACAGATACACAAAGACATGAGCACACACACACATTCTCACAGATATGTGGACTCGGCGCTTCCAGCGAAGTTCAAATCCATTTCCATTGCTTCACACTCATACTCACACACACGTTATCAGCCGCTTCTTGCATGTAGTTCTTGTTGCTACTCATATATTGACTGATTGACAAACTGCCTGATTTGTATACTGACCAACTGATGGACTAACTGACTGACTGACTGACTGTTCCCTGATAATTAACTGCGCTCTGTTTGTTTGCAGGGCTTATAAAAAAAAAAAAAAAAAGAACAGCCATGCAAAATGTGTCCACTGGCTTCTGTCTGTCTTGTCTTGCCTGTCTTATCAACCCAAATGGACATCAGACATTGCACTTCCAAGTAGCTACTGCCTCAATAGTTGTGTATACCTTATAAAATTTGATGGGGCTCCAGAAATCATAGAATTATATTTTCTATATACAGAATATGAGTTACATTTTATGTCCAGCTAATAGAAAAAACGTAGTTGTATATAGGAAAATTTTAATGCATCGCATAATATACATATATAAAAAATCTTTTTCTCAGTTTGTTTTTAAAATGAAAATAAAAATTCAGCTATAAATAAGGATATTTTATTCACAATTATGCGATAAAATCTATTAAAATAGTCTGCTTAACGAAGTGTGCTGACTCTGTTAAAATGTCACTGTTATTTCAATTATGTTAAATACTTAACACAGTTGCATATGCAATAAGCTGCACAATGTTTTAAACAATTCTGTTAACTAACTTTCCTAATTAACAGTTCCTTCACACTCTGTTTTTAAGCCAGTTTGTCAATGCAGCAATACTAAGGCCATCATCTAGTATGATTTAAGTTTAGGTATCCGTAAAATACTAAATAATCTTTGTAACTTTTACAAGCTAAGCCTTAACAAATGTCCATATCATGTTGTCTGTCTATATTACATAAATTTGCTTCGTTTCTCTCAGTGAAAAAAGTTCAATAGTTACAGATAAAGTTCTTTAGAATTTGACGCATTTACTCGGAACTTCTTTAATCTTAAGCCACTAGATAATTCACGTTTGATAGCATAAATGGAGGAACCAGGAGGAACCAGGGGGTCGGTCTCTGTTGACCAGCCCAGCGTGCAAAACCTTTGCCCTAGGCCGCCAGCTGAGCGGCTATCAAAGCGGACAGAAAGTCCACAAAAATAAATAAAATAAAATAAAATAAAATAAAAGAAAGGAAAAGAATTTGTAAAGAGTGAAATGAAATTTGTTATTTATATTCATTTGTTCTTTTGATTATTAATCAATAATTTGGCAAAATAAAAACCATTTCAGCTTTTGCTTTTTGTGTTTTGCTGATAACAAAATTTGCAATCGAATTTTTATTTTGTATCGCTCTAGAAATTATTAAGATAAGGCAACGTTAGTTGTTGTTGCTCTTTGTCGCCCTATCTGAAGTGAGAGCGAGAGTGTTTTGTTTTTTGTTATCAAAACGCACAAGAAAGGTAGCATATACATTATATATATACACTATATATTTATATTCATATTTGGCAAATTGTTTTTTGAGTTTATGATTTTTTGTTGTTGCGATTGTGTCATAGCTAAATGATGATGATTATTATTATTATTTTGATAATATTTGTTTTTGTTTTTGTCTTTGCGTTTGTTTGCTTTTGCGACTCTCACTCTCATTCACACTATCTGAAATCGAGCGCGTGTGCATATGTGTGTGTGCGTGTGCATAGATAAGATATCATAACATAGCCGAGTCGCGCGTGAAGTGCTTTGCGGAGCAAGCAGCAAGCAGGAGGCGCAGCAGAGGAGTTGAAAGTCTGCTTTAGCATAGAACGTGTGCGCTTTGGCAAAGTAAGAGTAACCTTGACTCTCAGGTGTCTTCAGTGTTATCGCGAACATTGCTAATGCAATTGAAAATGGTTTGCCAGTTGCAGAGCAGATAAAGAAACTGGAAACTAAAAACTACAAACTAGAAATTTGAGAATAGTTATAAAGACACACTTCAGTTAGTTATCTGATTGTTTGGCAAAAGTTCTGTCACTCGTTGTTTGAAATAATATCAAGTTCGTTATCAATACTTTCTATGAGCATGAGTTGAGTAGTAAAGGGTAATGTATGACTACCTAGGGCAGTTAAATTTGAGTTAAAGTTAAGGTTTTCATACATAGTTCATTGGTTTCATTCCATTACTAATAGGCTTGCTGAAATCCCAGTCGTAGCAGACGCCTAACTTGATATAGATATATTCTCAAGCATAGCTAATCAAGTTGTGTTGAAAATCATTTACATTTCTCTGCTCTCCAATTTCGAGTTCGGGCTCCCGTTTCGAAAACGGCAACGCCTAGCGGAACTAAAAACTTCAAAACTTCTGTTCGCTGCGGCTCAATGGCAGCGCCACCGACGCGTTTCAGCTGCGTTTTAAAACGCGTCGGCGCGCGCGTGTCGTTAATTAAGTTAAGATTTACGATTGGAGCGAGCGACGACGCGTCGCATATGCGTTGATTGGCTAACACATTAGCACTAAGCAGCCGTTGATTAATCTCTGACAGATCGAAAGTGAAATGCGGCAGGGAGTTTGCCTTCAGCAAGAATTTCGAATCAAGCCACAAATTGAACTCTATAAAGAAAAAAAAAAAAAAATACAACAAAAACAACAATTTTATATGTAAATTGAAATACTTTTGGCCAAAAAACGTGCTCATAAATTTTGTATTTATTTTGTTAATATTATTATTATTATTTTATTTTGCTGTTGTGAGGCTGTAATAAAAATGCAATTTATGAAAGGCATCTGAACATATGAGTATATATGTGTGTGTGTGTGTGTTTCAAATGTGCTGAGAGCAGCAGCAGCAGCAGCATCTCAAGTTCATAACTGGTTTTCCAACTCGTTCAAAAGTTCATTCATCCAAAATAATACGGAAAAGTTTAAAATTTGCATAAATTAATTGCAGTAAATCGTAAGCAGCAGGAGCAGAGCACAACAAATTTGTTGCTAATTGCAAGCGATACATTTAATGTTATTTATTTAAGATGCCTCATCAAAGGAAAACCACGAAACCCCAAGCAAAAAAATAAAATAAAATATACTATAAAGTGAATCATTGAAACAACAAAACTTCGAGTGAGCTATATATGTATGTATATGTATATATGTATAATGTTATATATGACAGGCCAGACTTTTAGGCTCTCTGATATGCATATTCATATTTTCATGCATATTTATATTTGAAAAGCTGAAACAATTAACGACAGCACAAAACTTGTTAAGCTCTATAGGATTTGCTTTGCGAGAATCGCATAGAAGGCTGTTGGGCAAGTGTAGAAGGAATAAAGTAAAGATTGCAAAAACAAAACATTTAAACATTTTGAGGCACATAAAAAACCTTTAAGGAGCAACAACTCATATTAGAGTGTAATGGAATAAAAAGGACTTAACAAAAAACCGTGTCTAGAAACTTTGGTCCACCGCTTTGTACTTTTGACTTTTACTTTCCGAAAATCGAGAAGAGTCGCTAAAGAAAATATAGAGGAATGTGCGAAAACTTGGCTTGCAGACAAATTTGTGGCATATCATTTATATGCTTTGACAGTTTCAATCTCCGACATCAAGAGCTATGCATGAAAATCGCCTAGAAAGGCAGTTGGCAAGATCAAAGAAACATGCAGAAACTAAAAGATTTGTTGCCTAATGAACTGCAAAGCTTTAGTTTTGGCTTTGTCTTGGCAGCAGCTGCTGCTGGCCATAACTTTTGGGCCAATTAAAAAATGGCGCAAATTTGCGGCTCACTTCTAATTGCCAGCATCACGAAGCAGCAGAAGAACCACAAAATCTTGACACACATGCAACCGCTGCAGCAGCAACAGCAGCAACAACAAACGACACATCCTTTTGCTGTTAGCAAGAAGGGAAAAAAATCGCTTACTAATTTCCTTCCTTCCTTTTTGTTGTATAGTTGCTGCTGTTGTTGTTGTTGTTGTTGTTTGCTGTGTGCTCAAGTGGCGCTGACCCAGTCAAGTTGCATCGCAGCTGCTGCAACCGCAACTGTTTAATTGTTGCAGCAACAAACTGTGTTAAGTTTTGACCCCAGGGCGCCAACACTTTGGCGTGTGTCCGGGTTGATTAGCTCACCTGGCCGCCTGCTACCTGCAATTAGTCACAGTTAACACTTGTGCCTGCCTACCTGGCAAAGCTTCGCCGTTTCTTCTTTGCTTAACTCGTATTTTTTGGTAACAATGCAGAGAGCACACCTTTACACATTCGCACAGACATTCCAGTGACGTGTCACTTTGATTTATTGCCTACCTAGGCTGACGTTCGTTTTCAGTTGCTCTTTGTTTTTATTTGTCGGCACTTGAGGCTAGTTCTGCGGCTCTTTAACAATCTAATCGCCTGACCAACAGAGCTAAGTGGCCAGTGCGATGGAAAATGCAGATTTCGATAAGCCCATCGCATTGATAACCAGCAGAAACAGCAGCAGCAACAGGCGCAGCAGCAGTGGTCATTGCTGCCAAATAATACAGTACACGTGATTGAATGGAAAATTGAAAACACTTGTGAAATTATGTTTTTTGTTTTGATAGAGAAAGTGGCGAATGGTCATATGAAACTGTCAGAATAAATTGTTCAGTCAGTCAAGCGAATGGAGATATGAACTTGAATTCTTGGTTTGCTTTTTACTGACTCGGCAGACTTAGTGTTTTTTTTTAAGTCTCTGTCCGTCTGGGTGTCTCTCATATCAGTCTGTTCGTACATACATATAATCGCAGTGATCTCATAGCTCGCTCTGACGGGAAGGTTTACGTAGCTGCTTACTGTGGGCTCGACAGCCAAGTAATTTTGCTGATTTTAAAGTCTGATTAGAGGTCGATTACTGTCTCTGCTAATATGTTCACCTTGTTAAGACCACTGCTATTTTGTATTGATAAATATCTCAATACTCATCAATTTGCAAGCATTCACGATCTTTGAGCAACGTTTTCTGATCCTGTCCCCTGCCCGCTCCTCCATCTATTGGCGCTCATAAGTATGCTATAAATTTGTAATTCAAACGTTTGATGAGCTGCCGCTGTCTATGATGTCCTGCTGCGTGTGCCGCTGCTGCTGTATTTGTATCTTTGATGTGCTATCTATAAGTTAAGCTCGTATTGCAACTCAATATTTTCGTCTTCCTCTTCTTTTTGCATTGAAATGCGAAACGTATCGAATATTTGAATTAATTTGAATTTAATAAGCTATGCACACTCACGCACATACACACACAGACACACACATATAGCGTACACACGCTTTAATTGCCAGCTGCCAGGCGACGCTTCAACACTCCCAACTGCCCCGCCCACCTTATTTGGGGCCCGCCCCCGGCCCAACCGCTAAGCAGCTTCAATTATTCATGTTTTCGTGCTACTCTGTGACGCATTTCTCTTCTTGGTCGATGTTTCTACTGTTGTTGTTGTTGTTGCTCTTGCTTCGATGCGGGTCCTTATCACCATTTAGAGGTTGAGCTCCGATTTGTATTCGTTTAGTTTTTGTTATCGTTACGCTGCCCACTCACTAAATATACATATGTTTGTATGTATATATGAACTGAGTAACATTCTCGTTTCATAGCCGCAGCCAAGTGGTTTAATGACTTATAAAGGTACCCATATCAACGGATATCGGGCTCAACAAAGATCTCTGCATTATACACTCCGTGGCCATCAATATTGAGTCAATAGATTTACTGCTAAATGTCAATATTTGTCGTTTGACCCCAAAGGTCGTAGGATTTGTTCATTTTTAATTAAGATATAAACTTTTTTTTGGGGGGTTTTGTGTAACTCAAAGCAAAATTTTGTTTGCATTGCGTGCAGAGAATTAAGTAAGTTTGAATTAAGTATTTGAAATGATTTTGATGTGATAATAGATGATAGTTAGGAAATTTTTAAAAGTTTTTATAGAATATGTATATCACAAATATATGAAAATATTATGCTCAAATCAAACAATTTTTTATTGGGAATGTTTAAATATATTTGATATATTTCTTTATACATTAGACTAATCTAAATACATGAAATAAAATATGAATATTTTAGTTCTTTTTTTTTCTTTTTTTAATTGTAGAGGCTCAAGACATTCACAAATTAATTTGTTTGACATATAAAAAGAATAAATATTTGCTCATATATCAATCGAGTTCAAGCTCTTTTCTATCATTCCAAGCTTTTCTTATTGACTCTCTACATACACATTTCGATGCACATCTCTCGTTCCCATCACGTGTGATACTCTATTTCAACACAATTTGCTACCTGACGCACTTCATCAAACTAATTATGTATCTTAATTGCTTTCGGATAGCACTCGAAACTATTTTATTTGCCTTCGATAGTGGGTGGGTGGATGTTTATGCGTGAACAAGGCGTGGGCGTCTTCATTAGCTAGCTACATTGTGCAACGTTGCGTATGCGTAATGCGAATTGTAAGAGAGACGCTGCACTAACTGACTAATAGCAAGGGAAAATGCAATGACTAAGTCTAAAACTAAATGACTAACTAGCCAAACTGTATATACAATATATAGTTATATTGTATATATAAATATATTGCATTTAGTAAAACAGATCGTCGCGTCATTCGCCCATTATCGATATGCTATCGATTTATTGACACACACACACACACATACACAGAGCGACCCCAAACTTCTTGCGTCTTGCTTACTTTTATTTCAATAATAATGACATAGCATACAAAACGCACGCACGCTCCACATAATCATTGTTGTATCGAATTTTTTCGGGTTGTGTCCTGTTGCCCCATTCGGGCTGTACGTCAAGGTTGAAGCTCTTACCCCAGCTGTGTGGCAGGCAGGCAAAGGCAGGCCAGGGTTGAAAGCTGAAACATATTGCGTAGGTCGTCATTGTCGTTGTTGCTGTTGTTGTTCGTCTTATTGTTGTTGCTGCGTGAGGCTCGCTCGTTTTTAAGCAAACGTTGCCTTGGCAGCCACGTTGTCCTGGCCTTAGGACAAACAAGCCAGCAACACACACAGAAAGAGAGAGAGAGAGAGAGAGAGAGACGGTGAGTGGGGGAAGGCGCATGAGAGTTGACGGTAAAGAAAAAAAGGACTAACGGCAAACAGGACGCAAGCGAAGCAATTGAAATTCATCTGCCTCGATTTCCGGCACTCGCACTCGGAAATTTGCGCTTTCCCGCCGTGGCAAGTCCTGCGTGGCAAGCAACAAGAATTGCCATGTTTACACAGTAGACACACGCACACATACCGAGAGTATGTGAGTTTCTGTGTGTGCGTGTGTGTGTGTTAGCTAATGGAGACTGCTCTGAGATGTTAGTCGCGTTTTCATCCACGTGCCTTGACAGTAGCCGCAGGCGTCTGTTTTTATTTTATATCCTGCAGTTGCGTGCCCCATCAAATGGGTATATTAATGTGCCATGAATGTATATTTAACAGTTCGAAAATAGCGGGCTGGATAGCAACAGTTGCTTAACATTGTTTTTAACTGTTAAAGGGAGTAACAGGTGTATTAATATAACAGCAACATCATTTAAATTGCTTTGCAGAATGGCATAAACATTGAAAGTAGCAATAACAGCTTTAAAATATAACAGAATATGTTAGAGTGTTATTTAACATCTGAGTATAACAGTTGAGAGCAAAGGCTTTCTGCTTAGCGTAACATAACAGAACTGAACAACTTTAACAGAGGACTGCAGAGCAACGCCTATGTAAAGTTGAAATTAAAAGAGAGATCAGTTATTTACGTCTGATGAGTGCATTTTAAAGAATTGAAAAGTCTAATAAGATTTTCATAGGAATTAATTTCAATAATATAATTTTCCCACGCATTGTTTTAACTTGAATTTTTCTTTTCAAAGCAAGTCAAAAACTTTTCTACGTTTTTTATACCCTGAACCCATTGAAAATGGGAAATCAGGGTATAATGGTTTTGTTAAAAGTATGTAACAGGGAGAAGGAGGCGTGGCAGACCCCATAAAGTATATATATTCTTGATCAGGGCGACGAACTGAGTCGATTTAGCCCTGTCCGTCTGTCTGTCCGTCCGTCCGTCCGTCCGTCCGTCCGTCCGTCCGTCCGTCCGTCCGTCCGTCCGTCCGTCCGTCCGTCCGTATGTATGAACGCGTCGATTTCAGAAGATATAAGAGCTAGAGACTTGAACTTTTTTTAAAATGACCGTATATACAGCGCGCATATCGAGTTTATCATCAAAAATCGATAACTCGTCCCATTATTTTTTTATCGATCAAAAACCTTATCGAAATGCAGTTATAAAATTATATCTCCTACATCTTTAGAGCTAGAGTATCCAAATTTTAAATGTAGATTGATATGTACGTTATGGAATTTCGATTTTTGTTCAATTTCACCCCCCACCCTTATATCCACCCCCTCACCCATAAGTTTGTAAAAGGCGTATTTCAAATACTAGAGACTTGAGCTTTGGCAATTATACGCATAGTAATGATAAAACCACAATCTGAAAGTTTCATGGAGAACGTACGTCCAGAAAAAAATTTATTAAACAATTAAGTTCCCATAGTAAGCCCACACTGCAGCCCATGCGTGTGCGCCTATGGGTGTCTATGTATGTGTGTTTGCGTGTGTATGTGTGTGTTTGTGTAAGCAGAGAGACGCTAAAAATGATTGAAATGGCTGTTGCTTGAAGGGTTCAGGGGATCTCGTAGTCGAGCACTCTCGACTAGAGTTTTCTCACTTGTTTTTCTATTGCCTTGAGTTTGCCTTGTTATGCTTTGATGAATACCTAATGTAGAAAGCGTGGCCCATTGTGGTCGTGCGTAGGTGGGCGTCTCTGCTAGTATGTTAGTACGTGTGTGTGTGTGTGTGACACCTGAAGGACATCAAAGCGTACGCATAGGCGAACGGTGCTAATCACGCGTGAGAGCGTGTCCAGCGAGCCGCGATTTATAAAGGGCAAAGGCTAGAGCCAAGGCAAAAAAAAAAAAAAAAAAAATACCTGTATAAAGGATTTGCAATGCCAGCGCGCAGCAGAGCATCAATTAATCCAAGGAATCTGGCTAATGTGGCCTAGTCAGGAACAAAAAATGGGTCAGCAGCTGGAGCAAAGTGCTTAGACTAAGATAGGTGCATTGAACTTTCGGCACGTGGCCAATGAAGCGTCAACAAGTTGCGCCACTGCCTGCTCAGCCAGGCGCACCTTTTGAAGTCAGCGGGCAAATGGGTTAAGCCCGAGTTGAATCGTCTAGCGCTATCTAGCTGGCCACAGATAATAGCTGCCCATTCACCATGTTTGTATATGTATATTAATTTATTCATTATTTTTTCTCACTCTTTTGCAGATACCTGAGAATACACTTTACACTGCAACAAATAAATATATACATATATATAAATATACAATCACCAGAGCAAACAATAAATAAAAACAAGTGAAAAGAAAACAAACATTTTGCCGTTTCGAGAAGCCGTCCAGCACTTATATACAGACTATATATCTATATAGATCAGAGTAAATATATATATTTCTATATATATATATATGTATATATATAATATGCCCAACGTTTGCCACATCAACAACAACAACAACAACATCAGCAGCAGCAACAAGGAATAAGCCTAACTGCTGCCTCACATTTGAGCCAGCAACAATAACAACAACCGCAGCAGCAGGAAGTGGAGCAAACAACAACAACAACATCAATAAGGAAATATTATTATTGTCAACAGCATTTGGGTATATCAAATCGAAATCTGTTGCCATGGGTCGCAAAAAAATTCAGATTTCACGCATCACCGATGAACGCAATCGACAGGTGAGTCAAACATTGCGTATGCTTAATATTCACGGTATATTAAAGTCACTGCGTGTTTTCTTGGGGTAAAAAGATAGCCAATGAATGCCTAGAAATTTATTAATTAAAAACGTTGAAAACAATTCAAAAGGCTTCAACCAAATGAAGAACAAGCGGAAGCACTAAAAAGCAGCTAAAATTGGGCTGAAATTGAGGAGAAGTTTAAGAAAATAGTTTATGAGAAATTAATGAAAATATTTGCACTCATGAGACAACTGTGAACTAGTCCTGATTCATTATTGAATGTCTTAAAGATCAATTATTGAAGTAAAGTTTGTTGATATATGCCTAGAAATTTATAGTTCTCTAAATAGTTTCTCTAGTTCTTTAATTATGGCTTTCTTTAAGAATCCAGTTCGCATTTCAGTTCATACTTCTCAGCTCTGCAAAAAAACTAGTTTTGAGAACCGGTAGATAATTAAGGACTATGTCATAGTCATAGCTTAGTTTCCATAAAATTGATTTATATTGATATTTATTAGTTCAATTCCCGTCTAAAATGTTCTCGCTAATGTTCAATGAACTAGTTCTAATTGATACACCCACACTAACTAGCTGTGTTCTAACTGTTGCTTTGCCTCAAATGAACAATTCGCTCGTGCCGTGTGCGTGCATTGGTGATTGAAACCCTTTCATGCAGAGGACATTGGCGGCATTGTAAAGGTTAATGCCTAACCAAGTCGTAAACGCGTCATAACTGATGGCCACAACAACAATGTGGTTGCCCTCTCGCCTTGACTTGGCCATAATCGATTCATTACCAATCGCTGTCAGTGCTGGTCTATGAGACGAAGCCTCTAATTACATTTCCCATAAATATTTGAACAGCCAATTGTGAACAATTTTGTTGGCTCGCTTTTGTTTCATTTTAGCCGTTCTCTCTCTCTCCCTCTCTCACTCACTCTTTCTCTTTCTGTGTGTTTCTTTACCCCGCAGGTGACCTTCAACAAACGCAAGTTTGGCGTTATGAAGAAGGCCTACGAGCTGTCCGTGCTGTGCGATTGCGAGATAGCGCTGATCATCTTCTCGTCCAGTAATAAGCTCTATCAATATGCCAGCACCGATATGGATCGTGTATTGCTCAAATATACCGAATACAATGAGCCACACGAATCGCTAACTAACAAGAATATCATTGAGGTAAGTTAATTAGCTCTTTACTAATCGTAGTTTACTAATCGCAATTAATCGGTTCTTGTTAGAGTCATGATTACTCGTTACTTTCGATTCTCGTTATTTCGGCAATAGATAATTGTTATATTTAGCTCTCGGTATACTTGCTACGTGATACGCTAGCTAAGACCTGTGACGACCCACTCGCTACTCGATATATTACTGCTACTCCCTGGAAGCTGAATATACTCGCCACAAACGCTATACTCTCTACTCGCTACAGTCGGTACTCGTTACAGTTACGCTACTCATCCGTTACTCGCGATACACGTTACTTACTGAACTCGACTCGAACCTCGATTATCGCTCGCTGTTCGTTAATTATACAGCTATCGATATTTATCGCGCGGCGCTTGCATATAATTATGGAAAGTCAAGTGAACTGTGAAAAGCGCAGCAGCCACGCGGAAAATACAAACAAAACAATATACTAAACAACAACTACAGCAGCAGCTACAACAACAATAAGGAGAGCTATGCAACTGAGCAAGCAAACTTTTTTCGTTTTGAGCCCTAACAAAGAGCTTTGAAGGGTCAGGCGGAAGCGCCCGGTGGGACGCCAATGAATTTTGCATTTCTAATGCGGACATTGTCGCGGCTCTTCTTCGCGTTGTTGTTGCTGTTGTTGTTGTCTTTTGTTTGCTGCCTTTTAAATTGTTTTGTAATGTTAATGCCGCGCAGAGCGTAGACAAGATTTACATAATTTAGCACATCAACGAAGCGGCGACGTGTCAAGTGCCAAGTGCACCCCCACCCTAGTCTCACTCTGTCGCAGCCAATTACCACTACACAAATTTCTCTCTCTCATACACACTCACTCAGCCACTCTCTCTCTCTCTCTCCCTCTCTCTCTTTCTCGGTCTGCTGTGTGTACCGTTGTCATTTGCAGAAGGAGAACAAAAACGGCGTCATGTCACCGGATTCACCCGAAGCGGAGGCCGACTATACGCTAACACCCCGCACCGAAGCCAAATACAATAAGATCGACGAGGAATTTCAGAATATGATGCAGCGCAGCCAAATGAACATTGGCGGTGTTACGGGCGGCGGTGGAGGAGGAGGAGGCGGCGGTGGTGGCGGTGCACCAAATCGACCCATGCCAAATACGAGCTACACGCTGCCAGTATCGGTGCCAGTGCCAGGCTCCTACGGTGAGAATCTGCTGCAGGCCAGCCCACAAATGTCCCACACAAACATCAGCCCACGTCCATCGAGTTCGGAGACGGATTCAGGTGGGATGTCCTTAATAAGTTAGTACAGTGACTCGGGTGCACAATTTTCTTTCATTTATTACAATTTCTGTTACTGTTTCCGTTCTCTTACTGACTTTTTTTTATTAATGAGTAGAACTCGTTGCGCTCTAATTGCTGCTCGTTGCTAGCAACACTCGCTACAAGCTACTCGTTGCTCCTTACTTTTTTATTTCATATTTTGTTTTGTCTTGCCTTGTGTTTTACATTTTTTACAAAGTGACTCCAACTCTACGTAGATAGCAGAGCTAACTCGTTACTTACGTTATTTTTGTTTATTACTTTTTGCATGCACAACTCGTTACTTAGGCAGATTTAACAACTATTTTGGGTCCCACTTTCTTAATCTTACCTCTAATACTGCCTGCAAATTGTTTTTGTTTTTGATTTTCAATATTGTTTTCCCCCCACTTCTTTTGTGATAAGAAAAAGATTAAAAAAAACTATTGCATATCTATATATTCTTTATATATTTCATACATCAGTCTATCCATCGGGTACCATGTTGGAGATGTCAAACGGTTATCCACATTCACATTCGCCGCTTGTGGGATCACCCAGTCCAGGTCCCAGTCCTGGCATAGGTGGGCATTATTGACAATATTCATATTACAATAAGGGAACCTAACACACACACACACACTCACATAGAGACACTTACTTACATACACACACAAGCACACACACATATATCCATAACACATACAATTAGCTGAGTTTATAGTCAACTGTGACACGCCCTCTCTTGATTACTGTCTCCACCCCACACACTCTCCCCCACTTGGGCGCACTTAATCACAGTGTGCACGGTGGATCATCAGTCTAATCTCTGATATATGTACTTAATAATTAATAGACAAAATGCTTGCAGCGCATCATTTGCCCATTAAACAGCAATCGCCGGGCAGCCAGAATGGCAGAGCTTCCAATTTGCGTGTCGTCATACCGCCCTCCATAGCGCCGAATATGTCGGCGACAGCGGACGATGTTGCCTATGCAGATGTAAGTTGTGCTCTATTTAAGCAATAAGCTAAGTGTTAAATAACTATAAACTAAGTAGGAGTATAAAATTAGTTATGGTTAGGGTATATGAATGTATGCGAAAAGTGGAATTATAGAAAAGTCTTAAGTCTTAGCCTGTGCTCTACTGTGCTTTTATTATATTATTTTACAACACTGTCTAGGGTATACGAAATACTATATATCTATACATATGTACAAAAACTTTCTAGTTATGTTATAAAACACCATTCAATGAAATAATAGTATTATACAACACTACCCATTACACACATTTAGAGTGACGCTTATGCCATAGGATATACATTGCATAAGAGAATTCAGCGTAGATTATTATATAATGTTTTTGAGCTGACAGCCCACGCAGTACGCACTGCACGCCCATTCATGATATGCGTTTCTTGCAGCCACTATAATTATGCAACACTGAATAATGTAAGATATATTATGCAACACATTTATGAATGGCTGAAGTGTGAAGCAGGGTGAATAAGAGGCTGAGAAGCTACTCGCATAGATTCCTTAAAGGCAGGCTACTTAGAGCTAAATAGTTTATGAAGGTATTTAAATCAAGTGAGAGGAATTTATGTATAGTAAATTTAATGCTAATCAAAAATATATTTCATGAAATTTATATAAATATTATACTAGCAGTAATTCAAAGTAGATTCTCTTGAGCTACAGCTACAGAGACTAATCTATATTTGGCTAATTGCAGCAGCGCCAGAGCCAGACGTCACTGAATACGCCGGTAGTGACGTTGCAAACACCGATGCCGCCGCTGGCGAGCTATACGTTTGGGGCGCAGGACTTTTCGCAGTCGGGTGCGATGAGCGCGGACATAATGGGCCTGCCGCAGTGGCATCAGGGTCTCGTGCAGCACACTAGGTGGGTAGTCCAGGCCCCGAGCCCGGCGAATAGCAGCAGCAGCAGCCCCAGCAGGCAAACACTTAACGGCGACCAACATCATAATCTGCCTTGCAGTCTATCGCATCTGGCTGTCTCGAATAGCACACCGCCGCCCGCCAGTTCGCCCGTCTCCATCAAGGTTAAAGCGGAACCGCAATCGCCGCCACGTGATCTCTCTGCCAGCGGCGGCGGTGGCGGTGGCGGCGGTGCCAGTGGCGGTGGTGGCCATCAGCATAACAGCAACGGCTCCACGGGCAGTGGCTCGAGCAGCAGCAGCACCAGCAGCAATGTCTCAACAGCGGGCGTCCTAACAGCCATCAATGCCATCACACAGTTGGGCGGTGCCGGGGTCTTGACGCCCGGCGGCGGCGGCGGTGGTGGCGGTGGCGGCACGAATGGCAGTGCGGAACAAGCCACCAATCTGAGCGTCCTAAGTCATTCGCAACAGCATCTGGTCATGCCCAACTCGCGGCCCTCCTCAACAGGTCACATAACACCGACTCCAGGTATGTCCAGCGAAATTCTTGATTCCAAATTTTCCTATCAGCTTTTATCCGCAAGAAAATTGTTTTAAAAAAAATCGTTATTTTCTACTAATTTAGAAAGTTTTTGTGTTTTTTTTGCGGCATGTACTCTAATGCTATTTAAAATGCAAACAGAAAAGAAAAAACAAAAAAAAAAAATGAAAATGAAAAGAAACAAAATTTAATCTTTGGCTCACGCGGCGTATGCGTAATCTAATATTATTACGCATACGCCGCTAATGCCGCTCTCTAGTGTGTGCAGCCGTATTTATTTATCGTGTTTTCTTCTTCTTCTCTATTGCTGCTGGCGCACAAAACAATATTTTTGTTCGTTTTGATTAACCAACAACAACAATTAACAACAACAACTATATGACAATTTTTAGGGCATGATAAGTATGAAGGATATCCGTACCGCGCGCTTATGGGACATAATCCTAGATGGAATTTTGCCGGTAAATTGGCCAAAACACACACACAAACAGACATAAGCACATACATACATACATACATACAAATACGAGAATTGCATACAGAGAACACACACACATGCAAACATACATATATTCTTCTCACACACATGGAACCACTTTCTGAATAGTTCTCATCAATACACACATAACAGAGCTGATGGGCATATTGATAATAATATTGATTGCAGAAATATCATTGTTGATTTGCTCTTGTCGATAATTGTCAAAAATTTTATAAATGAAATGGAAATTGCTGGTGGATGTCCATTCTGTAGCAGTTTATTAGGAGAGTATCAACAATCTTCAAAACTCGATTCATTTTCGATTATATATCTTATCGGTCTTTAATCGATAGCCGAAACAATTACAATACTAAATTTGTAAACTCGTTTGATCTAGGCCTCAATCAATTTTCGGACTATAAACCGTTCTATTCACTTATCGATCAATGATACGTCACTAATCGGTAGTTATCGATTGTTTATCAGCTCTAACACATACACAGCCAAAATTTTGTATATCACTTTATGATCTTCCCCATACTTTTCAACAGACCAAATTGTCAAAATCAAGCAAATGTTGTATCTCTTACAACACTGAAGAAATGTTAAAAAAAAGAGAAACAAATATAACAATTGCCTGCCTTGTTGTTTTGATTACTTTCACTAACCTTTAGTCAACTTAAGCTAGTTGACTACCTAAGCTGAGTTTAACATTTGCGCTCATTTAACACGCACACACACACACAAGCAACATACATATACATATCAAACACATACACACACTCACACATGAGTTGCCAGGCGTTGAATGCCATTGCGTCTGGCTTTAAACAAATGAAAGCCCCCGCCTGCCGCCCGCCCGTGCCACACACAAATGCAATCAGTGCAGCTCAACTAATAGGTTAACAGATTTTATTATCTTAAACGCAGGTGCGCCCAATGGCGAGCAGGATGTGCGCCTACAAGCGGTGGCCGTGCAGCAGCAGCAGCAGCAACAACAGCAGCAACAGCAGCAGCAACAGCAGCAACAACAACAACAACATCAGCAACAGCAACAGTTGAGCGACTACGATGCGCCCAATCACAAAAGGCCAAGAATATCTGGCGGCTGGGGTACATAGCCGGCACGTGGCGCCAGCTACAAGCTACAGCCACAACAACAACAACAACAACACCAGCAACAGCAACAGCAACAACATCACAGTAGCAACAGAAAGCCAGTCAGCAGCAGCTGTGACAATGATCTGGTCATGATGCCGCCGCCTCCACGTAAAGAGAGTGCTGCACAACGCGTGTTCCACACGGCTGCCAGCTATGGGCGTGGCAGCGGCTATGACTGCTACAGCCAACATCTGGCCGTGGGCTATGTACCACAGCAACAGCATCAGCAGCAGCAGCAACAACAACAATAATAATAATAAAACAAATATTTAATAAACAAGAACAGAGCACAGTAAAGTTTCCAGACCAGTGCAATAGTTTTGATGAATTTTAGTCAACTGGAAGCGAAAAGTTTTGTTATTGGTTTTCTTTTGAATGTTAAGCGACAAACGAGTGACAGTGTCATATCTACAATTATTGTCTAATGTGTAACTTATAATAATTATAATAATAAACATATGCATATGTATGTATATGTGTATTGCTAATAGCTATAGTTTAAAGTTATCTAAATAAACACACACAAAACAAACCCATATAAAAACATTATTCATAAGTCAAGTTTGAAAGCGCCCTCTAGTTAGTTAATTAATAATTTTAAAAAGAAAAACAAAAATAATTATGAAAAAAAAAACAAATCTAAACAAATAATTCTAAAACTGTTGCTAGTAAAGTTTTCAAACTCGTTTAGTTTTTAGTGTGTTGAGCTGATTTAGTTTAAATCAATTTAAAGAAAACTTAAACTTAAGTCAGGAGCAAGCGATTATGATTGTATATATAAAATATATATACATATTTTGTTTCGAGTAAGTTTTAAAAATTACACTTAAAATATACGTAATACATGCAAGTCATATATAATATACTACATATACATATATATATATATAACTATACATAAGAGATGAACAAGTTTTAAAAAATTGTAAAATCTCGCTTACACACATACACACACACACACACACACACACATGAAAATGTACTCAAAATGTGTTTATTCTTTATAATTTTTAAAAACTATTCATGCAATAATTTTCTAGATTCAAGTGCAATTTATGAATTTTCGGTTGATTATAGTTTGCAATATTAAAAAAATGTATAATAAAGAAATTATACATAAATATATATATATGTATGTATATATATATATATATTACTTTAAAGCAACGACTCAGTTTAATTTAATTTATGATTTTAAATTAGGCTTACACTTTTTAGTCTTTTTTGCGTCAGTGTTAAGAACTTTTACTTTAAACTTAAATAAACAAATAAAAAAAAACTTTATTTTAAGTATCAAAAAAAAAAAATAAAATTCTTATTTTTATAGACTTTAATTCTCTTTGATTTGTAAGCAAAACGAAGTCATAATTTGTAATTAACTTTAAAAAAAAAAACACACACACACACACACACACACGTGAATTTCTGTTTCGATTTGATGAAGCCCTAAGTTCTTTTTTGTATTTTTTACAATATATATAATACAGTTTAAATGCAGTTTGTAAAACAACAACTCAAAACACAAAATATAATTTAAATAAAAATTATTATAAACAATTTCTTTTTATTTTTAGTACTTAAACGGCTAGTAGCTACATGTCAGTGGGTGTGGCTGTGTACATGTCAATTGCACATTTTTTATTTTATTTTGTATATATATGCATAAATAAACACACATACAGTCATATGTAGATATATACACACACGTATATACTACCACAGTTACGAAAGTAAACGCGCTCTGTAAATATTTGCTCTGATACTACATGACCTGTTGCACTTTATACAGCCCCAATGTAAAATGCAAAATAAGATAAAAACAACAAAATATGTATGCAAATAATTTAACAGTACTTCTATTTGTATGCTACGGACTGTAGCAGCAGCTGTGCATACATGATATAGCGCGAAATTTAACGATCCGAATGCACAACAAATGAACACAAAAACAATAAACATTTACACTTTACAGGTTTCCCAAAGATGAACAACAACAAGCTTTACATACATACATATACATATATATATATAAAACAAAACTGAGCTCTATAAATATATACATATAGTATATATATATATGTAGTATATATATATATAGTATATATACCTATATATATACAAAGTAGCCCAAGCTACATATTTTCTAGCAATATACTGAAATGTTAATTGAAAACAAACAATTTGTACGAGTTCCTTTTTTAAGAAATATTTTAAAATATATATTGATATAAATATATATATAGAGACAATTTTGAAAATTTCAAAAAGATTTGTGCATGAAAAAGGAGCTCGCTACAAATTGATATATATACATATATAAAAAACTGAAGGAATATTAATTGTCCATATATGGTCAAGCATACTTAAAAGGTACTCAAAAAGTACTTACAAATACTTGAAAGTACTTGCAATTAGTACAGTGAGTGTTATATGTAGTGTACTCCCATCCCCATTGATATCTTGTGTTCTTAAGTTAACCCCCCCCCCCCCCCCCTTCACAAAAAAAAAAAGTATAATAATTTTTTATATAGTTTGCAAAACAACAAACACTTTTCCAACAAACAAACTTTTCTCCTCATTTCGGTTTTCACATTTTCTGTTGAGTGTAAATAAATATATTATTTTTGGTATACTAAACTTCACTCTCTAGTGTGTTGCCTTAAGAACAGTGCCTCTTAAATGAACAAAAGAAAAAACATAAGTGTTAAAAAAAAATATATGAAAAAATGTAATGAAACTGTAAACTTGATGGTGAAAATATTTCAATACAGGTGTTAATTGTGCTATTTAAAGAAAACAAGTAGTTAATTTAAACCTAAACAAATTGAAACAAAAATTAATCTAAGCTTTAAAAAAAAACACACACACACGCAAGAAAAAAAAACTATAATAAATTTATGGAAACTACTCAATTAGCGAGGAAAAAGAAGACAGAGAGCAGCACAAAATGTACAAAAAAACGTGGAATAAATATGATTGGAAAGTAAAAAAATTACTATTTGGCATATGAAAATTTTGAATACTTTAAGAGATCATACACACACATACATATATGTAGATATACATATAGAGATATATATACATGATATATACGATGATAGTGCACTGTATAGCTGGACGTCTGCAAGGCGATGCATAGGTCACAGGGACCACAACATTTAAATAAATATTGAATTGAATTGACTTGAAAGGTATTATCATCTGAAACGATTCAATGTAGATCAAATAAACTAGTTAAATATGTTAAAGAATAAATGGAAATTGCACTGTTGTACGACGATTTTGAATGGGGCACCTGATTAAGATTATGAAACTCTATTAGAAACATAAGCAAAGCGTGTTAAAAGGCAAACAAGACTTTATGCATTAACCATATACAATATATATAAATATATACATACATTAAAATACAAGCAGACACTATTGATCAACCATATATAGTCTAAGAGAGTATCATTTCAATTTCTAGTTTTGTTTTTCACTCATCTTCAATGTTGTTAATGTTTGATGTGTATTAGGTATTTGTGTTAAAGATAATTGTATGTGGTTCCATTTGCAATTTGTTGTCCAGAAGATAATCAGTCATTAACTAGCACAAACTAAGACATAAATACGTACAGATTCAATTATAAAAATAATGTTTTATAAATTGACAAACATAAGCTATGATTGGGTACCAGAAAAAGGCGTTTAAAAGTTTATAAAACCTTTAAAACCCTGCTTTAAAAAATTAAAAAAATAAAAAAGTAAATAAATAAGAAAACAAAAATTATGAAATGAATATTTTACAAATTAAGTGATATGCAAGTAGTTAAGTTATGTATATGTACAAGGCGCTCCAGATCGATATTATATATAAATATATATATATAGTTATCATCAATGTATTTCTGTTAAAAAAAAAAATACTAGTAACAATTTTGATGAAACATCAAAAAATAGCAAAAGAGAGCAGCTAATAATAAAAACCAAAAACAAATATTTATAATATATTATATACTATACATATAAACAAGTTTTATCCGTGCACTGAATATGAAAGGTTTTGACAAATTGATTGTGGCATAAACATAAACATAAACCTACAAATTAAGTTGATGTTTTAAACAAAATGAAAAGTAGCGATCTTTTAAATAAAACAAAGAAAAAACCTTTTTGGCAACTGAACATTTACAAGCTTTTCATAAGTCTCATTATTTGTTTTATTGCAACCTTTTTGTTTATAGAGTAATTTAGAATTTAGAATTTAGTATTTCTCTCATGCTTTCTTTACAATTTACAAACTAATCAAATGCATTTATGGTACAACTTCTACAAATCTCTTTGCAGCATTGGCATTTAGTTTACATGCCATTGTAGGCGGGGCCGCCGCCACCTTCGGGCACTACCCAGTTGATATTCTGTTTGGGATCCTTGATATCACAGGTTTTGCAGTGAATGCAGTTTTGTGCATTGATTTGTAGCTTCATATTGCCGCCCTCCTCGTTGGGCACATATTCGTATACGCCGGCGGGGCAGAAACGTTGCTCGGGTCCCTCGTAAATGGCCAAATTGTGATCGACGGGTATGCGGTCGTCCTTCAATGTTAAATGGGGAGGCTGATCGCCCTCGTGATTGGTGCCTGTGAGCGCCACCGATGAGAGCAAATCAAACGATATTTTGCCATCTGGCTTGGGATATACAATGCGTGGACTAACATTAGCCGGCTGCAGTGACTCGTGATCCTGAGGGCCATGCTTTAGTGTCCAGGGCTCGCGACCGCCCATGAATATGGAGAAACCACTGAGCACAAGGCCACCATAAAGACCCAGAGGATTGTGGAAGGACGGATGCACATTGCGCACCTTGTACAAGTCTTTCCAGACAAACGATTCCTTGATCCTAAAGAGGTAAATGCATATTACATTTTAGATCGGCTATAAGTTTAAGGTCCTCCTAGCTCACTTGTCTGCATAAGTTACGGGCTCCACGCCAGCTGTGGTCTGTGTGCCCTCATTAATAGCCTCCAATGCGCTTTCAGCGGCCAACATGCCGCTCTTCATGGCGTAGTGCGAGCCCTTGATACGTGGCACATTCAGGAAGCCCGCGCTGCAGCCGACCAAGCAGCCACCGGGGAAGGAGAGCTTCTTGGGCAAACTTTGAAAGCCACCCTCGTTGATGGCACGTGCGCCATAGCCAATGCGTGTGGCGTTCTCAAACACATCACGCACCTTGGGATGCGTTTTAAAGCGCTGGAATTCCTGGAACGGACTAATCCAGGGATTCCTATAGTTTAGGCCAACCACAAAGCCAACGGCGATAGTGGGCGTGGGTTCATTTAGATGGTACAGAAATGAGCCACCATATGTAAACCGATCCAGAGGCCAGCCAATCGAGTGCTCCACTAAACCAGGTCTATAAATAAAACCAGTTACAATTGTGCTGTAGCATACACTAGCTTAATAACTCACTGGTGGCGCTCGGGCGATATCTCCCACACTTCTTTGAGTCCAATGCCGTAGGTTTGTGGCTCGCTGCCTGCGTTGAGGCCGAACTTTTGCATAATCTGCTTGGAAAGATGGCCACGACAGCCCTCGGCAAAGATTGTGGTCTTCGCGTGTAGTTCCATGCCACGCGCAAAGGTTTCTTTGGGTGCGCCATTCTTGGCAATGCCCACATCATTTGTGGCAATGCCTTTAACACTGCCATCCTCATGGAAAAGCACCTCAGAGGCTGCACAGCCTGGATAGATCTCAACGCCTAGTGCCTCCGCCTGATCAGCGAGCCATTTGACCAAGTGTCCTAGACGTACAACATAATTTCCATGATTGTCCATGGGCCAGCCCTTGAAGATGGGTATGGATATGCGGCCTGTTTCCGTAAGGAACGAGAACGTATCCTTCGAAACGGGTGTGTTCAGTGGTGCACCCTGCTCCTTCCAGTCGGGTATGAGTTCGTTCAAAGAGATCGGATCGATAACAGCGCCGGAAAGTATATGACCACCGGCCTCAGCGGCTTTTTCCACTACGCAAACGCGGATTTCCTATCGAGCAAGAATATAATTTTTGTTATCGGTCGATCTGGACAGCTATGACATAAGCAGCTCACCTGATCTTTCTCAGCAGCCAGCTGCTTGGCTCGTATGGCTGCCGACATGCCGGCTGGTCCGCCACCCACGATGACAATATCCACCTCTTCGACACAACGCTCCATGTCCACGTCCTTCCATCTCTCGTCCTTCTCCCGCGGATTCAAAGTGTAGTGCGTGGTGATCTTCGGATATTTCGCTGCCTCTGAAACGCTGCGCACAAAGGCGGGCGTAAAGAGCTTGTGAACTGGGCGTGGTTGCAGAGAAAATTGCATTTATAATTAGTGAAGCGCATAAGCTGATAAGAAGTCAATGAGATTTCCAATACGAAATCCAATCAGAACTGTGCCAGACCATGCTGCAGAGTTGGCAAATGTTCATATTATATAAACTGGTAACGTTTTTATTATTATTTTATGTATTTCACATTCTAGAATCTCATCAGCATTAATCTTATGTAATCGCCAAATTGTGTGTTCTTGTTGCCTTTACAAATTAACAGTTTTTTCTTAAACTCACCTCGATGCATTTTCAACAGAGCCGACATTATCGCCTTTATAGCCAGCAACGTATTAATCTAATTGCAATATCTACAATGTGCATATAGAGGGTATATTATTTATTTATATATTTCAATATAGATAGCAAACAAAAACAAATACAAGCGCCGCGTCCGTCGCCACCGCCAACAAAGCAACAAGTTGGACTTTAGACTTGGCCGCCTATTGCTGTGGCTGCTACAAATTCAATCATTTAATTGAATATTTTATTTTTCTTGCAACTTACTTGAATTGTTCCTCACCGTTGAGATTTCGTTGTGTTAATAAATGGTCTATGCAGATTGAATTGGCAAGTCAAACAAACGCGAGACTTGGGTTGGTGCCGACAGAAGCCAACCGCAACATTCAGCTGTTCAAACTAGAGCTGAGAGCGTGCTGCGGTTGAGCACGATATCGCATCTGCTTTAGTTAATTGCTGCTGAAACTAAAAACATATTCACTACATTAAAATTTACCATATATATATGATTAAAATTTATTTTTAATTGCTTATAATTCTTATATTTACTTTTTTAATATATTTAATTTTGAGTCCTTTGTATAAATACGCATTGCTATACGATTTCATCTGGTAGCAGGCAGCTGGCACGCGTTCACCTCTAGCTAACAACTTGTTGCTTCGGCGTTGCCACATCGCGCACAGCTAAAACAGTTGTAGCTCGCAACTGGATTTACATTGTTGACGCCACCGCACAACAGATGGCGCCAGCAGCAAAGTGATTAATTTAAATTACCTTTTCGTTAAGGTCAATGCCAAGGCCGATGTCTAATTTCACACTTTTTAGCTGTCACAAAAAAGAAAGCAAAAAAAAAAAAAAAAAAAAACAGATGATCGACTAATAGTTAGCGAGTAGTCTTTATTTAAAAGATTGTTCACAACATTTGCATGCATTTTAGGGAATTACATTTAACACTTTAAAATTTTCGATATTAAATTTAAGTTTATGCCATTGTAGTGTCTATGTATACATATGTGACCTTTGACCTTGCTTTGATTTCAATACCTATATATTATGTATTGTTTATCGTTTGACATAATTTATTGAGCAGAGCAAAGATTTCATGAATTTTTAATCCAGCCCTATTAAAAATTCAAAGTACAGTTGTGTTGTATTTTTATAGTTTTGTTTTACTATTGCAACATTTATAGTGTATATATATATATTTGTATCATCATTTTCAGTTGTGTTTGGCCAATTTTAAATATTTACAGCGTGCTTTGGGTGTGTGAAAATTTATGGTTCAAAGAATTGCTCCTCCGATTCGGTTTGTTCGCCGCTTTTCAATTGCTGCTGATCATGAGTTGACCTCTGAGCATGACCCTGACCCTGACCCTGTTGACCTTGCTGCTGCTGCTTGTTGAACAGCATCGCCATGGCCTTATCCACGGGATTAGTATCGTCAGTGCCCTGCTGCTTGCCATCCAATTTATTTAGCTGCTTGGACTCTGAAGAACTGGCTAATTCACCTCCCGTTCCAGTTCCGGCTCCAGTTCCTGATCCCGATCTATTAACGCTCTTGCCGAAGCGCATGAAATTCGAATCCATTTTGCCGAAACGCTCGAAATCGCTGGGCGCAGCACGTCCGAACCGCATGAAATTATCCGGACGACCGAAACGCATGAAATCCTGTTTGGGACTGCGCAGCTCCTCATGGAAATTCATATTTCTACCGAAGCGCATGAAGTTATCGGAGCGTCCGAATCTCATGAAATCTTGACTGGGATCACGGCCGAAGCGCATGAAATCGGAAGGAGAGCGACCAAAGCGCATGAAATCGGAAGGAGAGCGACCAAAGCGCATGAAATCCTGCTTCGGATCACGGCCATAGCGATCCATGCCCGAACGCTTGACAGCCTCGTAGTAGCCAGGTCCCGTCGCCTGAGGCAGTTGCTCCGGCTGCCGCTTGCCGAAACGCATAAAATTATCCTGCATAGATTTGCGCTTCAGATCGTAGTCCGGATCGTGCTTGAAGTTGGGCTTGTGGGCGTGTTTCTGGAAGCGTAGCACTACAGAGTTTTTATTATAATCAATGCCAATGGCCGAGATGGGATAGCGAAACTCCAGCTCAGTTTGGTCCAGCTTATCGCTGGGTAAGCCATCCAAAATATCAGCGTCCACTGTCTTGGGATTAACTTCCCCCGATTCCAACAGCGAGTTCTCCATATAGCTTGGCGTTTCGATGATCTCGCTGTGTATGGCGGATTGCATCTGGTAGAGAGCCAGCAGAAACATCAAGGCAATGCCCATGGTTAAAAGGAGCTGTGGAGAAAGAGCAGGAGAGGGCGAGAGAGAGAGAGAGTGGAGGTGAGTGGGAGATAAAGGTAGCATATAACATAATTATAAGATGTTGACTTAAATCACTTGCTACATTATCTATTACAAGTTTTAATCACATTAACGTCCTCGCGTAGGTCACATTCATTTTACTTAACAAGTACAACAACAACAACATGTTGTTGCTGTTGCTGTTGTTATTGTACAACAAGTTGACTTAGCTACTCCGGTAGCCGGGCAGCTGCTTAACGCCTTTTGTTTGCCTTGGCCATCGGCCGGACGAAAGTGTCCCGCTAATTAACCATAACAATATTTATGCGATAATCCATCCGCCACGCCAAGAGCGAAATATGAATGTGCGCGTAAAAAGTTAACCAAGCGCATTAAAAGGCAACAACAACAACAGCAACAATAGCAGCAACAACACCTGCAACAGCTACAATAGCAACATGAGTCTATACACACACCCACACACACACACACACACACGTAGAGACATAGACACATAGACACACATTAAGAGCCATAATCCAACTTGTTAAAGGCGCTAGGCAGGCGCAGTGTGCAAAAGGAGCAGGAAGTGGCGGGCGAGCAGGAGGAAGCTGGAGGAAGAGCACCATCAGCAGCAGCAGGAGCAGCAGAGAGAGGAGCAGAGCCAAGGGAGTAGCAGCAGATAAAGTGCGAGTAAGGCAGCAGAAACAAAGCAGCAAGAGAAGTGGGAGTAGGAGTAGGAGTGGGAGGAGCATTCACAGCTTCGGCAGCATCATCAGCAACTGGAGAGAGTTGATGTATGAACATTTCGCTCTTCGTCAGCAGCGAAACAGCCCATTAGAGATGCAAATGATTATGGGCTTTGGATGCGGCCACAGATGAAGGCGTCGAATGGCCAAAGTGAGGCGCGCTGTCCACGCACTGCAGCTGCAGGAGCTGCTGAGTAAGTAAATTAGCGTACAACTGAGAATTATGAGCAACTTGGCCGAGTACAAAGGCCAGACAGAACTCAAAGCTTTGTAAAGCCAAGAGTTCCGCGAAGACTCCAATGTACATTCTATATATAGGTTGAGCAAGAATAGATAATGCACAACGGAAATATAGGAAACTTTTAATCCGAAGTAAAGATTTTACAAACTTTTCAGCTTACAAGAATTTTCTTTAGCTAACAACAAATTATTTCGTTAGGGATAACTGTAAATAGATTTTGTATAAATATTCCTCTCGAAAGGTCACAGAGAAGGAATGCTCGTGATAACATCTAGGCCAGCTCATGAAAACTTGATTTACTCTTTACCCCTCACACTCGTTTGTGCCGAGCGGAGATAAATCTATTCTCGGCAAATGCATATAAATTATTTAAATATATATTTTTAATCAGATAAAAAACCCTGAAAATGTTGTTGCTACATATGTATAAGAGTTCGAAAATCGGATAGACACGCGGACAGACAGTTTATAACTGAGTTAAAAGTTTGCTTCGTGTTTCACTTGACATTAATATGCGCGATGTTGGTCAACTTATCGCTCAATTTAAAAATTGACTAGGCCATCTGAAAAGAAACCGTTAAAAAACGACGTAGACAGCAGCACCAACAACAACAACAACAACAACCAGTTGACCCTAAGCTGCGCTGAGCTGGCAAATGCTGCACATTAACATACATTTTATGTACTCCACATTAATGTAACATTTCACAAAAGTTTTGTGCAAAGAGAAAAATTACGACTAAATGATGTTAAGATGTAGATGAAATACTCTAACTGACTAATTGTTGAGCACTCCGCACCAAGCTGTATTGATTGTAAATTGTACAGAATTTTTGCTATAATTTTAACATAATTAACATTATTTTCGAATCGACTCAATGGTTTTCTGCACAGGTTACAGTACGTGTGTCCTATGCGGTAGTAATCTGATATTGTTTAGATTTATAGCCAGAAACATAATTTTGTCAGGGACTGTGTTGCTATGATATAGTTGTCAAAGTTTTAAAGGAAAATATGCTAGAGTTTGTCCCAGCCAACTTAAAGTTGGGAAACAGTTTCTAATTAGAAATTTATCTGCATTGCAAAGGCAGCTATATGATATATTAATCTTATATAGTTCAGAGGTTGCGTTAGTGTTAACATAGATTATAGCCTTGCTGTTTTCAGTTAAGCTTTAACTAACATACATATGTATGTATCATGTTTAGAGTTCCGACTTCAAATATAAATTGCAAGCGGACGGCTTGAATTGAATCTCTTAATGCATTATTTTTTATTTTGTACTTAAAATAGAATCCCTATATCATTATAAGGCATATATTTCATGCCATATTGCATGTACCCTGAGCAAGTGTATAAAAGTACGAAAATTTAATGCTTTATTGCTGCTGTTGCTGCTGCTGCTGCTGTTGCTGCTGTTGTTGTGTCTGCTGTTGCTGTTGTTTGTATTGCAAGCGCAATCAGACGCAATTCATTTGGGGCAATAAGTGACAAATGGCAAGCGTTGTTTAGGCCCCGCCAGCAGCCTACGCTCTTCCTTTCTGGCCCTAACTCTTTCGCGGTTATTTGTATTCGAATGCCGCAAAGTGTTGCTTGCAACATGCGTCCGCTGTCGAATCGAGGCACTCGAAGCGAAGCGCAGACAAACTGTCATCGGACTTGTGACGAATGATGCACTCGACATGCATGTTGCAACAGCATTTAGCAGCAGTGGCAGCGGCAGTGGCAGCTGCAACTGAATTGATACGATGAAGAAGAAGATTCATAAACATTTTCGCAATTTTTCGGCACCTTTAGTATTTCACACTCATCCCGCATTACACATGCGTCGCGTGGTTCAGCTCATGTATCAAATATCAATACACACGCACTCACACACACACACACACACTTGCACACTCGTTAATTCGTTTAGCTGCCATATGAAAGTTGAAACTTTGCATGTTCCGCTTTCATTTTCTTTTCTTTTCCTTTTGTCTGATTTTGATTTCTAATCAGATTTTCATAACTGAGCAATGCGATACATTTGAAGTGTCTTCGGCTTGTAGCTAAATTTAAATATGTAATTTATCAGGTATGTAGGCAGCCAGCTCAGCGATGACACCTAAAAAGACAAATGAAGGCCCCGTGTGGCACTCAGGTATTTGCAACATTTTTAGCTCCCAGCTGTAGCTCCTGTGAACTGCTCCCATTGTCAACGATAAATCAAAAATTTTTACACGCATCGCAGCTATGTAGTTCTTGAGCTGCACATATCATAAACCCGGAAAAAGGCTAAGCATTTCCCTCCTCTGGTTGATAGTGTGAGGAAAAACGAAAAAAAAAAGAAAATACACAGAGTTGCGCTGCGCTGCCAAATGGAAATGGAAATCTAGCGACGCTTTGTTGCGGCTGCTGCTCTCCGAAGTGCAGCCGTAAACATTTCAATTTGCTTTCATTAAGTCCAAAATGGGAGACACCTGTATGTGTGTGTGTGTGTGTGAGTTTGTGTGTGGCAACTACTACTATGTGCCGCCTGCCATCTACCACCTGGATGCTAACTCTAACTGTATTTATCTAGTGTAGCACGTGCTTTAGGTTCACTTGCCTTTTGGCGTGCAGCCGAACCAAACTGAAATTTGATATTTTCGTAAGCCCTTTTCAATATATTTGCCATAAATAACATTCCAAAAGACCTCAACACTTAGTGACTTGCCAAAAAGTAGAAAATAGTACCAGCTTTTGGCCATTTTAAGCTACATTTTAATTTTTATAGTATTCAAAATCATCAGCTACAGAAGAAAATTATTATAAATGTTTCAAAACAAACAAAATTAACTTCACTTTAGCTGCTACACTTTCTGCTTAGCTGGCGAATTCGCAGCGAAACTGTTTTTGAGAATTGAATTTAACAAAGTTGAATTTCAAATATAATCAAAAGACTTGAACAATAATGCTTAAAACTTTTGTTTATCTTAGTTAAGATTTAATGTCATATAAGAATTTTATAACGAGAAACAACAAAACATCAAACATGCTGTGCGTCATCTCTAGCTCGTAAGCCTCATCTGGCTATTAAGCTAGGTGCTCTGAAGCAACTTATCCACTCTACATATAATGTATACAATTTTAGAAATTGTTTTATATTAAAGAGAGTTTACGGATTTTTTTTTTTTTTTTTAATTTATTTAGTTTTGGTTGTCTTCAAGCAGATTATCTATGGATACATACCCTACATTTTATAATAATAGAATAAAATAAATTTTATAATAATCACTTTTCCCAAAAAACAAACATACCTCATGTTTGTTATATTCTACATTTTTACAATTCTCAATCGCTGCAACTTTTTCTCTAGCTTTGTTGTTCGATTATGAATAATCAAAACTACTTACAGTTCTTTTCACAATAATATCGAATTGTATATAGTTTACGATTGTTCTGCATAGATTTTGAAACGAATTCATGTTTGACTTGCTCAACTGTAACAATGTCCTTTCACTGCCACACTCAACGTATGCTATATTTAGAGATCAAGAACTCACCTTTCTTTCCGAATAGGGGATATCAAGTTAAGCGATAATTGCTGGGCAATTAAATCGACATTCCTTTTGAAGAAATACCAATTCGAAGCACTTTTGCACCGACCACTCGCAGCAACTGGCTCTTGTTCGACTGTGCGTGCGGCGCTTTCTTGGGGCAGGACACTTGTTGACCGTGACAAAGTGAAACAGTTCTGTGCAGATGTTTGGCGAAACATCCGGTTTTATATAGAACCTGTCCACGAACGGCCGACAACAAACAAACGACAGACGACAAACGACAGCCGACAGCCGATGTTGAGGATAATGTGCGTGTGGCCTGGCTACCCAGAGTGCTGCTGTGTGGGTGGTTTGTTGAAGCAACAAGTGCTGCCAGCAACATGTTGACTGCAGTTAAATTGAATGTGTGTGTGGGCAGCTCACTCTCACTGCTTCTACTTATTTATTTAATTATAGCTCAACTGCAGGATATGAGTGGGGATTGCAGTTGATCTGATTTTGCTGATTTGATGGGTAAGAAGTCAAACTTCTTGGTTGTTGCGGCGAATGCCTGCTGAAGCAACAAGTGTTGCCAGCAACATGCTGAGTGAAGCAAGAGTTGCTAAGCGTATTCCTGTCTCCCTCTCCCTTGTCATACTTTATTCAATTACAGTTAAAGAGTAAGCTATGGACATATGCTAGCCTTGCGCTTGCCTCTTTTATTTTTCTTTAGCTTTTATTTTTCGTTTCGCACCTCACTTAATTAGCTGCCCTAGGCAGACACAGATGTTGCAATGCACATATGTTGCTGGCATTAAATCTATGTGTCTGTGTATACAGCCCTCTGCCTCTCTCTCTCTCTCTCTCTTATTCTTTATTTATTTACAGTTAAACTGCAAGCTTCAGATAGAGGCCAGCCTTGACAATGTCCGACTGCCTGCCTGATTTTTTCTTCTTCGTTCATTTTTGGCTCTGATATATTTGTTTGTTTGTGTTGACAGACAGACTGAAAGGCTGACAGACGACAGACGACAGCACAATGGCCAACAATGCGGCTTATTGTTTGAGCCAGTTTTCAGCTTTATTAACTGTATGCAGACAGATATGCATGCAGTATAATATGTACATATCTCTCTCTCTCTCTCTCTCTCTCTCTCTCTATGTATGCTTGTATGTTTGGCAATGACGCAGCAACATTTTGTCGCCGCTTTGCTGGTAATTCTAGCGCCAAATTGTATGCAAATCGCCCACAATTGTTATGCGCCGCCCACTTTTAAGTTTTGTCAGCTGTGGCAGCAGCAATGCCCCAACACCCTCAGCGCTATCAGCCCATACCCCTTTTGTCTTATCGCATCCAATTAGCTGGGTCTTCAGCTTCAGCTACTCTGGCTACGTGTGCGTATGCGTTATAATTTGGCCTTGTCGCCAGTTGCTTTTATTGAAGTTTTATGGCCCTGTAACGGGATACCTTGTGGCGCCTTCAGTTGTCCCATTCGTCTGCTATAACCCAATCCCTCACTCCTCTCTCTCTCTCTCTCTCTCTCTCGCTCTCTCTCTCTCGCTCCCTGACCAACACCCCCCACCCCCTTCTCTTTCACTATGCCAGCTAGCCAGCTACTCGCTTTGCCCTCTCCCTCTCTCTCTCTCTTTGGCTGGGCGGGCGTTTGCAGCTAGCGGAAGTCTGTAATTACGGCCGCACTTTGAAAGGCCAAGTTTAGTCGCTTCTATTTGTTTTCGTCTTTCGATTTTGTGTTTCTTAGCCTCTGTTGCTGTTGTTGGCATTTCGGAGCAACACTCCCAGTCGGGGAGGATGACTGGCAACAAATGTGTCAACCATTGTCTCCATTTGTTTTTTCTTTACAATTTTTATGATCGTTCAAAAATCAATAGCTAAACAGATATACATATGTACACACATATGCATATACATATATGAATATTTGCATTGATAAATATGTATGCATGTTGATGAGGCTCATTTGCATCAATGCTCAAACGCTCAAGTTCAAAGCATTTGTTTGCCCGAGACCGTGGACACCCAGTTCGTGGTCCGTATGCCTACAGTGAGTCGTCGTTTTTTGAAGAAAAAAGATCTACGCAGTATAGGAAGTTAAGATTGTGAGTATGCTGCAGATATCGAATCTTAAGTCTTTAGGTTTTATTTTTTTTACAGTTTCTTGCGTTATTGTTAAAGATTTTTATTAGATAGGCAATCTAATCAAATTTAAGGTCAGCTATGACTGAACTCGAAAACAGGTTCAGTAGGTCTTTGAACGTTGTATATTACAATGAATCCTAAAAGAAAACCTTTTTAGAATACATAAAGAATATTTATTGAATAAAATATTAAAATAGCTTCTATGCTGATATTTCCAAGTAATTATATGGACATCTATATTTATTTCTTATTTCTTATATAATTGCAGCATCAGACAAAATTAATTTTTCTTTTATTAATTTTGTAGATTATGTTTAGGTCTTATATATGTTTAAACATTTCCTTAAAGAGTATTTGAAATGCATCACAACTGATAATTGAAATGTTTATAAAATATACAAAACTCAATGGGCTGAAAGCACAACTGGAAATAGAGAAAACTTATAACCATACATATAATCTCGTATACTCGTATATATACATATATTATATAATGATCATTGAAAAAACTTGATTAGCAAATTGAAGCAGCGCTGGACAAAGGTTTGCTCCAAATGTCAAGAGTATATTTATAGCTAATATACCATATTAGTTGTTCAGCAGATGTGATTATAGCAACTATTGTTTTCTATATTTTTATAGGTTTCAGTTAGTTGAGTTGCATTTGATGTCAATGTCATTGTTAAGATTTTAGTTTGGTTTGTTTTTAGTTGTGTTTTATGTGTGCAGAGTCAACGAGTGTAACTAACAAGTAACGGGGCTGGCAGGCACGCTTTTGGCCATGGTCAATTCCATCTAATTAACGAGCACACACTTGAGATTTATGCATGCGCTATGTGCTATAAATATGTATGCCATAAACCATTGCCAAGCCAGCATTGCTATAAACATAAATTCAAAACGGACAAACGAATCCGACGGGGCTGCGGCCTGTTGCTGCTGTCTGCAGCCTGCATCATGTTCTAAAATGCATGGGAATTCAGCAGGCGTCAACAGCAGCAGCAGAGAGCAAACAGCAGAGGCGACAACAACTACCGTTGTTGAGCAATGACCAACGGTAGTTGTTGCTCTTTATTGAAAGAAGCTTTTGTCGAGCAGCAGCAGCAGCAGCAGCAATCTGATCGTTTACTTTGAACGCGCGCAGCCAATTAACGAATTTAAACAAAAACAAAGCTGAGAAATCTGCTTGCATGAACCTCTGACCGGGAGAAGCCAAGCTTAGCCGCTAGGCAGCGACGCCGACGCCAACGGCGACCGAGACGGCGACTGCAACGTCTTTTGCATACTCGTTAGCTTCTCTCTTTCTCTCTCTCTCTGTGTCGCTCAGTGAGTGTGTGTGTGATTGTGTGCGTGTGCACTCAGCTAGTTTTGGGCGATTTCTGTGTCCGTGTGTGTTATAAACTAACCAATACTTATACAAGGCGTTATATAGCTTAGTCTTTTTCTCATCGTATTCACTTAGTCGTTTTCTTTTTGGCTGGTATTTTTTGTCGTATATTTTTGAGTGCGAGGCTCTTTTCCTAATTGTCAAGCCGAGTTTGTTCAGTTGGTGTTTGGCATTCAGAGCGCACGTACGACTATGCGAATACAGATCGCTTGGACACTCTAAATATATCCTGATAAACAAAAACCTAATACT
Organism: Drosophila mulleri; assembly: GCA_035047565.1. Classification (NCBI taxonomy): domain Eukaryota; kingdom Metazoa; phylum Arthropoda; class Insecta; order Diptera; family Drosophilidae; genus Drosophila; species Drosophila mulleri. Next base: position 5,394,228 of record JAWNPK010000060.1, read on the forward strand.
TAGGAAGTGTTATAATACAGAACTGTCTTTTAAGTGATTTTGGATTATTGATAAAAGGTGTGCTTAATTTATGTGCGAAGCAGCTAATGCTAAAAAAATAAAACAAAAAATTAAAGAAAATAATAAATTATTGTAATATTTTTAAGTGTTGTGTAACTTTCGTCCTCTTGCTCTTTAATTAATTCGCTAAAAATCAAATGCTTATAAGATCTAAGCACATTCCCGGCATTTTTTATAGTAATTGGTTTTCCTTCTTGCATTGACATCTTTGGCTTGGCTCAAACTGGTTGCCCAACTGTTGGCCAGATAGCCAAAAAATTGCAATTGGACAAGTTAGCAGCGTCGGCGTCTTATTTTATTTTTGGCAAAAACTATACTTAACCTGCAGTTTACAATGGGATGCACAGACAACAACAATTTAAACTACGTTTACTTCAATTTATTTAAACTCAGAGCTTAAGACTTCTAGAAATTAGCAGCTTGTATCATGTCATATTGGATTATTTTTTAATAGAATTTAATTAATAGTTTATGCATAATCCCTTTCTATAGAACTTTTTATTGTTTTCAACTATATTCCTTAGTTTTATTAGTATAAGTACTTATTATTTGTACTGTATAATTAAAGCTGAAATTGCATAGGGAGTCGTAGCAGTCTTTAAGTGAACTCCGTTACCTCAATTTCATGAATTTCATGAATTTTTATAGTGGCTGTGAATTTTAGTCTTAAGACTACGATTATAGTGGAAGTAGCAGATATTCCATAGCGTTCCGTGTCTATGTCACCTTAATAATTTAGTGAGTTAGACTCAAAGCTTTTAATTTCAGGCTACCAATTCTACTCAGTGACAAAAATACTCCAAAAGTGAATAGTTAGTTAGTATACTAAGACTGGAAGCCTAATTCAATAGAACTTGATAACTTTTAGTCTCTTCTGAATCATCTTAATATAACAATCAGAAACTTAGCTTGGCCTTCGTTTCAGGTTTCTAAATCTACTCAATCAATTCATAAACAATATCTCAAAAGTGGTTTTTCTTCTCAATAAAACTGATACAGATTTTGATAGAATTATATATATATAAAAAAATAAAAATAAAAATATATACATATATATATATATATAAGCAAAATTTAAACATTTAAATAATATTTTAGATTTTAAAATTTACTTTAAAGTTCTGCATATATATGTATGTATTTAGCTTCCTGCTTTGTGGATTGCAAGCTTTCGTATAGAAATAACGTTTAGTCACATTTAAATTACATGGTAATCTCTTTGATCTCCTGCTAGTAAATCTCTTATCTATTACGATTCGATAAGCTCTGCTCTTTTAATTATGTTCTCTCTTACATTAAATCACACCTAATTTATTGCATTGCAATTTTCATCGAATCTCGATTTGAAGAGCATCAAGTGGCAGCGTCTGTAAACGATTCGCTGCAAACACTTATATATTGTTTATATTGTGTTTTATCTGGGAAATCGTGTGCATGCACATCTGACGACGACGACGCGCAGCCTCTCAACGGCAATCAATGCAGCGGCAACAATGCCAAGAGAGCCCGGGCTAACAGCTACAATTGCAAAGTAAAACGCTTGGGAATCACAGTCGACACGTATTGAGATATATGTGCATATATGCATATAACTGTTTATACATATATATATGTATGTATGTATGTAAGAGTGTAGATCATGTATAAGTCGCCAGCGTTTTGGTTGCACGTCAACGAGGCGCTCCGAACCTCTTAGCATTGCCTGACCCGTCACGTTTGCATAAATGTGTTGTTGTTGTTGTGATCGTTGGCGAAATGTAGTCTACCTATATATATATATATATATATATATATACATATATGTATATTTTTGTATTACATTTGCAATTTTTCCTCCTATTGCCATTAAAAAGCAATTTAATTGCAAGCGTTTTTCGATCGTGTTGGCTGTTGTTTATCGGCTCGGCATCAACGACCCTACAGCTAATAGGTTAACTGAGCTAAGCGAAAGCCTACTCTGAGATTTGTAACAGTTGGCCAATAGTAGTGGCAGTGGCAGCAGCAGCAGCTGTTAATGCTTTTAGGGCCTATTAAATCACTTTCCAAAACACGTTTGTTGCCTAAGTCTTTTATTTTTGAGCTGTATTCTTCTAGCAGCGAACGGAACCATAAAACGTAACATGTCTAATTGCTGTGATCTTGGCCCGACGTCTTAGCCATTCTTGTCGGCCAATGTTAAAGCTATTAACACGCTTTCAAATTAAAATCTTTAAAATCAAGCGACAACAGCTAAACTAATGTCAGCTTTTATAAATGATGTAAAAGCTTATTATATTTATGTTTTTTGCTTTGCAATTACTTTTTGGCATTATGAAGTTGGAATTTTTGTTTTTTTTATAGTCCAACAGGTTTCGTTAGATTTTGAAGGACATGCGCACAGTCCAGTTACCTAGTCGACGCCCAATTTGGCGTTAGCGGAATCGCTCGACTGACTTTACAAGCTCACTATCAATGGCAGTCCTCAACTGCCTCGGCTAATTGGAACACATGTGCCGCATGGCGTATACGCAGCGTGCGCGTCGAGTGTCAAATATGTGGCCAGTTGGACTTGGTGGTTCGTTGAGTTGCTCATGAAGCATGTCGCCTTGTTGACAATCGACGAATTGGTCGCCGGGCACTTGGCAGTTAACATTGAGGGCAGTTGGCTTATAAGCCATTCGATCTGTGAAAACCAGTTGATCGCTCAGACAAGATCAACTATAATTATAGTGCACTTGGTTAACGCCATTTACGCCAACGACGAGGACATTAACTATAATTCTACTCAATTCTTGTTCGTAGCTCTAGCGATAAAATGTCAACGAAACCTAAATTTAATTTCGAGAAGGAGGGTACCCTGACGATCGGACCTGTTGACGAGAACGAGGTCGATCGTGTGGCCGAGAGCTTCAAAGGACGCAGTCTGTTCATTACGGGCGGCACGGGCTTTCTGGGCAAGGTGCTGGTGGAGAAGCTATTACGGTGAGTACAACGGGGAATCAACGAAAATAAACTGAGACAGATACATATGGGAGAATAAAACTTTAATAGACACACCTGCGTGACCTGAGTCTAGGGATTCACATTTGCCTTTAGTTGAGCACAAAGCAAAGTTTAGTAAATAACTATGATCTAATAAAAACAAAAAATTGTATTATTTAGGGGAGAACATGTGAGTTTAACCTACCGAAGACTCAAATACTCTGGTACTTATCGTTGCCATAAAAACAATCAATTGACCAAAACAAATACATTTGAGAACTGATTGCAGTTAATATATGCAAAGCATGTTTGATTATTATGATCTATTAAAAGATTAAAACTTTTAAAACGGAAAAACATTTTCAAGGTAACATTGCTTAGTTTCTTAAGTAAGTGACATAAACACAATTTATGATCGATTAGTTCAATCACAGATTGACGTCAATATTCAAGTCGACTAAACGCTTATGATCTAAAAACTTGAAAAGAATGTATGTATATTTGTATATGTATATGTATATGTATATTGAATGAATGTATATTTCATTTGCGTAACTTTTGATTTCCATTACAAGTTATACAACAAGTTTTCCACTAAGCGTCACACATTGCACGATAAACACAATATGCTCACAGTTAGGGTATACGAATGATATAAACTGCGAATTGATGTAGCTTGTATCTTAGGCTAGGTTTAGACTATAAAAGCTGCGTGCTTTAACCTAGAATAAAAAACTAGCCATTGCATAATAAGCAGCATGTCTAATAAATTAAATTTGGTTAGAAGTGGGCGGGTGGGTTAGCTGGTTGGCTGCGTTGGCCAACAGCTGCCGCAGCAACAGTTAGAGCCACAGCCGCAGCAGCAGCCGGCACACGTGACCTCAATAATTCTCAATAAACTGAGATTATGCGTTATTAATTTTTGCAGTTCGTGTGGCGGGCTAAAGCGCATTTACTTGCTCATACGCCCCAAGAAGGGCAAGGATTCGCAGGAGCGCATTAAGGATATATTCCAGAATGTGGTAAGGCGAAATGACTAATGAAACTGAATTAATGAAACTGGGTGCGAGGCTAATGCAACACTATCAATTGGCCAGCTATTCGACCAGGTGAAGCAGATGCGCGGCGAACAGCACATCTTGAGCCAGGTGGTGGCCATAGCCGGAGATGTGATGCTGCCCGGCCTGGGCATCTCTGAGAAGGATTTGGAAACGCTGCGCAACGAGGTGTCCATAGTGTATCACTGCGCAGCTACAGTGCGGTAGGCATATGGATAAATTCCTGTAAGACATTTTCTTAACTGCTCTCATTCGTATTCCATCTCAGCTTCGACGAGCCCTTGCGCAATGCCGTCTTCATGAACACCCGGGGCACCAAGTACATGCTGGAGCTGGCTTGCACTCTGAAGCATTTGGATTTCTTTGCCTACTGCTCGACGGCCTATTGTCATTTGCATGTGAAGACATTGTATGAGAAGCCCTATGATCCGCCGGCGAATCCTCATCAGGTGATTCAGGCCTGTGAGTGGCTAACCGACGAGGAGGTGTCTCTCATCGAGCGTAAGATTTTGGGCGATATACCCAATACTTATGCGTATACCAAGTCCCTGGCCGAGGCTTTGGTTGTGGAGAAATTCAGCGAATTGCCAGCTGTTATTTTGCGTCCATCGATTGTCATACCCATTTGGAAGGAGCCCATTCCCGGATGGACAGACAATATCAATGGACCCACGGGCCTGCTGATTGGCGCCGGCAAAGGTGTCATACGCACCATGTACTGCAACTCCTCTGGCTATGGTGACTTCTTACCCGTCGATGTGGCTGTCAACGGCATTTTGGTTGCCAGTTGGCGGAACATTACGGCCGGCACGGATCACACTAATCGTGTTGCCCACATGACTTCCTCGAATGACATTAAAGTCTCCTGGGCAGAGATTATTGAACTGGGTCGTTGGGTTATCGAGAACAAGGTGCCGTTGAATGGCGTGGCTTGGTATCCGGGTGGCTCCATGAAGTCCAACTACTACATTCATTACATCTGCATGATTCTCTTCCAATGGCTGCCAGCTCTGTTTGTGGATGCTTTGCTCTTGCTTTTCCGATATCCCCCTGTGTAAGTGGACTATACCCAGCATAGTTAGGCCAATTAAAATTTCATTTTATTCAATCCCTAGTCTCTGTCGGGTCCAGAATCGCATTACAAAGGGTTTCGAAGTGTTTGAGTACTATGCGAACAACGTTTGGAGTTTCGATAATTCAGAAGCTGTAAAATTACGAAAGTTGATGAATAATAAGGAACGGAAAACATACGTAATTGAGAAGATTGATCTGGATTTGATAGACTATTTCACCAACTGCGTTCTGTGTGCTCGTCGCTTAATACTAAAAGAGTCGGATGAATCGATACCCGCGGCCAAACGGCATATGAAAATGTAATTTATGAAATTTACTTAGTTATGAACGTCATTTATTAATTTTTCATTTTGCTTACAGCATGTGGTTCGTGGACAAGCTGTTCAAGTGCATGTGGCTCTTTGGCATTCTGTATATGCTCTATAAATGTTTCTTCGCCAGCTAAACTCAGTTTCACATTAAGTTTAGTTAAGTGCTGGAGACCAAAACCAAGACCGATTGTTACTTTTCGTATGCTTATAAGTTGTTTAGCTTTAGTTGGTGCTGTTTAGCTGTTTAGTATTAAGTTTTTTAATGGAGAAAATAAAACATTGAGATATCAAATCAAAAATGCGCACATTTGAAATTTGGCGCCTTCGTTATGGATTTTTAACCAGTGCTACTTATCGATAAGTATCTGCGTGCAGCCCACCAACAGTTGGCTTGCTATATATCGATAGCGGCAGTTGGTCTAACTATCGTATGAAGAAATTCTCTAGTTGTGTACACACTTTTTCCCCAGCAGACCAGCAAATTCTGCGCTTGCAACATTCATTTAGTGAAACTTAAAACAAATTAATCAACATGTTGGGCCGCAGCAGTGTAATTGCACGTAACTTCTCCCAATCGATGGTGCGCTATGGCGGCCATGGTGGTATTCCCGGTGAGGTGAGCAACTATTGACCGAATGGCGTATTCGTCTTATTACATAACGTGCACAAACGTAATCCTGAAGGAAAATAAAAGAATGATATCACATTGCGTATCAATATTTCAATTATAGAATCTGCCCTTCAGCCTGCAGAACAAGTATAGGATCACAGCTCTATTCACCATCGGCTGCGTGTTGGGCTTTGGTTCGCCCTTCCTGATCGTCCGTCATCAGCTGTTGAAGAAGTAAGTGGCATCCGCAGCCTCGACAGCCGCAGCCACAACAAAAACAACGAACTGCATAAAATAAAAACGTGTAAGGTTGGTTTTTATTTACATTCCAATTGAATTTGTTGGACAGTTCTTTAATTTTTTGCATTATTTTTGCAGATTACGTTGTTGTTTGTTGTAGCCGCCACATGTCGGTCAATGTGTTGCAGTTTTTACCTTTAAGTCAAAAGTTTAAACCGTAATAAAGTTACCCAAACCTGAAACACAATAATGTTGGAAGTTTTCCCTTAATAATATAAATATGTATATAAATAAGTAGGCTTTGTTTAAGAGAGCGATACTGCTAGCATACATTTGAATTCATAGCTGGCAGACACTATTCATATTTCGTGCTGAACGTATCGTATCAGTATAATTTCGAAAATATTAGAATTGGATTGTAAAAATAGTTTATTTTTCGGCTCACAAATATGTTTGCATTACGCGCTGATGTGCGCAAAATATATGCGCCTCTCACTCGTCAAATGTCCGGTTATCCCGGTGGTATTCCTGGCCTGGTAAGCTAATATATGTATATCTATATATACAATCTGCAACTGAGTCTCCTATTACAATAGAATCTGCCCTTTCGCCGGGCACTTGAGAATCCAGTGCGTTTAACTATATCTTGGTTAATTTTGGGCATTCTTGGATTTGGTTCTCCATGGCTGATTGTTCGTCATCAAATGCTGCGCAATGTCACAGTTGAGCCGTAAGCTGAGCATACAATAAGTATTCAATGAATAGTTTTTTAATATTTCAAATTCTGCAGGTCTGAATAACTATAACATTATGAAAAAATAATAATGTTCGGTGTTCATTTAATAGAATTTGCGATTTATTTGGGACAAAAAAAAATAATAACAGTTACTCCTTAAAACATGCGTATTATAAATTAAAAAAAATGGAATTGCACGTATAACATTTTATTTCGTTTCAATTGGACAAATATAATTTAGACATTATTCTAAATTCAAAATGTTTCACCTGTTACAGGTGACATGATGATCATAGAAATTCGTTAATTATTCACTGAATCGATTATTGTTCACAATTCATCTTTGCTGGCAAAATCGTATTCCTCCTGCACGGGCGCATCGTCACAATATTTGGCCTGAGTCGAACAGATTTTGATATCCAAATCGTTGCCCAACTCTTCCGCTTGGAAGGCTTTCAGGAATACCTCTTCATTGTCATCGAGCACCTCTAGACAAAAGTGGCCCAGACTTTTGTTGAGATCGCCATCCTGTACAAAATCAACGAGCGACGAATCTGGATTCATTTGGCCGTTGACTATCATTTTGAGTAGAGCAAATTTGCCATTGCTCTTATAGGTAGCCTTCAGATAGTCATCCATCTTTTCACCTGAAAAATGTAGATGGTGAATGTGATATCTATATGCATATCTGTATACCATACTTACAAATCTTTTCCATTAGCTCCGTTAGAAACATTTCTGATTTAATGTAGCGCACGCGTTTGCTTATGGAATTGCCTTGGGCATCCAGTCGAAAGCCGCTTACGTCTACCATTTTATTGGCATCCTCTTTCGCTATGGCATCCTCAAGCTCCTGCACCGTTGCCTTGCACACTGAGGGAAGTCGGTTAGTAATTGCCAACAGGTTGCCTTGCCTTGTTCGCCTCACTTACCATGGCATTTAACTTCTTTTGATGTAAAGCTGTAGCTGTGCACTTGAGCGACGGCTAGCAACATAAAGCAGCATAATATTATATCACTCATTGTATTCATAATTTATAACTATTTAACAATTTATTTCTAACTATTACTGTTCAACTGTTTAAACCACGTCAGCACAACTTAAACTGGGAGTTCCGAGCTGAATGATAATTGACAGGCAGACTGGCACTAATTGCGGCGACAGGTAAAGCAACGACAATCCCAACAAAATGATTTAGGTTAGTACTTCAATGTTTTGCTAGCCGCTCGAATTTAGTAGATAAGAATAAACGCGGTAGCTACCTCTCTTCCAAAATTATCAACAAAATAACAAGAGTTTAACAGTGGTGTTTACTGTAAAGCGGCATAACTGAACATTTTTCTAACCTGTTGTTAACAGAGAGCATTTATTTTTAGCAGAACTTCGGCAATACGAGATTGTTAGACACATTAAATATTTAAATAATTATCTTGCGTTTATTTTTTATGAATTATTAAATAAAATCTAACTAAATATAATGAAACACCATTTAAAATTAACAGCTACCACGCAGATCTGTTTCTAATGTTAAGGAACAGCATAAAAAGTGCTCAGCTGTCATTCACTTTTGGTATTTTTGCTAGTATTTTAATTCACACATTTAAATTGTTGGCGGCATGTGTTTGCTGGCGAAATTGTATAATTTCTCTCTCCTAGCTTCTGTTGCGAGATTAAAGATAATATATAGTATATGTTTGAAATGCGCAATGCTGACAACTAAACGCTCAGTGTAAATAAAGTAACTCTCGCGAGCGGTTCTTCGAGACGCTATCGAGGCAAATATTCAACAATTAGAAAATATAAAATAAAGCATGCCGAAATTGTTGTAACTATTGCTATTGTTGTTGTTGCTGTACTGTTGTTCCGGCCGGTTTCATTTGTTAGTGTAACATAACACTTAACTCATTTTGTAAATGAATGCCCACGACACTCGCAATTCGGTATTAATTCCAATAACTTTTTATTAAACAATTTCGTTTCGAGATCACGTATAATTGGCGTTAATTGATCGTGTGTCTGCGCTCTGCTCTGTGTTTGTATCTGAAGACTGCGGCTGTGCAATGAGCAGCGTAGACACAGAAGCACAGTCTCTTCTCTCCTGTTGTTCAGTGCTTATGTTCATTTAATTGATAAGAATAAGCATTTGTGTGCACAGTTCATTGTGGAATTGTATTTGCTTAGCTGTATATTTAATGTGTGATAAGTCAATATGCAAATTAACGTTGGCAAAATTTCATAATTTATTTAAGAATGAATTCAAGTTTTTGCTATCAATTCATTTGCTTTCCTGATCTACAGCCCATGTGCCCATACGTCGACAGCTCTGACCCAAAATTCTGGGCAAATGCCATAAGCGTGCCCATTAAAGTCTTTTAAAATCAAATAAACATTCAATTCGCGTGAATAGTGAGAAAAAAAAAGTAAACAATTCACGGGCACGTCAATTCTGCGCTGTCTGTTGCTGCTGATGCTGCTGCTGCTTTTGAACTTTAAGCTAAAAGTTCGTTGAAATATAATTGATTAAAATATACGAGTACACGAAGCACATCTACGCTGGCGCCATCTATGAGCCAGTTGCGTAAACTGCCGACAGCCGGCCAATGCGGCACAGTTCATAGCAAGGCGATAATCAACTGAAAAGTTGACGACAGGTGGGAAAAGAAATGAATGAAATGAAATACCAGTTGCTGCTCAGACTAAAATCATTAGATATAATAATACACACAGTTTTATATAATATTGATATATGCATTTATATGTTACACTTTAATCGTGTAATCAATACAGGCCTCGGCATTTACACGTTCTCCAATAGCAGCATAGTCTCCACGTGTACAACTGGCTTGTTTGCCCAGCCTGCTCTGCAAGAATTGACTCTAATTTGCCCGGGTTTGTGGAGAGAATCTCAGCTTGACTCACATCCTGAACCTCCTGTACGGCAGCATGCTGGAGATCTACTGGCTTGGTGGCAGCGTATACCAAAGCCAAGGACATGAGTACAGTAAGCACCAGGATCAGCTTCATGGTTGTTGTAGTGTTGGCTGAAATTTTCCTCAATCGGTATAACTTCTGATTTGTACAGCTGGGAGGCTGAATTAATTGTGGATAGTAGAGACAGTGAATCGAAGGCTTTTATACCTGAAACACAGCTTTGCCTCTATAGATATGTATCCAGATAAGGCAGGGGCTCTCAACAGAGCCCTGATATTGCTGGTCAAATACAGAAAGATTAAATGGAATATTATTTAATTTATTTAACTGCTGTTGATCTCTTCATGTAGGCCATCCAATTTTCAGTATTTTACATATTGTATTGTACATACATACACATTGCTTTCTTAACACCTGTCGCTTTCAGGAGGAGGTACATATTCAACAATTTAAAGTCTTCTTCATGTTTATCCGTTGAATCACAGCTGTGTTTCTCTATAGATATGTATATCGATTGAATTCCTGATACTTTAAGCTATCAAATAAATGCAATACACTGAAGATATATATAAATGTGAATACATATTTTATTCCAAGTAATTCAACGCCTACAAACACACACAGCCTTATCATTGCAATAGCCGCCGCTCTTGCCTAGGCCAATGCAATGCACAGCACAGGCCGAATGATTCACACTGAAGCCGCTTAGCAGATCGCATGTGGCACGCTTTAGCCGACTGTGTGAATCCTGTTGAGTGGGTTCCACGGCCCCGGGCTCGCGGTCGTCAAGTGAGTCCTGTGCCAAGGGTTGCGCCTGAGCCAAGTAGACCACGACAGCCAGCAGTACGCCTAGGTATACGATGAACTTCATGGTTGCTGCGAAATGCTCCAGATAGACTTCGATTCAGCTACTATTTATGCTCATTGAGACTCGCACAGTCTTTTATATGCAGGAAAGCGCGACTTTATCAAGGTTCATAAGCTGAGTTCAGCTCAGGGTGTTCCCATATGGGGAAGTTTTCAAAAGGTACTTTAAAAATTCATATTGCTTTGTGGTGCGTTGATAAGAGCATCTACATATGTACATGCATATAAGTTTATATGTATATATGTATGTAAGCATATATAGTGAAGCGTAAACTTAACAAGATCTAGACTGTATAGAATATTTATCGAAATTTCACAGAAGCGTGCAAAATTTCTTGTATAAAATAATTTATTATTCTTTTTAAGAACTGTGCAATTAATTTGGGTTAAGTTTGTTTTGCTTAGCACAAGATTGTTATACTCGCTTAAGATTTAAAAAGAGCATATTGGTTGGCTGTGATATCTGTTTGATGCTGTAATTGCAGTGGAGGCTTGACATGGGGAGTATATTCCCATCTACACCGTCGTCATATGTATTTTAGTGGAAATATAATTATATGTATTGTCTTATGAAATTTTTCTCATGATACCGATAGAAAGTTCGGTTCCATGATTCCATTAGAGCGTTCACATCCGCAAACATTCTTACTGTATAAGCTACTTTAGTTATCGAACGAGTATCATGCAATCGTTTACATCTAGATTCAACCAAATGCTTTGATTTTCCACTAAAATGTTTAATTGTTTTGCAAGTGCGCAGATTCCAATACCAAATCCAAATCCAATTGCGACTGCGATTCAGATTGCGTTTTCGATTCTAATACTCTGCAGCTACAGCAGCTACAGATACAGATATGTGTATCTACATAGCTGCAGATACAGCTATAAATGCGTAGCTATGACAAATCATTTCAGCCGAATTGTAGCTTGAAGAAAACAAACAAACAAACCAAATAAATAAGAAGAAGTATCACAGAATGATTAGTTAAGTACACGAGCGGGCGTAATGTTTGTCTTGTCTCTGTATCTTTGTATCTGTAGCTGTATCTGCATCTGTATCTGTTGCTGTTTCAATTTAGGGTTTTTTGTTCTTTGTGTGTGTGTGTGTGTTCTGTTGATCAACATCAAAGAGTGGGTAGGATGGCGGGGAAGGAGTGAAGAGGGGGAAACTACCAAATGCGTCTTCATCGCTGTCCATTGGACTGTGGCTATTATTATTATTGACACCGCTCGAGTGGTTTCTTCGTGTACCCCTTTATTGAATGGACTCCGTGTTACAGTCTCTGCCTCTGTGTATGTGTGTGTGTGTTTACCTTTGTTATCGACGTTGGTGTATTGAATTTGGCGTCATACTGTCTGCCAGTCGCTGTCTGAGCCTACCAATCCACACACACACACACACCTATACACACACACACTTTAATATCTATAGCATGTTCGGCTGGCCATAAAAGAAGACCACAAAAAAAAGACTACACTATGTTCTGAAGGGGGCAGAGAGCGGGTCAGAGGCAAGGGCCGCTGCTTTTGCCGTCACACTGTCTGGCAGGTTTCACACACACACGCATACAGTGACAGGTACATGGACATAGGCACCGTCACCGGCCGGCGGGGCAGCAACTGCAGCAGCAGCAGCAGCTCTATAAATCACAGACGTGCGACTGACTGCCTGGCAAGCAGGAGAGTCAGGAGCTCTGTGTGTCTCAGACCCAGTCTCAAGCCCAGTCCCAGTCCCAGTTGCAAGTACATAGCTCACGTTTTTCCTTTTCTTCTCCTTTTATTTAACTTCGTTTTTCGTTTTTAGTTTTTTTTTTCGCCTTTACCTTTGCTTGGGCCACAGCTGGTTCAGAGATCGCGTCGCTGATCCCACCAACTGGCAGTGGCTTCTTTTTGTTTTAGGCTCTTTGGCTGAAGCGAAAACCTCTTCAGATGTACAAAGGAAGATAAATTTCACACTCGCACACACATGCAGAGAGAGTGAGAGAGGATCGCTGTGCCTTTATGCTAAGCGCTGTCCAGGCCAGGCCAGGCCAGACCGGACCAGTATAAGCAGGCATAAAGATAAGATATGGCAGTAGACACTGCCAGACATTGTGGCGACATCGACGATATTGTCGATGCGATGCCCAATGCGGCTGACCAATGCCTCGCATATATGTTGCTCTCTCGCTCAGCTGTCATTTAGCTATCCCTTTCGCTGTGCGCGCGCTCTTTCTCTTTTGCGCGCATACGCTTGCACACACTCGCTCTCCCCCTCTCTCTCTCTCTCTCTCTCTCTCGCTCGGTCTGTGGCGAGGGCCACTTTAGGCCACATATATATATATGTATATATTCCCGACTATACTCCTATTGAACTGCTTGCGTTTCAGTCGTATTTGAAACTTGGCGACGCACGGTTTGGTTTTTCACTTTTTTCAGTTTTAGTCTCGCGCTCAGCGGCTCGATTTTTCACTCTGTGTATAATTTTTGCGCAAATACAAACAAGCAAACAGTAAACAGTAAACAGCAAACAAGCAAACAACAAACAAACAAGCAGCAGCAGCAACGAGAACAACAACAACAACAACAATAGCTATAGCTTTCATAAGTTCATATAAAGCTAAAATACATCGAGCACTCGCCCATCTATATATGTACATACATATATATATTTATATCTAGAGTATAGACATATGCGTAATATCCAATCTCTATCAACCGAATTGGCCAAGATTTGAGCCAAAAATAGCCGGCCGGATATCGATAAACAAATAATATATAAAGCAGACAACAATTTCTAACAGAAACGAACGCGAATTGCGAATTTGTGCAAAAAGTTCGAAATATCTGAGAAATATATATACATATTATATACTATATATGTACATGTATATATAATGCAATAATCGGCTTGTGCTTGTGCCATTAATAAATTACCAAATTCTACTGACACTTGAATCAGAAAACAGATGAAAATGTTCATCAAATGCTTAAGCATTGCATTTTGTGTGCTGCTCGCGCAGCTGATGGTCGAGAGCTTGGAGCAGCAGCAGCAGCAGCAGCAGACACAGGAGACGCGACTTGATCTGCCCGTAAGTTAACCGAGAGCGTGTAAATCCCAAGAAAACACTTGAATATTCCAGGTATTAAGAGAGTAGAGCAAACTGTGATTGAGCCTGATTGCTACAAATTGTCTGCACAGTCGGACTTTGACTTTTTAGCCAGCTTTTGTATCTCTCTTCTTTTTCTTTGTTTTTTTTTTTTTTTGCACCTTCTTTCTGTATTATTTTTGTATTTTATTTTTAAGTTGAAGAGCTGCCGCCGCGCTGTCTGCGATTTCTGCTTTGCCGGCAAATACCCTCGCCCCCCAGCACCAGGCCCCTTGCCGTTCCTCAAGTCTGCGCGCAGCTCCTGCTCGGCTTTGGCTTTGTTTTTGTTTCATCTGACCGACGAACGTGTTTCGTTGTTCTCTTCTCTCTTGCTTTTTTTTCATTTTTGAGGAGCAGCAAAAGAATCGGCACAAAAAGTGCTGAGATGTAAAATATATAAAAATGGTCACAAGTCAAAAGCGTTTTGGCCAGGTAGGAATAGACTGGAGAGAGGCAGCGAGCGAGTGGGTAGGGGAGGGGAGGCAGATGGCCCATTGGCCATTGGCAGTGTCCAGTTCCATTGGCACTAAGCTGCCCGCTCAGCCTGATGATGACAAAGTGTGAAGCAGTATTTCAAGTGTTGTTCTCATTTCCACCCCGAACCCGCTCTGCCCGCCGCCACAAGCTCCACTGCGAGCGTGAGAACTGTCAGTCAATAATTTTTTTTGTTTCTCTCTTTTTTTTTTTTTTTTTTTGGTGTGTCGTTATCGAACATAACAATCCTTGAGCTGTCGCCATATATAAAAATGATATATTTATATATACATAGATACAGAGATGTGTGCAGGGTATTTTAGACTCATATAGTTAGCTAAACATCTTCACATTATGGCTGGCACGTTGCTGAATAACGCCCTTTTTTTCATAGAAAACAGAAAGAAATGCCATTTGCATTAACAATTAGACAATTGGCGCCCCGCATTTGGACGAATTCATAAGTTAATACAGATGAGCTAGAGGCAGTCTCGTATATCATTCCTGCTACTCGCCTTACGACATCTGCGCTGAGACAGCACTATTTGCATATGGAATATATATACATATATATATATGTATATACATTTCTATATTGTATAAATTTCATGTTTATCCATGTGTCTAAGGCAATTCAAAACGGCGAATCACCTGTTCACGATCGATTCGATTACAGCGCGATGCCAGCGCGTGCTCCAAAAATCAACTAGAACTCGGAGAGTCAATACAAAATGGCTACGCCTCTGCCCTAACTGACATTGTGTGAGTGTGTGTGTGTGTGTGTGTGTGTGTGTGTGTGTGTGTGTGTGTGTGTGTGTGTGTGTGTGTATGTGATTATATACCTGATAAGAAGTCATTGTTGTACAATTGTATAACATTTCTCTTTTTGGGCTACTGGTATTGAGTTTCCATTCTTCAAATATGGGACTTACAAATGATAATTGTTATGCATTCTTTTTATGGCTGTTTGCTCTATTGTCGAAGAGTTTGTTGAGTAAGAATTTTGGGTTATTGTGGAACGAGAGCAGCTCAATTGGTGTTTATTGAAAGCTATTGAGTTAAGGGTATATGAAATGGAACTCATGTAAATAAGACATTATTGAATAGCTAAGCTGAGAAACGTGGAATGAAACAAATGCAAGCTGCTGGGATTCACATGTTGACATCTTTTAAAGAGGCTTTAATGATATGTTATGACGCTAGGAATGTTAGCTATAATAAGACAAACGTGCTAGGAACATGGAATCGAACATTGTAGCTAAGCTCTAAGTGCTACTGTAAAAAGTTTTTGAAATATACTTGTTTTTTTAATTACTGCAGCTCTCATTACAATTGATGAGCTTAGAAACATGAATTGGAATATTTGAGCTGAAGCTTAAAGAGCAATTAAAATCAGACTAAAGCAAGTGATTTTATGACGCATATGTTGACAACTCTGAGGTGTTAAGTCAGTTGTAGAATTTTATATACAATAAAAAAATAACTATATCTAAGAACTTTTCCGATGTGCACATAAAAATTGTTGAAATACGACCACTTCGATGTCATCTAATAATTTGCAATCATAGTAGAAATATCTTGTGCAGTTATACAACTCTATTTCGCGTGGTTTTTGAGCGGAGCTCGTAACTAATTAGTGTCAAGAAAATTGTTGTAGTTTATCTAAAGAGCAGCAAATCGACGATAAAAAGTGGTAGTCATATTTAGCAGAACTGAATGACTGGCAGGTACCCTACAAATTGTGCGCTCAGATTTTTGAATGAGGTGAGAGGCATGGTATATGGGTAAAAAAGGCAGACTGGTGGACTGTAGCTGTAGTAGTTGTAGTAGTAGACAATCAGACAGACAGGAATTGATCAGACGGCCATACGAACAGGCAGACAGACAACGTATATAACGTTCAATAGATCGACAAGAATATAATCAGCCACGCACTTCGGTCTGTCTGTTACACAATCTTGCATATAGTCGGGTATAGCATGCCCGAATTTCGTATTTTCAATAGGGTATAAAAACGCTGCTGCAATGACAAACCCCAAGTGCTACGCAATTGCAAGGGGAGGTGATGTGTGGGGGCCAAAGTAGTATTTTTTATACGTTCGTTATTATTTGGGGTAAACTAGAATTATGCGTAGTCAGCTCGAAAAAAGTTTTTAATTTTTTTTTCTGCACCAAGTGGTTAGCCAGTTGGTCTGGCCATAATATTTGGCCAGACATTCAAATGGCAGCAGCCGCTGAGATGCCATATTCAAGTTATAAGGCTTGAATCAGTTTGATTTTCAGTGCTCTTGCAGCGTGCCCCGCGAGCGATCCCAGCCTGGTTAACTGATTCGTATGCAAGACTTGATTTTGGCGACCATAAATGTAATAAATCATTTAACGCGTGCTTGATATTATTATTTATATCTGTCTATCTCTCTCTCTCTCTCTCTCTCTCTCTCTCTCTCTCTCTCTCTCTCTCTGTATATATGTATATATTTATAACGTATTTTGGCGTGTAAGTCGCATAGTAAAGCAAATATTTGACTCACACCTTCACTTCTCTGACACCTTTTTGCCAGCTGTCGCAGTCGCTGTCCGAGTGCGCCGCCAAGCAAGGCGAATGCGACGAGAGCGAAATGGAGCCTGTTTGTGGCACAGACGATCAGACCTATCCCACACGCTGTCACCTGCTGCGGGTGCAGTGCAGCGGCCATCAGGTTAGCCTCAAGCATCGCGGCAATTGCAAAGGTAAGATCTCGAGCTTTAGCTGGGAATTCCCCTTTACATCTGTCTCTCTCTCTCTCTCTCTCTCTCTCTCTGTCCCTGTCTGCACCTTTAGCCTGTCTGGTGGCACGTCAATATGCTAGGCGCGAGCGTGAACGCAATCCGAAAATATTCTTTCCGCGCTGCCGCAGCGACGGCAACTATGCAGCCGTACAGTGCCTGGGCGACACCGGCTGCTGGTGTAGCGACAGCAGCGGTAATCCCATTAAGAACACCTCGACGCGCCGCAGCCGACCGAAGTGCAGCGCCTATAGGCGCAGCAATCGTCGCCGATCGCCTCAGCGTCAGCTCAACTCGGATGCGGATAGCCGTAAAGCTGGCAACGGACATCGGGCGTGCAGTAAAACGGATCGTCAGGCCTTCAATAGCCACTTAATTGAATTGCTGCGCAACGAGCACGTCGAATCCGGCCAGTCGTTGCCAGCTGGTGGCTTGAGCGATGCGGCTATACTGGATTGGAAGTTTGCCCAAATGGATGGGAATGCCAATCAGTTGTTGGACAGGCAAGAAGTGCGTGAGCTCAAGAAGCTTATCAAGCGGGTGAGTGCTATTGCTGTAGCTGTCCATGTCAGTCAGTCAACCACAATATAACGCGAGCATACACCTATACACTTACGCAGGCAGTTAAGCCCAGACGTTGTGGACGTGCCTTTGGCATATACTGTGATGTCAACAGAGACGATAGCCTATCCCGTCTGGAGTGGAGCACCTGCCTGACAAAAGATGCCAGTCAACGTAAGTAGCTCTTTAAATATAATATAGAATACTTAACTGCATGGGGAGTATATGAGAATCACAAAGAGAGGCAATGCATGATATCAACTGTAGACTATTGCATGGGCTATGTTTATACCTGGGAATATTGACTTGGTGAGAATCACTGAGAAAGACAGTAAGGAAAACTAGTTCAGAAATTATGTCATAAGTCACTTAGGTTTCATCCATCTGCTTATCTATTAACATCACAGCCTCCTAAATAGTTTGTGAGAATCACAAAGATATTTAGTATTTGCAGTTCTGAGATCATATATCGTATCATAGTGCCATGGACTTTATTCATCTACCACAGCCCTCTTGGGAAATACATTTACATTGTGAGAACTTCATCTATCTAGTCATCTATAAAAGCAACCTAAACCAACTTTGTGGTAATCGTAGAAAAGACATTAGCTTTTGCCTCTTAGATAAGCGAACTTTATAAATCTAACAACAGCATACCTAATCAGGGGCAGTAGAATCCCAGAGAGCGGCAGTGCATGATGTAGTTTTTCCGTCCTGTTGCATGAGTACCAAAATTATTAATATTTACTTACCTTAGCCATAAATGTTTATGTTGTGTGTGTTTCTCTGTTCTCTGTTTTTTGTTTCCATCTACCAAACCAAACAAAATTCCTGCCACCCCCTCCATCTACAGGTAAAATGCTGACAAGCAGTCCAACGATCAGCCCCATTACATCGCCCACAATACCACGTCGCACGCACTATAACATACACCATACAAATATCAATCAAGATCATACAAACACGAATATAATCGGAGGCAATTCGCGTATCCATGAGCTGGGCAATGGAAGCGAGGAGCACGACGATGATGACTATACGGGCGAGGTTGAGGACTCGAGCATGACCCAATATTCACATCGCATATCGCCAGTTAATTGTACGTACCTCTGGGGCTACGAGACTAACGAATTTAATTTTGAATAATACATCCAAGTAACATCCAATAGCACTTGGCATGCTTTCAAAGGGCAGTATCGAGTCTATTCTAATGGGCCTTTCGTTCACAGTTCTGATGGACAAAACAGCTGAGACAACGAACAACGACAGCGAAGTCGATGCCAACTGCTGGACAGATCGAGCAGTGGCACGTGAAGAGCAGCGCGTAAGTCCAATCGGATCCAACTTTCTTATGCCCAATCGTCCAATATCCATGCAACTTGAACTAACTTGAAAACATTTTCAGCATGATGGCAACAGATCCTTCTACGTTCCCGAATGCATGCCCGATGGTCGCTATAAGCGCGTTCAGTGCTACAGCTCCATCTGCTGGTGTGTCAACGAGGAGACGGGCAAGAATATTGCCGGCACCTTCGGTCAGACGAGGCCCCAGTGTGATGAGGTCAGCGCTGTGCGGCCCATGAAAGGCTGCACCGAACCAAGAAAAACGCAATTTCTCAAAGAGCTCAAAGAGTTTTTCAACACTCAAATACTACCCAGCAGTAATTCGGGGTAAGTCGATATATTAAATGCATATGCCTCCAATGACTAAGTCAAATACATATACATATATCAAATATAGCAACTCGACCTTATGGAAGTCGGAGGATGAACGCATTGCCACGCTGAGCTTTGTTTTTCTGGACAAAAACAAAAACAAGTCGTGGGAGCGCAAAGAGTGGAAGGTCTTTCGTGATCTGGTCACCAGATCCAGGTGAGTAACTTTTCTATTCTCAAGTAAATTATTTTCATTTTAACAAAATCGTCCTTTGCAGCAATTTGAGCAAATGTGGCAAAAAATTGCCACGCTACTGTGATGCGAATGACGATAAAATAATTTCGTTGTCCGAGTGGTTGAACTGTCTGCAATCGCAGCGAGCGGAGAGCACCACCACAGCAAAGCCGGCACAGTCAAGTATGCTTATATTACCTCATACACAACAATCTCATACTAATTTTCCCTCTCTCCTCTTCTCATTCTTTCTCTTTTAGACGAGACGGCCACGTCGAGGCTCCTGGGATCAAATCCGTTGGAGCAATATCTTAAAGATTAGTTTTTTTTTATCATGACGAACGTTGCTTGTTTTGCTACTCATTAGATGTCGTGCCATGTTGCGAGGAAGTGCTTGAATATATTCACTCACTCATACAAACACACACACACACACACACAAACAAATACACACAAACACATATACACACACACTCACCCGCACACACACTCACATTCCTAGCATATAGATTCTATGATTCACATATGTATGTAATTAGTGTTGTAAATATTAATGAATATAAATGTTTAGGTTAATTGTAATGAAACATTGATCGCAAAAAGATCAAGCTTAAAATATTTGAATACTTTTTCATTGGCGCGCATACTATTGCAGCCAACTTCACAGCGCGTCAAACCAACATGCGCTTGCAATCCCACCACGCTCAAGTTTGCGTCACTTAAGGTTGGCTGCGCACGCATTTTTCTGCTCCGCTGCAGCCCGCCAATAAATTTATCGATAAGCATTTCAGTTTGGTTAAAACTGTAAAATCGCGTGATTCACTTTATTTGGTTAGCAATATTATACTAAATAATTACATATTTATATATACAGACTGGTATATCGGTAAAGCTGGCTACGTTTCGTGAATTATATACATACTTGTTCACAGAACAGAGCAAGAGTTGTTTACAAAATTAGGTAGTTTTTGGTTTTCTTAATAACAAACTTGACAAATTACTGTATGGCAGCTCGAATGCCATTGAAAAAACAATGGACGTCAGGTAGACAATCAATGTAAATCCGCAACAAATAACGCACTGAAATAAACAAATGCTTATTATAACATAATTTAGATTCATCAACCTACATACCAGCATAATGGGGTCTGCATGCGTGCTGGAGCTAGTTAGGCCGTACATTAGCGATATTACCAAAGGATTGAGCAAGTAGAAGGCGTAGGTAACACGATTCAAATGCTGAAAGCAGCGTGCTTCCAGCAGACGCGACCACCAAACGCCTCGACCCGTTGCACTGCCCACAATCATCCAGCAAACACTCAACGAGAAGCAAATCCGACCCAAGGCGAACAACGCAACGGTTATCATGTAGCCCAAGTCCCGTTTGATTGTCGCATGGATGCAGATCAGAAAGACAAGCAGGCAGAAGTGCCATAGCCAACGCTGTTGGCCCTCACTCAATTTATAGCTGACACGGCGCTCAGCCAGGCAGCAGGCAACTATTGAGCCCACAATATAGGGCAGCACGCGCACAATGGGATTTACATAGATCTCTGAGGTGGTGCCATAGACTATATCAAAGGAGAACTCAAAATTGCTCTTAATGCCAATGCCAAAGGACCACACAATATTAGCCACGAGGCCAGCGAGAGTCAGCAATTTCGCAGACTTGGGATGCCTGCAAAGTAAAAGACTTTACTAGAGTGCATAAAATTGCGATCGTGATCAACTCACTTGACATATAGAAACAATATGGCATTTGCAAGTAAAAAGAATTGCATATCACACGCCATGCTCCAGCTCCAATTCAGGCATAAATCATTGAAATCAAAGAAATTCTGTATGAAAAGCAAATTGCGCCACCAATGCTGACTGCAGATCTCATCGAAGCGTTCATTGATGTGATAGACTGAGGTGTCGCCAATGTAGGCAAAAACCAAATCCACGCTGCCAATGACAATCAGATAGAGCGGCACAAGTCTTAAATAACGATGAAACAGTAACTTGAAGAAGAGCTTCGCATTGGCTATAGAACCATTCTCGCGTATTGCCTGCAATTGCTTTGTATTGCGTAAAAAGTTGTACGTCTGCAAAAAGCCACTGTAAATATATAAGAAAAATTAGCGAAATAAGACAACTTATTCAAATTCAACGAACAAAACTCTTATTAGCTCCTTCATGTGCTGAACTAGGATCTAAGACAAGACTAGACTAGGTCATTGAGATATTCTAGACTGACTAGAACCTCCTATTCATATTTAGTACATTTAAAGTCAGCTTCAGATAACTGCCACTTTCCTTTAAAACATGAGCGTTGAAGGACAGCTGTACAATAAATTAAACGTATAATATTTTTGTGGCAAAAAAAAAAAAAAAAAAAACATTTTTAAAAATTAATAAAAACAAGTGCAAGTTAATGTAAGTTCAGATAACACCTAAACTGATGTTGCATTAACAAGTTGAAGGACAACTGTTCAATAACTTCAGTAGGTAAAAAATATAAAGAATATTGTAAAACGTAGATTTCAAGATTAAGTAAGTTCAGAAGGCAATTGATATTGAAAAACAACTATGCCTGAGATACAGGACTCCAGAAACTACCTTTCACTTATTTAGTTGAGCATATTTTAAAAACCTGACATGGAAGCATATTCCAATTTTAGAAGCGAATTCAGCACATTGAAAAACTTATTTTTAATTTCATAAGCAATTTTTGCGCAACCTTCCACTCACCTGATGGTAAAGAAGACATCCACCAGCAAGGGAGCCGATGATATGTACTGAAAGAATATCTGCTCGCCATAGGCCAAGAGCGTCGCTTTGTTGTGCACCGTGAAGTACATGAACCACATCACATGGAAGATCAATATGCCGACAGCACACACAGAGCGTAGTCCATTGAGCAGTGGGATCTCCGAGGAGCTGTTCTCACGCGTGGCAACGATGCGCCGCCAATTGTTGGCCACATCGTAGCAGCTGACGAAGCTCTGTACGGGACGCCACTTGAGCAGAAAATGCAAAGCTCGCCAGATTTCTGATTCGACGGGTGCGAGGCTACCGCCATCCCCATGGCCGTCCGCTGGCAGCTGCTTGGCCACGCTCAGCTGCTGAGCGCATAGCATGAAAGCACAAGTGACCAACACGAAGCCCACTACAAGCTTGAAACTCAGCCGGTCGTAGAATACATCTCTCAGCTTCAGGTCCTTAACGTAGAGCACCTCGGGCTGCATTTCGAAGATGTCGCTGTCCCTGAAGCTGCCTGCCATATAGTCGCTGGTCAACTGTTGTATCTCGCTCGACTTGCACGAGCTGGGCAAACAGAGACCGATGTGTATTATTTGCTCGGACATCAGCTTCAGCTCCACCTGCCAAGGTGAATTGTGTCGCAAATAGATAACGCGATAATCCATATCAAAGGGCGACTGCTGTGTAATTAAACTGTTATGCATTTGACGCTTGTAGTGTTTGGACAGCGTTATGCCCAGAGGTCGCTGCATGCTGCTGCAGGCCTCTCGACTGCCCAGCCAATAGTTTTGGCCAAATACAAAGCCCGACGGCTTGCCGCCCGAAGCATCAAGCGCTGTACAGCAAAAAGTAAAAGGTAAGCTCTTATACCGTTATGAGGGTGCTCGTTCAGTAATCAATAAGTAATCATCACCTTTTAGAGCCCAAGGCTGTTTGTTGAGGATGCTGCGCTGCACGTGCTTCAATTGTGCATGGCAAATGGGATTCACATTGCTCGCATTGGCCACTTCTGTCAATCCGTAGATGATGGAGCTCTGAGCCAGCAGTGCTTCGTGTCTGTCTGTCTTGGCTCCATCATCATCATTCTCGACTTCATTTGCATTCGCTGTCACCGTCACTTCCAAGTCCTTGTTGGACCAAATATTGCTGCCGTTAAGAATCGCATGATCAAACGACTGCAGCTGCAACGTCGACTCATTCTGTTTGCCAACACAACTGCCCAGCAGGAGACTGAGCCAGAGGGCTGTCGATGCTATACCATATCCGTATCGTGGCATATCTAACTGTAAGCAATAGTCAAATGAATTAGTTGCATTGTCAATGGTATATGAATATGCTTGAGTGTTCACTTGACAAGTGTGCAAATACAATTAGTGACTGGCTGTAGAGCACTGCAGCAATACGGCAATCAATACATTCGTAGTCTAGTCATACCGCATCTTACCTAGCGGAACTCTATTTGAGTAGCTTTCCAGGCTTATCCAAGAGTTATCTGAATTTAACAAACAGCCTGTTCATTAGCTGTTAATGACAATGAGCCATAAATCACAGAGCAGCTACTTTGGCTTTCAGCAAATCAAGTTCAAATATCAATTACTTTTTGGGCATATCGTAAGTGCGGTTCAATGTCACCCCATGGCATATATATATTCATATATAGCTAACAAATACATAAAATACACACAACAAGCGAAACAAGTAAGAAGACTCTAGTCGAGACTGCTCGACTAGGAGATACCCTGAACCCTCCATGCTGATGGTCCAATCATTCTGCAGTTCTTCTAAGCACACACATACACATGCATCCACCCGCATGCATGAGCCCGCGCTCTGCTAACTGCGCAGTAAGCAGCGACTGCACTTGGGCTGCGCTGTGGTATGGGCAATATTATGAGAATTTATTTGTTGAATAATTTCGTTTGTAGACGTACAATCTTAATGAAACTTTAAGAACGTAATCATTATGTGTAAATGTGTGTACATTCCAAAGCACAAGTCTCTAGTACTTGATATACGTTTTTTACAAATTTGGGGCGAAGGGGGCGTGGTATCCAAAATCTGTAAATTACAAAATGTGTGCGCCCATCAAATGTATATACACAGTAAATCTGAAGTCTCTAGGTCTAATAGTGTTCAAATTAGGCTGAAAAAACAATATAAATTTATCGATTATCCTCGATAAAAAAGATATCGAATGAGTTATCGAAAAAATATGATAAACTCGTACTGCGTATGGTATACACGAGTATGCATACAAAATTTCAGCTCTCTAGCTCCTTTAACTTCTGAGATCGACGCACTCATACGGACGGACGGACAGACGGACGGACGGACAGACGGACAGGGCTATATCGACTCAGCTCATCGTCCTGATCAAGAATATATATACTTTATGGGGTCTGCGATGATTCCTTCTGCCTGTTACATACTTTTCACAAAACCATTATACCCTGATTTCCCATTTTCAATGGGTTCAGGGTATAAAAAACAATTATAGTCACAAGTCACCTGAACGTTTATTGGGGTGTCTGTCAATTACGAACTTGCCAATAATATAACCTCTAAAGCCCTCTTTGCAATTCGTTCCATAATAAAACTGATTGCTTTGCTCAACGAAGGCTTTTCTTTATATAGTTTAAAGTGTTAACAAGGTATAGCTTGTGACCAAGATAATTTCTTTTTACTACGATTTAAAATGTTTTTTGCGTAATTTGAAATTTAATTTTTAATTTTAAATAATACTGAAATTCTGCTTAGCAGACATCTAGCTGACTGTTATGATATATTTCCTTGCCGTCATGCCTGCCTCGTTGACAACAACTGGTTGTTATTCCTTTCCTTGTCAGCGCAGCTAGACTGACATCTAGCTGACTGCTATAATGGCCTTGTCTTAAAATTTAGACTTGCATTATCAATTCAATGCAAATGATTAATCAGAACTTTAAAGGGCCTATATTAAAGTGTATGATCTAAGACTCCTTTACGCTATTTATTTATGATCAAAGAAAGCTTATTTACTTTTCTATGCCCTCTGATCTACAACTACCCTACCTGCTTATTATTAGCCGTATGATCGAATTATAAATTTTTGCCAGCTTATTCTATATTTGCTTTTGCATTATCAATTGTGAATTAAGTTTTGCGATGGGTAAATACGCGTCTTTTCAGGAATACTTATAAATATTTACACAGTTGTTCAACAAAATCAAATGCGGCAACTGCGGAGACATTCGTTAAAATGAAGCCCTGCGGCCTCAGCAAACAGTGCGACATGTGCAAAAAATCTGAAAACCAAATTCGATTCATAAAAAACATACTTAAAAAACATACTACTTATATATAGCGTTGTCTGACATAGTTTTTTTGTTTTGTTTTTTCTGTAAGCCCATTTCGATAGCTGGTTAGTTAATTGCTCTTCGATGAAACCATTTCAAGGGCAAACCCGCCTTTGGCTTTTGCATCTCTTTTTGTTATACTTTTGTTGTTGTTATGCTTCCCACTCTGCATCTTCTTCAGTTTTTGGTTATATACTATGCAAATCAGCCGGTACCTTCACCTTTAGTGGGATCCGTTTCCATAATGCCCATTTTTGGCAAAATATAAGAAAAAAACTGAAGATGTTGCAATCCAATACATTTGGCAGCTAACTCATTTCATTTCGAGTTTTATAAGATTGCGTTTGGGTGTTAATATAATGAAAATGTTATACAGCCAGTTGGCTGTTCGTGGGCTTTGGGTGTCTTACTCTATAAATATTATTATTATTATGGATTGAAGTCAATGAGCTTTTTGACCTAAGTCAACACGTAATCAAAGATGCTTGTCCAAGTGCTGTGGATATTTCAACATGTGTGTTGGAACGGCTATTGCGACAGCTCCATTTTAATGTCGATCATTAAGATCTGTAATTTAACGGAGTTTCAGATAATCTGAACTTTTTCAAGTTCATGCAAGAATTAATGTAATTTAAATGAGTTTCCACCATTTATTATACCCTGAACCCATTGAAAATGGGAAATCAGGGTATAATGGTTTTGTTGAAATGTATGTAACAGGCAGAAGGAGGCGTGGCAGACCCCATAAAGTATATATATTCTTGATCAGGGCGACGAGCTGAGTCGATTTAGCCCTGTCCGTCTGTCTGTCCGTCCGTCCGTCTGTCTGTCCGTATGTTTGAACGCGTCGATTTCAGAAGATATAAGAGCTAGAGACTTGAACTTTTTTTAAAATGACCGTATATACAGCGCGGATATCGAGCTTATCACCAAAAATAGATAACTCATCTTGTTATTTTTTATCGATAAAAAACCTTATCGAAATGCAGTTATAAAATTATATCTCCTACATCTTTAGAGCTAGAGTCTCCAAATTTTAAATGTAGATTCATATGTACGTTATAGAATTTCGATTTTTGTTCAATTTTACCCCCCACCCCTATATCCAGCCCCTGACCCATAAGTTTGTAAAAGGCGCAATTCAAATACTAGAGACTTGAGCTTCGGCACATACACGCATATTAATGATATTCATGAAGAACGTACATCTACAAAAAAAGTTATTAAACAATTAAGTTCCCATAGTAAGCCCATGCGTGCGCGCCTATGTGTGTCTATGTATGTGTGTTTGCATGTGTATGTGTGTGTTTGCATAAGCAGAAAGACGCTAAAAATGATTGAAATGGCTGTTGCTCGAAGGGCTCAGGGATCTCGTAGTCGAGCAGTCTCGACTAGAGCTTTCTTACTTGTTTTTAACACTTATTTGTTTTATTGAACGCATTAAAACTCCTTTTTATGTGGGTCATTTATTGCTTTATGTAACTTTACTCCAAAATTGCCTTTCACTTCTTTATTTTAAATAAGAAAAACTAAAATTGTTCTTCATTTTAATTGTGTAAAATATTTTTCAACCAATTTTCGCAAATTCTACGCCAACTATTTCGTTCAGCCGTTTCATATATCGGTTCGCATTTCATATATTTTCTTTAAATTTTTAATTTGAATTATTATAAGAGGAAATTAACTTAGCAAAATTTGCATAACATTCATCTGAAATCTGCTTCACATTCGTATTCAGATTTATTGCTTAATATCTGCTACCAAATTAATTGCAGTTATTTCGTTCACTCTTAAGTTCAGATTTTCATTGGGATCATCTCAGTGGTAGGATTTGCAATTTAGCTTACTTGGAGACACAGTTAGTTTATTTAACGCGTCGCAACAAATTAAATCAATTTAAATTGTGCTTCACTTTCGATTTCACTGCATAAATTTATTTATGTTCGCACGGCTTCGTTAGGCTTTTGCACTAATTTCGTTGTATCGAGGTATTCGTAAAACCAAAAAACTATAACAAATTATAACATCACATGAAGACGGTAACAAAAACATTAATCTAAATTCGCTTAAATTTCTGCTTGACTTTGCGCACGTCTGAGTTTTGCCGCAAAACTGCTGCGCCCAGCGTCTTTTCTTTAACATTTATAAACTCGGTAAACTCGAAACGCAGCACGTGAACAGGTAGCGGCGACCGCAACAGCAGCAGCAGCAGTCACAGCATCAGCAGCCGCAGCAGCTGTGAAAAGATTCAGCAACAATAACAACAACAATAACCGAGCGTAAGACCTCATCAATGCGAACCCATCAAAACAAAACATTTTCAGTTGCTTGGTGACTTTTTTTTTTCGTAACTCCCTTAAACTATTTGTTGTAAATGCTGTACGTGTGTCTGTCTCTCCTATCTCTCTGTCCTCCTGTCCTGCATTTACCGGCGCGCATGTCATTTAGATTGCGATGTACAAGGTGACCTGGTCGTTCTTGTTTACCATTGCCAGAGAATTCTCATCCTGTTCGTTCACTGACTTTATAAGCAAAATGTTTTTGTACTTGATGTACGTTAATTAGCCGTAAATTATAAAATTAAACTGAAACTAATTTCAGACAAAGTGTATGAATAATAAATGATCGGTTTTACTCTTAGAATTAGTATTTTTAATTTGATTATATAAAGTAAGAAACAAGAGAGTGAGAAAGGGGGATGTTGTTAATGAGATACTAAGAGAGAGAGCGAGGCGGAGAGAAGTTGGGACATTGATCGATATAGAGTACGATAAGACTTGATTTAAAAATAATTCTGCCAAGGGAACTTGAGAGTGTTAGAGCAAGAGAGAGAAAATACTATTCTTACTTAATTCAAATAGAGTGAAAGTAGTATTTGAACAATAGTCTATTGCGCGCGCAACATTAGCAAACAACTGGCAACGCTCTTCAACCTGCTTTTCCATTCAGTGCGGTCACACTCAAATCAAGTGGCATCACTGGAGCCAGGGTTGCGTTGGAACTTGCAAACAATGTCAATCGCTATCGTCAGTCAGAGCAGGTTGAGAAACCATTATAAAATAGCAAAAATTAAAGTGAGATGACGCGAAAAATAAAATCGTCATAAAAATAATTTTAGAAAATAATAGTAATAATAATATGTAACGACGCGCAAACGACAATGATAAAACGGTGCAATTGCTAAACGAAATAGAGTCAAAAACGAGAAAAATACTGCGCAGCATAAAAATCCAGCTTCAGGAAAAGAGTCATAAAAATCGATTCTCCAACAAAAAGTCACAGTCCACACAGTCAAGAAACGGCCAAGAGGGAGACTTTTCGCGCGGGCGTGTGTGGAGCGCCCAGTGCTTGTGTCTTTTTTCCTCTCTTCTTTTTCGCCTGCTTACTTGCCAAAAGTCCAGCGAAGACACTGCGTGTGCGTGTGTGTGTGCGTGTTTGTCTGCAAAAACAAAATCAAATGCAGGATAAACTAATCAACGTAATTAGGAGACACCAATAATATAATTTAAGGCAAATATTTAAACGTCTGCCCAAATAATAACGCGTGCAAATACAGTTGAATTCCAGCACACACCAGCCACAACAATAATAAAAATAATAATAGTGTCTACATATGTGAGTGTGTGCGTGTGTATTTGTGTAATAAATAGCGCAAGTCAAGAATGAAATGGAAACAGCTCCCCCACTACCTGACGTACCTCTGCTACAATAACAACAACAACAAATACAGCAATAGCTCCATCTACAGTTACTTTTAGGCGTGTGCGTGGCGCTAATTGAAACGCTGACTATTCCAGGCTCTCTAGCGCCCATCCTCCCCCTCGCCTTGTGACTCACCTGCCAGCCAAACAAAATATATTAGATTGCGTGCCACACACATAATTCTCAGCGGGCTCAATAAAAAGAAGTGAAAAAATAAAATAAAATAAAAAATATCAGCGAACTACAATAACAAGAATACCGTCCCAGCCATATCCCTTTATGCGTATATATATATATGTATATGTATTGAGTTTTGGTGGTTGCATGATTCACCCACTGAACTACTCAAAGCATAGGCGTCAAAGCGTCTAATTAAAAGTGAGAGTATATATATTAAGAAGGCCTACAAGATGTCAAGTGATAAGATCAAAGTTGCTGTGCGGGTGCGACCCTTCAATCGGCGCGGTAAGTAATATTGAAAATACAAAATAAAAAAATGGAACGGTAAAGCTAAAGCCAAGTACCCAGCGGTCTGCGTCTATGCAGTAGCTGGCAGGGCTTCCTTTCAGCTTTGTCTCTTTTGTCTGCGCTGCAATCAATAATGCATAAGTCAGCTGAATGTACACACATATATACAATATATGTATATACATATGTTACTCTTTATACATACATATATTTATATGTGTGCTGTATACCTCTATAAAGTGTGCTTGTGCTTGTACTTTATTTTCGGGGATAACAAAATTTGCATAGAGTCGCGAGCTTAGCTGATTTTCTTTGCCCTTGCTGAGGGTATGACGGAGCAGCACAAACAAGTGTGTGTGTATAGGTGTGATTACAAGTGTATTATAAGAAACAAACACATACAAATATGCTATATAGCTAATGGCTCTGTGTGGGGTGTATGGAGTATCTAGAAATATTTGCCCATATCCTACTACTACTATTTTTTCACTCAAAGTAATCTCTTCCGTTTACAAGCTATCTTAATGTAATTTTTTGTAGGCTCATTAAGTTGTGATGTTGACAGCTTATATATTATACACTACGGATGACTGTACAGTATAAACCCTCTCAAACGTAAACTGGAGCATGCTTGACTAATTGTCGAATCAATATATGTGATTCGGCTGGACTTAAATATTAATGTATCATATACTGAAACAAAGCTATACAATATACAATAATGATTTATGATATACTGGAACTTTATATCTTCAATGCTTGTTCTTAGCCAAGTTAATCTCTTATATCTTAGCAAACATCTTGATGGACCTTAACAAAAATATGTTTGTCGCCGTTAGCTCTATCAAAATTATATAAATACATACAAGTTGGGGCTTTTCCTAAAAATATCTTTGATAAACTAAAATACTTAGAGCTCTACTAACTTTTGAAATGTGTGCGATTTATCATCGGTCTTTGCTATATTTAGTATACAAAATTACATATAACGGAAGTAGAGCTTTAGAAAGTTTTAGTCATATATCAGCTAGGGTATTTCGACTTCGTCGGCCCTTCAGTATGGGTGGGTTTTGCGTTCTTGTTTTTCATGCAAATGCTGTTTCCTTTGCAAAGGTCGCCTCGTTTTTCAATGCAACGCCAGCAACTTTTATTTATTTTTTTTTTTTTTTTTGCAATGGCCAGCCTTGCAGAGCGTCTAACTGACTGGCTAACTGACTGAGTGAGTGACTGACTGGCTGTCGTAACAAACGCTTTACATTTCCAGCTAATTTTTCATGGGGTGAAACTGACGACGCGAGTGTTGCAAGTGCTGCAAGCAACGCAAAGCAAAGCAAAGGCGAATTGCAAATATATATAAAAGCCAAACATCGCGTTTCCACTTGGCCAATGTCAACGGCGATCATTCATTTGGCTTATCCATGACTCACACACATGCACACTCAGACACACACAGGCAGTAGGCAATGCAACGCAAATGTGGACTCTATAGGGTGAGGGGGCTCTAAAGCGGCATTCAATTTGCGCCCCTTTGGCAAGTGGAAGTCATTTGCCATTTGCCTTTACTTTTCGCATGTGTTTTTACTTTTTATTATTTTGTATTCTGTATTTTGTCATGTTTTGTGTATCGCTGGTTGCTTTTGCTCTGCTTCCATCTGCTGCTATTTCCACTCATACACGAACTTCTTTATTTGGGGCTGCTTTATGTCATGTCCCTCTCTATGCGCTTGATTCATTGTCATGTCATGGGAGAGAGAGAGAGAGTGTTTGTATGAATGTCCGATTGATAAGCGGAACAAGATACATTCATACATAGTTATGCGCGTCACTCTTATCGGGCTGTTGATAAGGACTGATATACACGCATAGTTGTACTAGTAATATTTACTTTAATATACTATATAGCCATATTTATTACACACGTAATCGCTTAGTTTTTCCCATCAATTTTTTTTTGTAATTAATTTGCTTTTGACATCTTACGCATCGTTCCGCTTTTTGGACATATTGCTGTTGACGACCTCTTCATAAGTCACAAAGCGTAAAGTAAAAACTTTATAGAAACATACACAAATATACACTCACACACTTACATACAATACACAGCAAACACACACACACTCAGACACACATTGAGGTAACGCAAACAGTTGCGCTTGAAATGAAGTCACAGCGCGAAAGCAACCAAAAAGCTTAACCTGTTTTTCCCTGCCTGCTGACCAAATGTCTATCCAAATCTCTCTATGTGTGTGTGTGCTTGAGTGTGCGTTGGTGTGTATATGTTAATTTCAACATTGTACAATGGCAAACGCGTCTGCCACAGTTTCAGGTTAAGTTGAAGAAATGTCCAAATCAACTGAACTGAACAGCGAATCAAAACGCTTCAGCCTCAGCTGGCCAACTGACCAAAACTCAATTCACAATTGGGGGCAGCCCATCAAATAATTTATGGCAAGTCTCTGTTACGACCAGCACACACACACAAACACTTACAGAGAGAGACGCACAGAAGCCACAACAACTCGTTGATGGGCCCTGTTGATGTGTGTCCTTTGTGGTTTCTCCAACATTCTCGGTTTCTCAACTCTGGCTGCTCTGGCTGCTCTGCCCTGACATGGCCTGGCCTTTGGCCAATGTCCTGCGTGTCATGTCGGCTTTAGTTTTGCAACGGAAGTGACTGTTGTGTGTGTGTGTGTATGCATGCAGATGTTAGCCATATGCATGTAAAGTACAGTAAAGCCTGGCCAAGGGAAATCACTTCACGTGAAACGTTTACAAATTTAATTTGAGGTCATATGAACATATTTAAAAACAATTTATAAAACATCTAGAAAGAAACTCGTTGGAGCTATGCCCTAGTAGAGCTATATTTTAATAATTCATAATATAGCTATACCTGTTTCGGGGGAGTTGGACGAAATGTGTAACAGACTTGACTTGAATATGTATGTGCCACTTATACCAGAGAACCACATAACAAATGGCATATCTTTAGCTATTCTAGCTTACGAGTTCGATGAGGTTGAATTTGCTATAACTAGGCAGCGCTTACAGCAAGTGGTAACGGTTTTACTATTGAATATAAGAAAAGTTAGTTACTAATTAAGTTGAATTACTAATCTCTAATCTCTCTCTAATAATTTCACTGTACTTTAGGCACTTTATGACCTGCATGCAGCAGGATGTCTGCTGGCCTTTTCATTGTTTGGCTCGCTTACGTGCAGAGGACAATGGCCAGCCGTGACGGGCTCAAATATTTTAGCAAATTCCACTTCTATTTTTATTGCGGTGTTTTATCCGTGTTTAGCTCTAAGTTGTAAATATTTCAGGGCAGAATATTTATTGCGCTGCACGTTTTAGGCAACAGTCGGTTTTTTGTTGTAGTTGCTGTCGTTTCTGAAATTGCAATTATTTGAAAGGTTCGCGTTTTTATTTATGTTCATAAAGATTGCGCTAAGGCATTGGACTTGCCATTACATACAAGGAAATATACATATATGTATATAGTCATTTATCGCTCGATTATACAATGTACAGACATAATGTATACATGTGTATATACAATCATATTCCACATATTGTTGTTTTATTTTCGCACATATGTACGAAATCAGCTGACATGCGGCTGCACATATCTATCATATATACATTCTATATACATTTAGTTAATATATGTATATACATTTTTTTTGCTCTTGCTATTCTGAACTCGTTATCAACCTTGTGCTGAAAATAACTTGAATTCCACTTATGTATATGTATGTGTACATTACATGCATTATAATATATGTATGTATATCAATTTTTAAAATATTCATCTAATTCGTTTTACAGAAATTGAATTGGGTACAAAATGCATTGTCGAAATGGAGAAACAGCAAACGATTTTGCAAAATCCACCATCACTGGAAAAGATGGAAAGGTAAGCTAATTAATCTTTGCATAGTTGTTGTTGTTCATACCCCCTCACTTTTTAACTCTGATTCATGCAGAAAACAACCAAAGACATTTGCATTCGATCATTGCTTTTACTCACTGAATCCCGAAGATGACAGCTTTGCGTCACAGGAGACGGTTTTCGATTGCGTGGGACGTGATATACTGGATAATGCATTTCAGGGCTATAATGCATGCATCTTCGCCTACGGCCAGACAGGTAAGTGTATAAAGCAGCAAGACATCAACACAAACGTGACTCACACTGTCATTCTCACTCTCTCCCCCTCTATCTGTCTTTCTGTGAATAGGCTCTGGCAAATCGTACACAATGATGGGCTCACAGGAGAACAAGGGCATTATACCGCGCCTCTGCGACAAACTCTTCTCGGCCATAGCGAACAAATCGACACCGGAACTCATGTACAAAGTGGAGGTATCCTATATGGAGATCTACAATGAGAAAGTGCACGACCTGCTCGATCCCAAACCCAACAAGCAGTCGCTGAAGGTGCGCGAACATAATGTTATGGGCCCCTATGTGGATGGGCTGTCGCAGCTGGCAGTCACATCGTATCAGGATATAGACAACCTCATGACCGAGGGCAACAAATCGCGTACGGTGGCTGCCACCAACATGAATGCCGAATCATCGCGTTCCCATGCCGTCTTCTCAGTCGTGCTAACACAAATACTCACCGACCAGACAACTGGCGTTAGTGGAGAGAAAGTCTCGCGCATGTCTCTGGTCGATTTGGCGGGCTCCGAGCGTGCAGTCAAAACGGGCGCCGTTGGTGATCGACTCAAGGAGGGCTCCAACATAAACAAGTAAGCTATAACTACAAACATCTCTTTATATATCTATGTTAACTCCGTTTCTATATGATCTTACAGATCTCTGACCACTTTGGGCCTGGTCATTTCCAAGCTGGCCGATCAAACGAACGGCAAGAAAGGCGGCAACGATAAATTTGTGCCCTACCGAGATTCCGTGCTGACCTGGTTGCTAAAGGACAACCTGGGAGGCAATTCCAAAACAGTTATGGTGGCCACCATTTCACCCTCGGCAGACAATTACGAGGAGACGCTGTCCACACTGCGATATGCGGATCGAGCCAAGCGCATTGTCAACCACGCTGTGGTCAATGAGGATCCCAATGCACGTATTATTCGGGAATTGCGTCACGAGGTGGAAACGTTGCGTAGCATGTTGAAGCATGCCACAGGTTCGCCCGTCGGCGATGTCCAAGACAAGTTGGCCGAGAGTGAGAATTTGATGAAGCAAATATCGCAAACCTGGGAGGAGAAACTGGTGAAAACGGAGCGCATACAAAATGAGCGACAGCAGGCGCTGGAGCAAATGGGCATCAGTGTGCAGGCCAGCGGCATTAAGGTCGAGAAGAACAAGTACTACCTGGTCAATTTAAATGCAGATCCGTCCCTCAACGAACTCTTGGTTTACTACCTGAAGGTAGGCTTTACTTGCCACGTTATTTGGCAGTCCACTTAAGCCTTTAATTAATTCTAGGAACGCACGCTAATTGGCGGTCGCAGCATTAGTGGCCAGCAACCGGATATACAGCTGTCGGGTCTTGGCATACAGCCGGAGCATTGTGTGATCACCATCGAAGATAGCGGCTTGTTCATGGAGCCTGTGCAGGGTGCTCGCTGCTTTGTTAATGGATCTGCTGTGGTGGAGAAGACGCCGCTGCAGAATGGCGATCGTATTTTGTGGGGCAATCATCACTTTTTCCGCGTCAACTCGCCACGGATCGGCAATAATACCAGCATGTGCGCCTCGGAGCCACAGACACCAGCGCAGCTCATCGATTACAATTTTGCACGAGATGAGATAATGCAAAATGAGCTGAGCAATGATCCCATACAGACGGCAATCGCACGCCTCGAGCGGCAGCATGAAGAGGATAAACAGGTGGCGCTGGAGAAGCAGCGACAGGAGTACGAACGTCAATTCCAGCAATTGCGTAATATACTCTCACCCAGCACACCGTACGCACCGTATGCGCCCTACGATCCGCTACGCATGGGCAAGGTAACGCCCAATACGCCCACCTCGCAAATGAGAGTGGAGAAATGGGCACAGGTATGAGTTGTAAATAAACTTGATGTATAAATGTATGTGCATGACTAAAAATTGTCTCTGCTTTCAGGAACGTGATGAAATGTTCAGACGTTCGTTGGGTCAGCTAAAAACGGACATTATGCGAGCTAATTCGCTGGTGCAGGAGGCCAACTTTCTGGCCGAGGAGATGGAGAAGAAAACAAAATTCTCGGTGACCTTGCAAATTCCACCAGCAAATTTGAGTCCAAATCGACGGCGTGGGGCCTTTGTTAGCGAGCCCGCAATTTTGGTGAAGCGCACAAACTCGGGCAGCCAAATCTGGAGCATGGAGAAGCTGGAGAACAAACTGATAGACATGCGTGAGATGTACCAGGAGCACAAGGAGCGCATACTCAACGGACTGGTGCGTGGCTATTCATTTACTGCATCACATTTTCCATTTATTTGTCTCTCGTACTAACCATGAAACTTTGTGTATAATTCGCACACGCATTCAATTAACCCTTGATACAGCCCCTTATCGAGACATTCTCAGATGATGAATTCGATGACAAGGTAATTTATAAGTCCCCACTCCATGAAACACACAATCTAGTTATAGTATAATCAATAAAAGCCCATTGACGTATATACTTTAAACTTATGCTGGGTTGCATTTGCAGGACGAGGACAGCGGCAAGCCACAGGATCCGTTCTATGAGTCGCAGGAGAATCACAATCTTATTGGTGTGGCCAATGTCTACTTGGAAGTGCTGTTCCACGATGTCAAGCTGGACTATCATACGCCCATCATTAGTCAGCAGGGCGAGGTAGCAGGCCGCCTGCAGGTGGAAATTCAACGTGTTGCTGGCCAAATGCCGCAGGATCGGATGTGCGAATCGGTGTCGGAGACCTCGTCGGCAGATTCGCGAGACGAGTACGATGATCCAGTGGACCCTATGGCCAATCAAATCACTTGCCGAGTGACCATCAAATGCGCCTCGGGACTGCCGCTGTCGCTATCCAACTTTGTCTTTTGCCAGTACACGTTCTGGGGCCACCAGGAGGTGGTGGTGCCTGTGATCAATGCCGAATCGACAGCGCATGATCAGAATATGGTATTCAAATTCGAGCACACTCAAGACTTTACGGTTAACATCAACGAGGAGTTCCTGGAGCATTGCATCGAGGGCGCACTTTCCATTGAGGTCTGGGGACATCGTAGTGCCGGCTTCTCCAAGTCCAAGGGCTGGGAGGTGGAGCAGCAGCAGGCCAAGGCACGATCCCTCGTCGATCGCTGGGCGGAACTTTCGCGTAAAATCGAGCTGTGGGTGGAAATACACGAGCTAAACGACAACGGTGAATACTCACCCGTGGAGGTTACCAACCGCAATGAGGTGCTCACTGGAGGCATCTACCAGCTGCGCCAGGGTCAGCAACGTCGTGTCAATGTGCGGGTCAAGCCTGTGCAAAACTCTGGCACGTTGCCCATCATCTGTCAGTCGATAGTCAATGTGGCCATTGGCAGTGTGACTGTGCGTTCACGGTTACAGAGACCGTTGGACTCCTACCAGGAAGAGGATCTGACAGTGCTGCGCGAAAAGTGGAGCGAGGCGCTGGGTCGCCGTCGCCAATACTTGGATCAGCAAATACAGATGCTTATCAAGAAGGAGGAGAAGAACGAGCAGGAACGCGAGCGTGAGCTTAGCCTGGTACATCAGTGGGTCTCGCTGACCGAGGAGCGCAATGCCGTGCTGGTGCCGGCACCAGGATCGGGCATACCAGGCGCTCCCGCCTCCTGGGATCCACCCGCAGGCATGGAGCCGCATGTGCCCGTGCTGTTTCTCAATCTAAACGGCGATGATCTCTCCGCGCAGAATACAAACGATGAGCTGTCCATAGCGGGCATCAATTCCATTCTCTCCAAGGAGCATGGCCACAGATTCTATACCCTGCAAATCCTGCAGCATCTGGACAAGGATGTGTGCTGTGTGGCCAGCTGGGACTCCTCCATGCACGACAGCCAAGCGCTGAACCGCGTGACCGAAGCCAACGAACGCATCTATCTAATATTGCGCACCACAGTGCGTCTATCGCATCCGGCGCCCATGGATCTGGTGCTGCGCAAGCGTCTCAGCATAAACATCAAAAAGGGACAGACTCTAACCGACCGACTGAAGAAGTTCCGGTTGGTGCGCGGCGAGAATGCGATTTGGCAGAGCGGCGTCACCTACGAAGTGGTGTCAAATATACCCAAGGCCTCTGAGGAGCTGGAGGATCGCGAATCGCTGGCACAGCTAGCAGCCAGTGGCGATGATTGTTCCGCCTGCGATGGCGAGACCTATATAGGTGAGCAATTTCATTTATAGAGCGAATAAATGTATATTCATATTTTATTTTATTTTCGCAGAGAAATACACGCGTGGTGTCTCGGCTGTGGAGAGCATATTAATCTTGGATCGCTTGCGTCAAAGCGTGGCAGTCAAGGAACTGGAGACGGCGCACGGACAGCCGCTCTCGATGCGCAAGACAGTCAGTGTGCCGAACTTCTCGCAGGTATGTGATGGCGCCTAAGCAGAAGCATTCGCAACAACTCAAAGTGCTAAGCTTTCTCGTGCCTTTTGTGCTTACACCTTGCCACCCCAAGCAGCCGCTAGCAAAATTTTAACTTGTACAATTTACAAAAATATTTGACTAAAAACCGCAATTCTTTCTCTTTTCACAATCTCTATGCGCTTTCACCAAAAATCTAACTAATATATCTAACCCAACAAAAATTATGTTGTTCACACCGCACACTAAAAATATCAAATTTCAAAACTAATCAAATTTGGCGCGCCTAACCAAAATGCAATTGTATATTGATGTTATCTAAAAAATCTAAATCTATGTGTTTGTGCGTGTACATATTTAACTGCCCTGTGCTGTGTATACAACATCAAAAAAAACTAAATGCTTTTCACTGCGCACACAGACGGTCAAAGAAACCACCACAACCGGGAGTGTAAGTAATCTGTGTGCAATGTACTCGAAACACTATGTAAACTATGCTTTCTAGAGATAATTGCAATACTTTTCCTCAACTACTTTCGACAATCTCTATGTGTGTGCGTCTTTGTGTGTGTGTGTGTTTGTAACTCTCTCTATTTGTTTTCGTTTCGTATTTTGTTTATGTTTATATTTCCTGCTCCCAAGATTTGTTTGTGTGCGTTCGCCAGTTGTGTTTGGCTTAATTTGATTTTCATTATGAATTTTTATTTGTTTTACTTTATTTATTTTTTATTTTCAACATTCTTTTCATATACGTTTGTTAAATAACATTTGTTATGAATATGCTAAATTAAATACACGCTATTTGTGATGCTAAGAAACTCATGAATAAAATTATGCAGATCATGCGCTTCGATGCCTCCATGGAATCGCTGCTCAATGTGGGACGCTCCGAGTCCTTCGCGGATCTCAACAACACGGCGTTGGGCAATAAATTTACACCAGGTATGCTATTTGATATATAAATTCATGCTGTTTACTTAACTAATGGCACACGCCTTGTTTTGCAGCACACACCGGCGCCGGCGGAGCAGGAGCTGCAGGCGTTGGCAACGGAGGCATTATACGCAATCGGCATAGCTTTGGCGGCAAAGGCAGCAGCGACGACTCCCCAGGGAAAGCCTTTGGCATTGGTATGTATATAGAAATACTAGTCTAATATTTAGCGAAAGCTATAAACGACAATTTTATTTCGAAACTCACCTTTAATTTTGAGCAACTTTTCCAAACGTTTAAAAAAAAAAAAAAAAAACATATAATCAAAACTAATTTTTGTATCACTACATACATATAATCTCTAACTATATACAAACTATATATACTATATAGTATTTTTTGCTTATGCGCAGCAACTCAAAAACCAAAACCAAAAACCAAAATCTATTTAAAGTGCGATCTAGTTGCTGTCATGCCTTAGAGCAAGGGATTTATCTTTGTTTACGTACATACAATATATATCTATATATGTAAATCCTTTTGAAAATTGTTATAATTAGACTTGATTTGATAAGAAGTATATACATATATATATTTAGCATACTCTATTATGTATTCGTATTCGCATAACTTGTAGCTGACTTGTACCGACAGTTGACTATAACAAGATAAATCCTTTCAACCAAACTGCTTTTAATATACATTATGCCCAAGCAACGAAAAACCAAAAACAAAAAACTATTTAAATGCAATTAATGCTTCCAAACTTGTTTCTAAAGTTCAACTTTTGGCTTTTGCTTCAATGCAACACAATAGCAACAACTCTAAACAACAACAAGTTACACAACCTCTCTGAACTGTTTCGCAACCAGTTGCAGATGCACATTACTCTTACTCTTCACCTGAGCTCCATGCAATTCATCCAGAGCTTATCATATAAATTGACATACCTACATCAATATTGATTGTCCTACATATATACATGCAGACAGACATACATACATATCCATCATTTGACTCTCTCACATATTTGACACCAACACAAGCTCAGATTTCTATCTATTTATAATGTATAACTCGTATGTATGTCTGGTTCTACTTTCATATGTCATATAATGTACTCTCTTCTGTGCTTTCTCAACAACTTGAAACAAATTTGCAAAAACAATTTTGAATATCGTTCAAAATAAAAATATATACAAAATATATCAAAACACACACAGGCGCTATACTGTCAGGTAAAGGCTGGCCCCACTGTAAAGTGCATAAATATAAGATTGATTGAAAATTCATTAATTGTTAGTTGGCGTTTCAGTTTGTCTGTTGTTCACACAAACACACTCATACACACATAGACACATGCAGTCGCACAGTCAGTCATGATCGCAAAGAACACAAGTTAAACATAAATGTTGAACTCATTTAATGTACCATATACCATATGTAATACCCATAATAACTGTCGTCATTTTAGCGCCAGGGAGTTGTGTATTTAGTACTACGAATTTAGTTAGTAATTTAGTAGTATTATTGTTAGTTCTGTAACGTTAGCTCTCATTCCCCCCAAAAATAAAAATAAAACGAAATCTCTATCATTAAAAAATACACAAAAAAAAAAAAAACTCTTGACAGTAATAATGTCGATATCTTAATTACATATAATCATATATGTTGCATTCATTGTATTTCTTTCATTCCCCAAAAACAAAAGGAAATCTCTCTCATGCAAAACCTGATACAAACAACTCTTGACATCATTAACGTCTTACATATAATCGTATATGTTGCATTCATTGTATTTCCATTTGCTCATTCATTCTATACTCTCACACCTACACGATAACTCTCTCTATATCTGTCTGTGTCCTCCAATTTACCCCTATTTGGCGCACCATTCACAGCAGCGCACGCATAGCACGATTTTCGAGCAATCAATTTGTTGACCTAGTTCCATATATATACTTATTCTTAGTAATTCTTATTATCTAGTTAGTGTTTGTGTTGCATTTGTGTGGCGAACTAGTTGCCCGTTGTTCAGCTAGTGAGTTACGTTCTTCTTTTTTGTTTAGTTTTGATTTGATTTGTTTATTTATTGTATCGCTCATCGAATCTCGTTTGAATCATTGTAACTAAGCATACAAAACTACATAATCATTGTCTTCCTTGATACCCGTGGAATGCAGCGCGTCCAACATTTTTGAATCTCAATTTAAACTTGAACACATTGAGAATCACGCCAACGAAACGTATGTGGTTTGTCTAGCTCTAAGCTGTAGCTAAACTCTAGTTAACTGAACAGACACTGACTCATCCTTTGCCCTTCTATTCATACAGCATCGCCAGCCACGAGCAAGCTGCTGGGCATGCGCATGACTACGCTGCACGAGGAGCCGCTGGGCGGTCATCGGTCGCTGGATGAGGAGCCCGAGGATAGCTACAGCGATTCGGAATATGCCGCCGAATATGAGCAGCAGAACAAGAGCCTGGCCACGCGCTCCCGGCTAACTGCCTCCAAGACCATGGACTCGTTCATGGATGTCAGCAGTCATTCCAGTCAGAGCTACTTGAGCTACACATCCAGCGCCAATGCGAATATGAAACACTTAACTGGTCTGACCACGCTCAGCATGAGCTCGTCCACCAGCAGCGGCTACGGCTCACAGGCGGTGTCCTGCAATAATCTAAGCAATGAGGATATTACCTCCATGCGCTCCATGAGCATTGACGAGACGCCAGGTGAGTGCTGAGCATTTATATATTAAGTATTTATATTCCACTTGAAATTCTATTTAAATAGATTCGAGTTTCGTTTCGAACCCACTTTGAAAGCTATTTGTGAAAATCCTTAAACCCCTTAACCCCTTTTCAAATGCAAAATTAGTGCAAAAGTGCTTCAAGTATTTTACAAAGAAATGCAGTTCTATACACAAAATTAATCATTTAACATATCAATCACACAATATCAATATCAATGTCAATCACACGGAACGGAAATCTGCTACACACACCTGTACTATATATGCTTATTGTTTATAGATTTCGAACGAAACAATTCCAACTCGCCGCCAAATCGACAGCCGCGCGTCAATCCCTTCCTTAAGGACATGCCAAAAGCCAAAACGCACGAAATCGAGACCAGGAAGCTGCAACAAGTGGCCACGCATCCGTTGGAGCTGCCCAAAGATAATGCACAAAGCGACGAGGAATGCGAACAGCAGCTGCAAGCCAATAACAACAACGTGGACAACGGAAAGGCGAGCCTGGAGCAGCAGCAGCAGCTGCAACAGCAGGAGGCGGTGGAGCAGCAGCCGGAGATGCCTGTAGTCCAGCAAATTACAGACAATCAGAATGGTAACAAAATGCAGGAGCATGCAGAGGCAGTGGAACAGCAGTTGGAGGGCGATGGCATTGTTAAGGAGCAGCTGCCAGCGGGCAAAGTAATGCGGCGTAAGAAGTCAACAACGCAACCACCGAGCAATGGCGACAGCAGCAACAACAACAACAACAACAGCAATCACACAAGCCAAGTGACACGCAACAACAACCAGCAGCGCGCCTCGGTAGCCAAAATGGAAGGATTGGGCGCCTATTTGGATGCGAATGCCAGCCTCATGTCGAGCAGCACAGAGGTCGAAGGTGTGTATCATAGAAATGAAAGCAAAATACGGACTCGTTCTTTTATTATTCCGCTCTGTTAACAGATGAAGGCAAGGATGTGGATGTGACGCTGCCTGAGTGGATTGTGGTGGGTGAATCGGTGCTTATACGTCCGTATAATACCAGCGGCGTGATTAGCTTTGTGGGCACCACACACTTCCAGCCTGGCGCCTGGATCGGCGTTGAGCTGGACACGCCCACGGGCAAGAATGATGGCACCGTACAGGGTATACAGTACTTCCAGTGCAAGCCGAAGCATGGCATCTTCGTGCGTGCCGACAAATTGCTTCTGGACAAGCGGGGCAGGGCAATGCGCGCCTACAAGGCGGCCGAGAAGAGCAACAGCATTAGCAAAGG
The DNA here is from genome assembly GCA_035047565.1 of Drosophila mulleri. Classification (NCBI taxonomy): domain Eukaryota; kingdom Metazoa; phylum Arthropoda; class Insecta; order Diptera; family Drosophilidae; genus Drosophila; species Drosophila mulleri. The sequence continues at coordinate 5,437,642 of JAWNPK010000060.1, forward strand.
TGCGCAATATACAATTACAATGAATGCGTTGACTTACCCTAACTATTTTGCAGAGATGAGCACCTCGATGAGCAGCTCAATGACGCGATCGAAGAGCCGTGGCGAATCGCTAAATGTGTCAGCGCGCAAATGATTGTATCCGAAATGTTCGCATCAGCTGCAGCGTTGGACTAATTGCAGGCAATCGACGCTGGTTAGCAAAGGAGTGAATGCGACTACAGTGGCAGCAACATCGACTGCAACTCCTACAACCTGCCACAGATTGCGTGCAACCAGCGGCGCTGCCGATGCGAACAGCCATGGCAAGAAGTGTTATGCGAATCGACGCTCGACGGCCTTCTAAGGTCGCCAACGATTCCAGATCGATACCAGACCAGCAACGAAAAAATGCAGAGCATTAACCAATCCATACACCACAGTCATGCTAGCTTAACTTAACTATCAATCGCACCACATGCCGCAATTATACACACAAACCCACACACACAGCACACCTAATCGGATGCTTTGACATGTAGAGTTATACGGCAATGTCTACAGCGACTCTAACTAGCAATTGCAAAAACGAAAAAAACAAAATTCGATAAGTGACCGAGCCCCTCTTCTGCCAGTGCTCGACTCACTCTTAATGGATTAACTAAGCAAAGCGAAGCGTTTGCGTAGTTGCATTAACCAAGTGCAATACCACAAACACTTTGGATCTATAGACACTTAGTTTATAAATCGTAGATTATAATTACGTTCGTTCAAATGTGTCTGCGTGAATGTTTCCTAATGACGATTATTATTTTTCAATTCAATTGCGTTCTTTATAGTTAATTGATCTTTGTTGCTTTTTGATAAAGCACGAATTTGATCCTAAAACTATATATTTATATTTTTTACTATATATATATGAGTACGTATATTTTTGTACCGGTTGATTAATTGATTGCCTAGTTTAGTTAAATTGTTTTTTGTGTGTACGAAACTTTACTTTATATATATATTTGTATATCTTGATCTATATATCAATGTGACTTGGTTAATACTACTATGAGCTTATTTTTTATTGTTATGGACTGTATTGAAAATATATTAAATCAGTTGTATATAAATATTTATGCTGTAAGTTTTACCAGACATGCAATACTTTTTCTCTATCTCTATATATATATATATATGTATATCTCCCTTTTGATTGAGCTCACATTTTATTTAGCGCATTTATCTATATATATATATATACCGACAGGAAACCAATACAATATTAGTATATAATAACAGATTCCATGTATGCTGCAAGAGAGGCGCATCAAGATTAAATAATGACTTAATCTTGTATCTTGTTGTCGAGAACAAGAAGCTTGGCATATATGTTAATTGTATTATTTGATGTGATGTATTTATAATTTTTTCCATTTATATGTATATTTAAATAAACTTCATTTTGCTATACACATTTCGGTTTTGTTTATTTCTATTCTGCCTCTTAATTTGCTAATCGATGTGCAATATTTAAGTATTATTAGTTTTATATATATACATATATCTACATATATCGATCAATGTTGAAGGTTGTGCGACTATGTTTGTGAACCATTAACCAAACACTGATACTGAATGAAAGGCTTGCGTTAGTCCAACAGATTGTGAACAACGTGAAAATAACAAAATGAAAATGAAGCAATAATTGCGTTAAATATTCAATTTTATGTTTAAGATAAACCTATATATTAAAAAAAAAAAAAAAAAACAAACAAAACAAAGTGAAATATGTATATGGAATGATAAACAACAGCAAACCGGCTGACGAAACGTTTGTACGTAAACGTATCCATCCATCCAACAACCAAGACATCCAAGACACTCCAAACTGAGTCTGAGATAAATTGCAATTTACAAACAATAAAAAAAAAATATGAAAAAAAAAAATATAAAACTACAACCAACAACAAGCGATTTACACTTAGATACCAAAATTCAAAACCGAATGACAAAATATTGAGTTCAAGAAGTTGAAGAAGAAGAGTAAAAGTAACCCAAATACTGGATCGACTAACAGCCAGGCAGATCCCAGTATATATATATATATACTAATATGCATGAATATATATTAAATATTAGGTATACATATGTATATTTTCGAACTGTGTTTTCTACTTGCATCAACTACCAAAAAACAAAAAAAAAAAAAAACAAAATATTTACTTGAAAATACGTCCAAAATTGAAAAATTCAAAAGCAAGCTATAATAAACTACAATATATATATACAAAATAAATAATAATTATATATATATATAAATCAACTAAAATATCGAATTATAACTTCGGTTTAAGCCGAAGCTTCGCAAAAATATTGAAAATTTAAATTTCTGAATTTCCAAAATGTTCAAAGAGCATTCAAAATAATTTCCAAAAATAAAATACAAAATATTTGATGTGTGTGCAATTAATAAGTAGAAGCCGTAATTTGAGTTGGATTTCGAAACTTTTGGTTACAGAATAGAACTCTCTGATTTTAGCACAAGAATTAATAAAATATTACTGAAATTTAATGCATTTAATAAGCGTAATTTAAAACATTCAAATAGAGCTTGAAGATATGAGAGATATTCCAAAAAAAGATTTGAATTATTAATTAAGTAAAAATATTGAAACTAAATTTAGAGGCACGCCAAAAGCGCTTTCAATGTCTTGTAAAATAGTTGAGAAAGAGTTTAGAAATGCTTGCTAGCCACTTCTAGATCGTAATCTCACATACATATATGTATATTAGTTATAGTATATAGATTGGAAATACTTAAAACAACAAAAATATGGTACCTTAATGAAGCAAAGAATAGTTTTTGTTTATATGGCACATCTGAGGAGCTATTGCCCTGGACTAACTATCAGAGCAGTCAAATGTAGATACAATATGATTTGCTTAAAAACAAAATACATACACACACACACACAGTCAAAAGATATAATATATATAAATATATATACACTACATGTATATGATAAGCTCGATATGAATAGATGTTTATGGCATTGGCTTCAATTAGCAGAAGAGCAGCATAGCAATTTTATGTGGATAGTTTTGAAAGCAAAAAATATAAAATATACATATATAGAAAGAAAAACAACAAAAAGAAGAGTATTCGTAAAAGTAACAAAAGTCACAGATATTCGTAATTTTGAGCACTTTAGAGCTTTTAGCACGGTCAACGAAATAAATGTTATTAAAATACAAAATCAATTACAAATTGTAGGCCACATCAGCTACTTAACTACTAAAACAAATAACGTTGAATAAACAAATGGAATTAACAATACAAATGCTTTTATTGTGCAATCAACCCCTACACCAACAACAACAATAACAGAAGAAATAGAAACAACTACACAAATATCAACACACTTGAGCTCTCTTTAAATATATATGCAGTTGTTTTATTGTAAAGTTTCACTTAGTAGCATTAAATACCAAAGCAAAACAAAAACCCTAAAAAAAAAAAAAAAAAAACAGACAAGAAAAACACACACAATACACAGACATAACAATTTCTGTAATTTATACTTCAATTGTTTTACTTCGATTTTTAGTATATTTAACGTCAGCAAAAAAAAAATTGCAATAAATGCAAGATGAACAACAATTCGAGTATTCAACAAAAAGAACAATTTATGTACTTAACAATCTATAAATATACAAAAACAAAAAATATTCATATACCCGCCTTTTGTTTTCAATTATCGAGTTCCATTTCCATTTCGGCGCAGCTGTGTTAATAACTTGTACTATTTATCGCACCCACCTTGACTTGGCCAACATTCAAGTAAACAGCCGCCACTGACCTTGAACTAGACCTCTCTTAAAATCTTTTGGGGCCGAACACTTGACCGACGCCGAAAAATTTGTGTTGAAACGTGTGAAAATATTGTAAAGCGGGCGTGATTGACTGCATGATGCGCGTTCGCAATCTGTAAATAAGCTCTTTAGTAGAGCTGTAAAGTTAATTGTAGAATATATTTGTCTTTAGCGAGCGTGTCAAAATGGGATTAACAATCATTAACACGAGTATGTTTATAGCCAGAAATCCAAGTCAGAAGCTTCAAAGAATAATAGGTATTTCCCTTTAGCCACACCTTAAGTGGACCCAGGCCCAACATAAGAGAGGCTACATTTGGCCATATATACCGCCATATAATATATATTCAACAATCTGATTCCAGTCATAAAAGTTCTTATAGACAAAGGCAAACCCGTATACCCTTCTCACATAATGAATAATGAATGAACATAAATGTAAATTATTCCATTTTAAGTCTTCCATGTGTGGAAGCAGTTTCTTCATATGTATATTTTTTATTTTTTCAAAAAATAAATGGCAAAAATAGTTTTTTTTTGTTAGTTGATAAATGCTTGGGCTTTACTCCTTTTTTTTTTTTTTTTTTTGCATTGCATTCTTTATGTTTTCTTTTCTTTAGAGATATAGTTTGATTATTCGAGACTTGTTTCGGAATGCGAGTGTTATTATAAATATCATTTCTTTTTGTTGATGGATTTATCATTTGATGATCACATAGCAATTATAATTATTCAAGCTTTACATAGGAATAATATGCACATAAACAGATATATATATATAGAGAGATTTACATAATGTATATCTATACAACTTTTACTAGGTTTTCATTTAGTTTTAGTTTACACAACAAACGCACAACACTTAATGAATCTGTTAATATATTTTGACTTGTTTTTGATTTGTGTCGATCTGTCTTCCTTTGATATTCACTAACTACAACTTACGCTCTCTATATAGTGTATATATTATATAGAAAATATTTTCATATGGTTCTATCGCGTCGCATTCTTTTGCTTTTATAGTTCGTATTTACACATGTTGCGTTTCTAGTTGAGTCTGTAGGTAAAAAGCGTCGCACTGCGCTACGCTTAGTCAGTTTCTCTCTGTTGGAATTGGCTTGGTCCGCTTGTTCGTTGGTTACGAAGAGCGAGCTGGTGGGTAGCTCAGTCGCGTGTAATGATCCAACGCTGTGTGTCACTGGACAGATCACATTTCTCGACCAGTGCATCGTCCATGCTCTTCAGTCCGTTGTGGTCGAGGCACAGCCCTGTGTTGACGTGCACCAGCCTCTGATTCTCGTACTTCCATTGCTCGTTGTAATCGTCGTTCTCCAGGCAGGGCACCATCACAACACGATGCGGTGGGGAGCTGCTGTGCTGCACTGTCGCGCAGCTCAGCTCGTTGCGCAGCACCAGACTGTTGGTGTAGGAGAAGAGCTGGGACTTTTGCAGCGCCTTGCCGCAGGAATATAGACCCAGATTGTAGGGCTTCTCGTTGTTGTTGAGCAAATCGTCTAAACACAAATTCGAATTGACTGCTTTCACTTTGCCCCAGGCCTTGACATTCTTGTTGGGCACAAATTTCTCCGGATACACGTTCTTCAGGTACCACTCGAAGCTCTTGCACCGCAGCTTCTTGCGCAGCATAACGCGATGCGTCACATCGCCGATGTCTGGATGGAATTTCAGATCGGGTCGGTTCAAAAAGAACACGTTTATATACTCATCCATCCAGACCAAGGCCATGCGAGCGGTGTTAATGCCGTGCGTATCACGATCATTGGGGAACCTGTGAAAGTAAACGTTAATTGAGATCCATTAGGGTGTTAACTGTATACGAACTTGTAGGGATGGAAGTCGCGGAAGATGTGACCCACGCGGGAGCAGGGTATTGTCTCGATGGTGCCGCCACACTGCCAGATTCTAAACGACATCTCCAGATTCTCGCCTCCCCAGCCATCCATCTATAAACACATATTTTCATAACTGATTCTCAGCTTCTGCTGCTCGTCTACTCACCTGCTCATCATAGCTGCCCACCTCCCAGAAGTACCGCCTGTCCATGGCAAATAGACCGCCCGCCATGGTCGGACTGTAGGCGGGGCAAATCTCCCTGGGCTGACTGCACTCTCTCAGTTGTCGCTCCTTCTCACGGTCCGGCAGATTCACCCAATCGAAATGGCCGCTCCACTGGAAGCCACCCACTTGGAAGGATTTGTAGCCATTGGTGCTATACTGAAAGTCTTTGGCATCGATCACATCGATGATGGGCACCAGGACACTGGTGCGCGAGTCCTTGATGCGCTGCAGCAGTGGCTCACACCAGCCCTCGTTCGCCTCGCAGTGAGCGTCCAGAAAAATGAGCACATCGCCGGTGGCAATACGAGCTCCGGCCAATCGAGCGCGTATCAGACCCAAGCTGTAGGCAAACAAATAAACCAAGAAGAAGAACAGCTTAAAGCAGAACTACCAACTTTCCTTTAGTCAAAATGCTATTTTGGGCAAGCGAAGAAAAAAAGAGAATTAAATTATTGGGTCAGCGAACAGAGGCGTGCGCGCGAGTGCTAAGCGAGAGATACGAAAGATACAAAATAAAAGTCAAAAACATAATCATGAGTTGACGAACAGGTTTTACGGTTTCATTATATGCCCTAGACTGCAGCAGGTACGGGGTATGATAAGCAGATCAAACAGATGCCAAGGTGATGGGCAGATGTATTGACCTACGTCTGATAAGCCAAGTCGAGCTTCTATGTCATCGAGGTCTTGGGGAGTATATATGTATATTTTACATTTAGTTACTGTTAATTGTTTCGTCTGCTAGGTGTTTGCTAGTCGTGCTACTTGGCAAACTTCAGTTTGACTTTTGAAATTTTTGAACGTTTTTTAGTTCTTCAACTTTTAAAGCTGCGAAGAAGAAGCTCCCAGTCTGGCCGTCCGATTGTGAGTCTGTGCCACAAAACGAGTTATTCAAATGAAGGCAAACCGAACGATATCCACTCGAACGTGTGTTTGTGTTAATTTTACAGCCAACAAGTTGAATGTGCATTCGATTAGCTCAATGAAGATTTACCTAGCCAAAAAGACAGACACAGGCAGAGAGAGTGTGTGTGTGTGCAAGAGACAGCCAAAGTGTGCCAAGAGATTGATGATTGGCGCTGTACCCTTTACCCAATTACCTCCAATAGCTTCATTACCCTCTTTAGCGCCGTTTGTCACCACATCACGCCGTTTCACTTACCGATTCTTCAGGCGCAGTATTGTCACCTTGCCGGGGGGAAATCGTGTGCGCACATAGTAATCCAGTTTGCCGCCCAGCTCCACATTGTCGCTGCCATCGTCCACCAGGATGATCTCCTTCAGCGACTTCTCGTTGCACGTGTTCAGCGTGCTGTGCACCGTGCGCACCAGCACGGAGTATGGCTCATTGTAGAATATAATGACGACACTGGCAGTGGGCAGGGTGCTGGGGTCATCGTATTTCTGCTTTAGGCACAGCGGATTGCGATGATCGCCCACGGTGCGATTGTAGGAGAGCTGCTCGCTCAGCTCCTCGTTCAGAGCGATTTTCTTGTAGATCCTCTCGCCACGTGCCTTCGCCGCTCCGGTCAGGTGCACGGCTACGCCTTTGTTGCCCAACGTTCTATCCTGCTTCTGCAGATCTAACTGTATGCTCTGCTCGTACGGCGATACTGTAACGGGTCTTATTTCATTCTCCTGCTGGTTGTCTGGATATATCTCATGAGCTCTCGCTCGCACGCGCGCCAGCTGAGCTGGCCTCTGTCTCGCTCTGACGGGCAACGGAAAATCCTCGCTAGGTTGAACTTTCAGATAGAGTATAAAGCATAGCGCGACGAGCACAAATATAATTATTTTGCCATAGAAGGAACGAAACCGAGGCAGCATGTTGCTTCTGTGTGTGTGTGAGAGAGTCGATGGGTATGCGTGTGTAGGTGTTCCTGTTGTTATTCTGCTTGTTGAGGTAGCACGGTTCACTTTCAATTACAACGTTGCAGCGTGGACGTGGCCCAAAGACTGCTACGACTGTTGGTGCTGCTGGTTTTTCGCTTCATTTGTTGCGCAGCCCGCTGACAAAATACAAACACACACAAACATATACATATTTAAACATACATACATATTTAAGCTGGCAAAAATTTTATATTAATTTACATACATGAATATGTTGTTGCCGTTTCTTCCGCACGTAGCTTACGTATAAGTTTATTTTTAGTTTATTTTACTTACATATATGTTTTAATTTAATTCGTATTATTTTTTCCGTGCTAGCAGCCTGCAACGTGCTACTATGTGATGTGGCGTCTGTGGCTTAAACTAGACTAAACGTTAATTCTAGTCGCTGCGGTCGCTTATGCTGTCTGTCCGCTGCGCGCCGCCCATCTGGCACCTTACCATGTGTGTGTGTGTTGTTTGTGCTTTTGGTTTTATATTATATGTTTGTGTATGTGTATATGGCTTAACTGTTGCTTCTTCTTCTGTTGCTTTATGCACAGCTTTGTGCTATGTATGCAGCTACACATATTTAGTGTAAGTCATTTATTACACTTATTTTAAATTGTATATTGTATTTAATTAACACGTTTTGTACTTGATTTTTAATTAAATATTGCTTCGCGAAAATATAAAAACACTGGCAAACGGACTAGCAGGTGATGCGGCGTTGCCACCTGTTAGCAAGTGTTATGGATGCGTTCAGCATTTTAAAACCACTTGCGGCTTAACGTATTGTTAACAGAAAAGTTTAAGTGAAATAAGTGTGTAAATGAATTAATTGAAAGTGAGTTATTGTATTAATAAAATCATTGATCTGAATGTTTTTAACTTTAATTGGTTAGATTGGATGACAATATTGTGAACTGTGACTGATTGTCGTTCCGCGCAGCAACATATCTTTTAAGCTATCTGGCAGCACTGCATTGAACACGTGTGTTGTAAAACACGCTAAATTGCGTTGCTTAGGTGCAAAAGTGCGCCAAGCTTTGAATGTATAAAACACAATTCGATTTTTTGTGTAAATCTGTTTTTCCTAAATTAAAATTATATTTGCTAAAAATAAATTTATATTTTATATTTTTCAAAATCTAATATGACTTTATTTCATTGTTTCACCACAAATTAATAGTTGTCCAAAATGTGGGCGTTAAAATTCGTATGGTAAATTTGTTTATAAAAGCGAAAGGCAGCCAAAGATCTTGATATTCACACTCCAAAAATGTCTCACTTGACACTTTTGTTGTATCATTTAATGCACAAATTGCATGCTCAGCTATTGTTAAATGTGAAAACAAGCCGAATTTCCTGCAAATTAAAAAATGTCTGTTGCTTATCGTCGCTGGTTTCTTAACACGCGATGACACTTGGTTGTTGCTTATTGCAGCACATAATTGAAATATTATATTTATTATATTCAAGCTTGAACTTTCATTTATTTTAAATTGAAATAGGGTCAACATATTAATATTATATTTAGCTTTTATAATTATCAATATTGCTAATTAAGCAAAGTTATTTTCAAACATTTTTCTTTTCTAAAATTGTTGTTGTTGTTGTTGTTGCTGGTGCTTTTGCTGCAGCTTCGTTTGGCATAATTAATATGTTACGTATACGCAAAGATGTCGCTGCGGGGGCCGCCGCTGGTGAGCGGCCGAAAAAGAAGAGTTCAAAGAGCTCCCTAACTTTGATAATTGGAAGTTTTTATTTTAGCTGGAAGGGGCAGGAGGTCGGGTCGGCGATCGCAACATTGTGGGAATCCATCTGTGCCATCTCTCTGTTAGATGGTGTAAGGTGCAAGTGGCTTGTTTTGCGCATCTGCGCTAACGCTCTTTAATAGCTTGAAGCGACAAAAACAAAAACAAAAACAAATAAAACTAGGAAGGAAATAAATTACTTAGCCAGTCACACAACGTTTGGCAAAAAGTTTTTCTTTCTCGTTTTCTTTTTCTTTTGTTTTTAATTTTTTTCACTCTGTTTCATCTGTGTTTCCGACCTCAAAATCTTAACTAGCCGTTAAAATGTAACATTGAAGCAAATTACAATTGGATTCGTTTTTTATTTAGTTTTTCTTCTTCTGTATTTGTTTGCTAAAAATATTAACACCTACAATTGCCCAAGTTGAAGCCATTAAATTATGTTTATTTTAGCATATCTCAATTAATTTTTTTATTAATAACTAAAGGTCGCCCCAAGTCAAATTTTATGGGGCATACAAAGAGATTTATTTAAAGCTTTATCAAGGCATATTACTTCGTTAATTGAGCGCACATATCTTATTGGATTTGTAAGTATGTTTATTATTGACTCTTAGAGCGAGGCCTCATTAAAAGCCGAACAAAGAAAGAAAAACAAATAGCTTAGAGTTTAGGCTTTAGGCTTTGTTCGAGCTCTGACCATAATGACATAAGCCGCAAAATACCCATTTGATCTAAATGACCCTGAGTTTGGTTAAGCTCCAGTCTGGTCCGTCTTGGCCTGGTCCATTTCTATGGCCCCATTATCAGGCAGCTACGTCTTCATCCAGCCATCCGACCAAACATCTTGGCCATCCATCAACAGCTACAACGGTTAATAATAGAATTGGAAATGCGATTGCAATTGAAAAATTGTTAACCACAATTTACTTTACCTTACTTTTGCTTTTCTTTACTTTTTTTGTTTTTGTTTATTGCCTTGTTTCACATTTTGTTACGCTTCTTTTATCTGCTGCTCTACAAAATGTCAAAAGATTGGGCAACTGAGATGATTGCTTTTCATTATGATTGAACATACAAAAGGAGATGAGTTCGCTAGGAGCTGCGCTGTGTGGAAATACTTTATCAATTGGTTATGGGAATTGCACTGTGCAGGCAGCAGCGACTCCTGGGAAAGACGACTGCAACAAAATTGCTCATAATAGAGCAGTGAATCAATAATTTATTGGCAATTTGTACATGTTCAGCAAATTCAATAAGCACAGAGTTGACTTTAAATCTTTGTTCAATGTTGAGAAGAAAGAGATATTTGTATATTGTGAGTCTTCTGCACATGAAGGGCATATATTCATTTAAGCTTATTATTTCCCATTGTTCGCTGCCAATGCTATTGAAGTGAAATATGGCCTCTATATATTATACATATTGATTATCATAATCTATGGATTAAATTGTTTTATTCAGGTGGACTTTTCATTGGGGAATTTGGATTTTTCATTTTTTATTCAAAGATTTGGCCTTTAAGTTTGTTTAAAACACTTTAAAACTAAAATTTCTTCAGACTATATCTCTTCATCTATTTCTCTTTTTACTTCTCTATTTCATTTCTCTGTTTCTCTCTCTGTCTCAGTCTCTCTTCGTCTCTATTTGATTCTATTTCTCTGTCTCACGGCTTTCTTTTCGCAGTCGACTGACTTCTTATAATGCTAATGCTCTTTGACCAGAAGAAACCAATTTCTAAAAATGTTATTCTTTGGAATCTTATACTACACACATGGCCCATGTCCCCGTATATAATGCCATTTTAATTGCTTACTAGCTGAGTCTGATTGATGTCTATCCTAAGGAATGTAAGTTTTCAGCTAAAATCTACTTTTGGATCAGCTTAAATACTCTCAAATCCCTCCACAAGCCAAAAAAATTTGCTCTTAATCTTTCTTTCAAGCTGCGTGTCCCAAATCTCCACCGAATTCGTTTCAAATCATGTGCAGCTTATCGTCCACTGAATTCCGCTCCAATTAATGTAACTGAAATAGTCATCGGGAGAGATACTGTTATTACTTGAAACCACTTTATGGAAACAATCGTAAACCGCTTTGCAAACGTTTTACACATGTGCAATTTGGCAAATTACATTTTTCGGATTTCCTTGAGCAGAGTGTAATAAAAAACGAGCATTGCATAAGTTTTGATAGTTTAAAGTTGTTAGAAACACCCGCTGGCAGCTGCTACTACACATAATCACAGTCAAAAAAGCGAATGTGCATAATCAAGAGCTGATCGAAAAAGCGCAGCCATTGTGTATCTCTAAAGATCGGTAACAATATCACCCACTGAGTATTACCAAGGTCAAATCCTCAAAGCTTAGCACGCGACAAAGCGAAGGGAAAAATTCAAGATAAACAAAGCTATAGTTTTTAGGGTATAGTCGACTACGACATGCCCTGAAATCTTCGTTAGAATTGATATTCAATTGATTTGTGGTTGTTGTTGTTGTTGTATTATATATTACGGATCTGATATATTATTAGAAATGCAAAATAGAAATAGGAAAATTACTTTTCCTATACATATATATAGGCAATGACTATAGAATACCTTCCATATTATAATGCAAATGGAATAAAGTGGAACTCGTATCTCTTATAAGAATTATATATATCAAATTTCAAGTGTCTAGCTTTTGTAGATCTCGAGATCGATGAGTCTATATGCTAGACAGATCAACAGAAGGGCTGATAGGTAGACGGGTAGAGGCAGCCGCGTAATCATTCATCTGTAGAATGGAGTATTAATATATAATATATGTTTTAAAGTCAGTCTTATGCCACAAAGCGGGTATACTCTTCTGTCCGCTTTTTCAGAGCATAGTGGCGCCAAGCATCCGAATAAAATTTAAATTATGTGACTATGTCGCTGATATGCTTGATAGTTTTTATAGTTAAATTTTTTCGGCTTTTTTTTTTGGATTTGATTTTATAATTTTGTCGGCTATATTAGTGTGTTAGGTAGTTCAGTTTTGCATAATCGCGGCATAGACACCCGCATTGTTTAGCATTTATGGCCAGAGCCGGACGGACGAGTCACGCGGATTGCTGCAATAGCTATCAACGGGCTTGCAGCGATGATTGGCAGCTCGCTCAGCATCAGATCTGACGCAGACTCCGGCTCTCCGTTAGCCATAACGTGCCGCTCATGTCATCATCATCCACGCCGCATGGAATGCGTGTTACCAATACGGTTTTTGATTTTTCACAATCCTCCTGCAAATTGATGCAGAGATAAAACGACAATTTGAATACCATTTAAAATCGCATATTGATTTTAATCAATAAATAAAAAAGGTGCATACAAAAATGTGATTTAGATAAAACAACGAATAACTTTGTGCGGACGTTGGCAACATTTACGTTTGTCATTTAAATGGAAATGCAAATGGAAGTGCGTGACTATATGGAGATATATATATATATATATATATATATATATATAGTTATATCCGCCAGCGTTTATGAGGCGAAGGCGAAGGCGGAGGCGTTGCGACTTTACTATGTTAATAGGGTTTAGAGTTCAGCGCTTGGCTCCACCAAAAAGTGATTGTTAGATTTTTTACAATTTTTACAAGTTTTATTTCTCTTTTTGCTGCTTTTGATGCTTACGCAATGGGATTGCCCTGCGAATATGCGATGACAAGGCAATTAGTTGGCTAGAGCGAGGGCGATACATAAAGCTAAGCAAAATATATAACGGATTATGGCAACTTGAGCTTAAGTAATCAGCCTAGAGAGGCCAGAGGTGTAGAGCTGCATGCCAACGAGTCCTGCGGCCTTCACACAACTGCGAATTGCACAGGCTGTGTGGCACGTTTTTGTGGCAACCCTTGACATGTTGCATGCATGACTAACGCCCTGTTCACACGGCTAAATGCACAATTAGACATCTGATGACTGATTCCGGGCATGTTCAGGGCATTATAACGCAGCTCATTAATGGCTAACGGCCAGCTATTAACCATATAGCAAAGCTATTTATACAGAGTATTAAAAATATATAAAATAAAACATTGCTGCTTCGAGCATTAATTAATCCAAATATATATTTAAAACAGCTTTGATTAGCTTCAGTTGAGGCAGAAGCTCAGCAGCAAACCAGCATGCTCACCTTTTTCTGGAAGGTCATCCAACTCGATGCAGTGCAGCCAATGGCACAGAGAGTCGAATAAAATAAAGGCGAAATATAACTGCATAGCAGCGAGTCCTGCGGCCATCACGTTACTCTGGCCTAGGCACGCATTGTGGCGCCTCGTGGTATGCGGCATGCATCTTTTTCAGTCAGTTAACAGAGCTATTAACATGGCTAGCGTGTGATTTGGGGCCTGCTTCTGCCATTATGGCCAATTCATGATCAGCTCGGGGTCATTTTACACTCGCATTTCTTTACCGAACGCATGCAAAACAATTGCTCCAGCCATGCCCCATTTATTAGCTTAAATTACTAGCTTAAAAAGAGCTAAAGCTCTTGAAATCACCTCCAATTATATGAGACTTCAGTTAAATTCAATTTGAAACTCATTTAAGGCCGATCTGAAATTGGTTTACAAACTGAGATATAACTTATGTAAGCACTTTATTCATTTGCCAAAAAGTCAAAAGGCAAGATTGAAGCTGACTTTCTTTCGTATGCTGATAAAACTTGTTTAATTGGTCATTGACTATTGAATACCAAAAATTCTCGCCCAGCACAGCTCGAGAACGAAGCAAATGCATGCAACTAAGTGAGCCGCTGAGTAGAATATAAAAATTTGGGTTAGATCTCTTAAGTAAAGTCGGTCCTCCGGCTGCTTTGGATGGCTGTAATCCTTCCGTGAATCCACTTTTAAGCGAACCATCTCATTGAAGCTGTTGCCCAGCCAGAACTGCGAAATGCCAAACTCTTGCATGGCCAGAATGTGCCGGTCGAAGAGCTGGCGATAGGGCAGATGGCGACGAAGGGGCAGAGATAGCAGCAGGAAGTGATTCATGCAGATATCCTCGGAGTAGTAGAAGACGGGCTCCCTGAAATACTTTTGCTGCTCCGCGATGGAGAGCCAGCGCACCTTCATGACTGGATAAATAAAGCTGGCATTAAAATGATCACGTATGCGATAAAACTCTTTCCAATCATCCAGGACGTGAACGCTGTGTGCATTGGTTGTGGTCAGGCTGTACTTCTTCATGGTCGAGTGATTCGTGTTTCCGCGATCCACGGCAATTTTGTAGCGAGATTTCAGAATATCCTCGAAGCTGTGCAGCATCTGCTCATGAGGCGGACTCGTGAAGTACGCCTGTAAATAGGACTCGTACATGGTGGTAATGATGAGACTCGAAAAGCAGATCAGCAAGCAAATGCCTTTTAGATAGCGACTTGTGTGGGCGGGCATCGGGAAGCATTGTCCCAGCAGACCGCGCAGACAGTGATCGTTGAGCAGCATATCGATGAGCCTGAACCTGTGCCAATTCAAGTCCTGGCTATAGATATACAGCAGCGAGAAGATCAGCAAAAGGACGGTTAGCACGCCTGCCACCAGAGGTTGCACTATGATCGCGAAGATCTCCTCGTAGTCCAGGGCCGGTGGCAAGGGTATCATAAAGCAAAGCGAGCTATGCATATACGGATAGCTAAGATAGTCAAAGCTATCTGCATCCATCGGGATGTCCAGCGTGGCAGCGATATCCAGCTGATTGAGCATCACCCGTTGAACAATATTATTGAAGAGAAGCTGTTTGCCCTCGTCAATGTCATCGCGTAGCTTCAACGTCGCATTCACACGCTCCACAAACGTATTGATCAAGTTGGCTGCAGTACCCATCATCTGATACTTGCTTGTCCTCGGATCGCGATAGAGGACTGCACGAGGGCGAATCTGATCAGGCTCGCTTCTAATGGGCGAACCGCGCATGTTGGCAAATTGCTCCACGTAAATGAACTCGTAGTGGGGGTCGACCTCGAAGTCTATGTCGGATTTTAAGCTCACCAGGGCTGTGGCTCTGTCGCTTAAGTTGAGTGCCAGCTGTATATAATTCTCCTGCTGAAAGCAGCGACAGCTATATAGATTTCCCACAGCATCAACCATGGCCACATTAACCTGCTCCCGCTTGAAGAATGCCTCACAGACTTCCCTCGGTTGCTTCTCCGGCTCCAGATAGACCAATCGTCGGGAATGCTGAAGTTTGAATAAAGTTCGCTTATTCTGCTCCTGCTCGGCAATTGAGTTGCAAATCAGCAGCAACGACTCGCTGCTGAAACTCCAATCCTCCCAGCTGCTGCCCTGAGAGAGCAGCACTGTGGGCAGCGCCAGCTGGGGCAGAAGCTCATGAAACACACACGGCTCACTCCCATAGACCACAATGGTTTCACAGTCTCGCTCTAGGCGAATGCGCTGAATCAGTTTCAGCAGCAGGCCAGACTGCTCATCTTTATCCAGTTCATCCAGCTCGATGCAGTGCAGCCAATGGCACAGAGAGCCGAATAAAATAAAGGCGAAATATAACTGCATGGCAGCGAGTCCTGCGGCCATCACGTTACTGTGGCCTAGGCTAGGGTTGTGGCAGGCTTTTGTGGCGCCTCGTGGTATGCGGCATGCATGTTTTGCAGGCAGTTAACACAGCTATTAACATTGCTTGCAATTGATTTTGGAACTGTTCATGTCAGGTTTGCTACATTAAAATAAAATCTTTAGCTCTTATATGTAGTAATAAATAGCATTACAAACTGAACCGTAATTTATTTATTTAGATACTTGGCTTTACAAAATTAAGCATTTTATTAATTTGCTAAAGAGCCTACAGAAAGATGCGAAGATGACATTCTTAGGCCGATCATTGCATTATTTACCAAAAATACCAAAAATTCTCGCCCAGCACAGCTCGAGAACGAAGCAAATGCATGCAACTAAGTGAGCCGCTAAGTAGAATATAAAAATTTGTGTTAGATCTCTTAAATAAACGTGGTCCTCCGCCGGCTTTGGATGGCTGTAATCCTTCCGCGAAGCCACCTTTAGGCGAACCATCTCATTGAAGCTGTTGCCCAGCCAGAACTGCGAAATGCCAAACTCTTGCATGGCCAGAATGTGCCGATCGAAGAGCTGGCGATACGGCAGATGGCGACGAAGGGGCAGGGACAGCAGCAGGGAGTGCTTCATGCAAACGTCCTCGGAGTAGTAGAAGACGGGCTCCCTGAAATACTTTTGCTGCTCTTGCAAGGAGAACCAACGCACCTCGGTGACAGGATAAATGAAGCTGTCATTGAAAGTTTCCCGTAAGCGAATGAGCTCCTGCCAATCGTCGAAGACGTGGGCGTGATGGACATTGGTTGTAGTCAAACTGAAGTTCCGAAGCAGATAATGATTCACCTGGCCCCGTTCCAGTGCAATTTTGTAGCGGGAGGTGAGAATATCCTCGAAGCTGCGCAGCATCATCTCGTGTGGGGGATGCGTAAAGTACGCCTGCAAATAGGACTCGTACATGGTCGTCGTCATGATACTAGCGAAGCAGACCAGCATACAAATCCCTTTTAGATAACGACTGGGATGGGCAGGCATCGGAAAGGCGTGTCCCAGCAGACCGCGCAGACAGCGATCATTGAGCAGCATATCGATGAGGCTGAACCTGCGCCAGTTGAGCTCTTGACTGTAGATGAGCAGCAGCGAGAAGATCAGGAATAAGAAGATTAGCACTCCAGTTACCAGGGGATGGACAATCATCATATAGATTTCCTTGTAGTCAATTTGAGGTGGGACTGGAATCATGAAGCAAAGCGAGCTGTGGATGTAGGGATATGTGAGATAGTCATAGTTCTCAAAGTCCACTGTGCTGGACAGTGTGGCAGCGATATCCAGCTGATTGAGCAACACCCGTTGCATGATATTTTTGATGTGAATTTTCTGGCCAATGTCGTCGCGCAACTTCACTGACGCATTTACACGCTCCGCAAACGATGTGATCATATTTGAAACGAATCCTTTTATCTCATACTGTCCTGTGGTAGGATTTTTATAAACAAATGCACGAGGGCCTTGTTGATCGGGCTCAGTTGTAATGGGAGATCCTTGCATGTTGGCAAATTGCTCTACATATATTGAATCGTAGTAGGGGTTGGAGTTGAGAACGGACTCTTTGTCGAAGTCGAAGTTTAAGTTCACTAGGGCTGTGATCTCTGTCTGAAACCTTTCGTTTAAGTCGAGAGCCAGCTGCACATAGTTCTCCTGTTGAAAGCAGCGACAGCTATAGAGATTTCCCACATCATCAACCATGGCCACATTAACCTGCTCCCGCTCGAAGTATGCCTCACAAACATCCCTCGGCTGCTTCTCCGGCTCCAGATAGACCAATCGTCGTGCCTGCTGAAGTTTGAATAAAGTTCGCTTATTCTGCTCCTGCTCGGCATCTGAGTTGCAGATGAGCAACAGCGACTCACTGCTGAAACGCCAATCCTCCCAGCTGCTGCCCTGAGAGAGCAGCACTGTGGGCAGCTCCAGCTGAGACAGAAGCTCATGAAACACACACGGCTCACTCCCATAGACCACAATGGTATCACAGCCTCGCTCTAGGCGAATGCGCTGTATCAGTTTCAGCAGCAGGCCAGACTGCTCATCTTTATCCAGTTCATCCAACTCGATGCAGTGCAGCCAATGGCACAGAGAGCCGAATAAAATAAAGGCGAAATATAACTGCATGGCAGCGAGTCCTGCGGCCATCACGTTACTGTGGCCTAGGCTAGGGTTGCGGCAGGCTTTTGTGGCGCCTCGTGGTATGCGGCATGCATGTTTTGCAGGCAGTTAACACAGCTATTAACATTGCTTGCAATTGATTTTGGAACTGTTCATGTCAGTTTTGCTACATTAAAATAAAATCTTTAGCTCTTATATGTAGTAATGAATAGCATTACAAACTGAACCGTAATTTATTTATTTAAATACTTGGCTTTACAAAATTAAGCATTTTATTAATTTGCTAAAGAGCCTACAGAAAGATGCGAAGATAAAATTTATAAGCTAAATTGCATTATTTAATTCCAAAAATCCTCGCCCAGCACAGCTCGAGAACGAAGCAAATGCAGGAAACTAAGTGAGCCGCTAAGTAGAATATAAAAATTTGGGTTAGATCTCTTAAATAAACGTGGTCCTCCGCCGGCTTTGGATGGCTGTAATCCTTCCGTGAAGCCACCTTTAGGCGAACCATCTCATTGAAGCTGTTGCCCACCCAGAACTGCGAAATACCAAACTCTTGCATGGCCAGAATGTGCCGATCGAAGAGCTGGCGATAGGGCAGATGGAGACGCACAGGTAGGGCTAGTAGCATGAAGCGCTTGATGCAAACGTCCTTGGAGTAGTAGAAGACGGGCCCCCTGAAATACTTTTGCTGCTCTTGTAGGGAGAACCAACGTAGATCGGTGACTGGATAAATGAAGCTGTCATTGAAAGTTTCCCGTAAGCGGAGTAGCTCCTGCCAATCGTCGAAGAGTAGGACGTGATGGGCGCTGGTGGTGGTCAGATTGAAGTTTTCGAACACCCAGTGAACCGCCTTTTCGCGCTCCACTGCAATTTTGAAGCGAGAGGTGAGAATATCCTCGAAGCTGCGCAGCATCATCTCGTGTGGGGGATGCGTAAAGTACGCCTGCAAATAGGACTCGTACATGGTCGTCGTCATGATACTAGCGAAGCAGACCAGCATACAAATCCCTTTTAGATAACGACTGGGATGGGCAGGCATCGGAAAGGCGTGTCCCAGCAGACCGCGCAGGCAGCGATCGTTGAGCAGCATATCGATGAGGCTGAACCTGCGCCAGTTCAAGTCGCGGCTATAGATGTACAACAGCGAGAAGATCACAAGTAAGACGATTAGCACGCCGGCTACCAGAGGATGCATAATGATTGTGAAGATCTCCTTGTAGTCCAGTTGAGCTGGCACTGGAATCATGAAGCAATACGAGCTGTGGATGTAGGGATATGTGAGATAGTCATGTCTGCCAAAATCCATGGTGGTGGCCAGTGTGGCCGCGATGTCAAGCTGATTCAGCTTTACGAGTTGCATGATATTATTGAAGTGCATTTTCTGGCCTAGGCCAATATCGTCGCGTAACTTCAGCGACGCATTTACACGCTCCGCAAACGACGTGATCAGGTTAGAAACGAACCCTTTTATTTCATACTCCCCTGTGCTGGGATTATGATAGACAAATGCACGTGGACCTTCTTGATCCGGTTCTGTTCTAATGGGAGATCCTTGCATGTTGGCAAATTGCTCCACATAAATCGAGTCGGAGTGGGGAGTGCAATTGGAATCGCAGTCTTTGTCGAAGTCGAAGTTTAAGTTCACTAGGGCTGTGGTCTCTGTCGGATAGCCGTCGCTTAAGTTGAGAGCCAGTTGCACATAGTTCTCCTGCTGAAAGCAGCGACAGCTATATAGATTTCCCACAGCATCCACCATGGCCACATTAACCTGCTCCCGCTTGAAGAATGCCTCACAGACTTCCCTCGGTTGCTTCCCTGCCTCCAGATAGATCAATCTCCGTGCCTGCTGCAGCTTGAGTAAAGTGCGCGTATTCCGCTCCTGCTCGGCATTGGAGTTACAGATGAGCAGCAACGACTCGCTGCTGAAACTCCAATTCGACCAGCTGCTGCCCTGAGAGAGCAGCACTGTGGGCAGCGCCAGCCGAGGCAGAAGCTCATGAAACACACTCGGCTCACGCCCATATATAACGATGGTATCATAATCCCGCTCCTGGCGAATGCGCTCTATGAGTTGCAGCAGCAAGTCTTGAGGTAAATTGGGATGCTCTGACAAATGTTGCAGCTGGACGCAGTGCAGCCAACGGCACAGAGAGCCCAGTAAAATAAAGAGAATGTATAACTGCATGGCAACAAGTCCTGCGGCCATCACACGACTGTGCCTGGCCCTCGGTTTGTGGCAGACTTTTGTCGCTGCTCGTTGCATGTGGTGTGTGGCATGCATGATTTGCACCCTGTTAACATGGCTAAGTGCTCAATTATGCAGCTATTTCTACTGATTTCGTGGCATGTTAATGTTATTAAAAATGGCTAATA
Source organism: Drosophila mulleri (assembly GCA_035047565.1). Taxonomy (NCBI): domain Eukaryota; kingdom Metazoa; phylum Arthropoda; class Insecta; order Diptera; family Drosophilidae; genus Drosophila; species Drosophila mulleri. The sequence continues at coordinate 5,458,273 of JAWNPK010000060.1, forward strand.
GTTTGGCTCCCTTCAGTCAACGCAGAATTTAAGTACTGTGCATGCCGATTGTTTTTGTAGATATAGATATGATATAAATATATTTATTTATGTATGTATGTCTATTATATTTTAGATTTGTATATGTATATGTTATTATGAAGTGGAGACCTGTTTTATATACTGAAATTATTTTGAAATGCCAGAGGAGATTTGGATTTCTTACTTAAAAGACTTCACATTGTTCCAAGATATTTGGAATCTCATAATAATACGATATCAACTTGTTTTTTATAGGCAAATCAGACTATAGAAATACGCAGAGATATATATATATATATATAGAGATAGAGAAATTAAGCATGAATGGTCAATCAATTCTATAGGAATCTGCTAAGATATGCAAATCCTATAGGATAGTTTTATTATACGACTACTAAATAATGCAGCGATGGTAAGTTCTAAAACTTAACTTAAACTGACTAACAAAATTTGATTGAAAGTTTTGTTGTTGGACTTAGTCATATGTATATATAGAAATATATTGCATTAAAATAAATCAATTTTATTAGATTTCTACGCTCTACCTATTCAAAAGTTGACCAAGAGCCAACTGAGACGAATTTCTTTCTATCTTTCATAAGCTAATCCCGCTTCTTTGACCAGAGTAGTCGTTGCATAGTGTGCGGGCTTGGGGGTCTTGACTTTATAAATTAAAACTCAATTTCAGATTTATATTCATACATACATACATATAGACAATCTAAGCCAGACTCTCTATGCTGGGGATTTGCGTGATGGCTGCATGAAAGTGAATTTTTTGGCCAAGTCTCACATAAAAATAAACACATAAAACATGCTGGGGCTGAGAATGTTGTCGCGTTGCCTTTGAAAGAGGGGCGTGGCCGTGTGCTCAAATTGGGGATTTGGGTTTTCTTTCTGTCGACTTTTCGACGAGTCTCTGTAGCTCTCATGCTCACATGGCATGTGTTTAACAATTTCCGGTGTGTGCAGAGCATGTATGTTTGTTTGTGAGTGTGTGTGTGTGTGTGTGTGTGTGTATAGCATGTCTGCTGTAAAGTCATTTGACTCTTAGGCTGGGTTTCTCGTTTGTTATTTTGGTGTAGCGCCGTTGAAGATGGAGCGAAATTTTCCGGCAATTGAAGCGAGTGCAGTCAATTTTGAATGACTTTGAAACGTGTAGCAAATCAAACATTTCATTTTATGCTCTTAATTGCAGTGCAAGTGGTTTTCAATTATTCAAATGAGTCTCTTCCAGCAGCAGCCAAAGCAGCAGCAGCCACAGCAGCACTCGAAAGTCTGACAAAAATTTGTTAGCTACAAATGGAGCTGAGATGTTGCTGTTGCTGTTGCTGTTGCTATTGCTGTTGCTCCTGCTCCGTTTTTTATTTGATTTTTTGTTTAGCTGCTGGCACAAACTGGTCTAGACTTGCGTTAATAGCCAAACAAGGCACAAGGCGACACTGAAATCGAAATTTCTTCTGCTTCATCATTGGCTTTGCCTTTTGGCTTTGGCTCTGGCTTTTGCTTTTGTTGATGCCATCGTTTGGCTTTATCTGCTGCCTTTTGCCATTTGCAGTTGTAGTTTTCATTGTTGTTGTTGTTATTGTTGTTGTGAATGACGTTTCAGCGAAAGTTGTTACGTTACTGCGACATGGACAGCGCCAAGTGAAGAGACACTGAAAGCCTATGCAAAACCGGTCGGTCATTGATTTTTGGCGGCTGCAAAATTACCTGGCCATGGTCACTGAGCGTCAGTCAGTCACCCAGACACATGCAGAGACAGAGACAGAGACAGAGACAGAGAGACAATCGTACAATCAGACAGTCAGATGGGGGCGCCATTCCGCTCATCTGCTTGGCATTTGCATGCATCGCTAATCTTGACAATTGTCGCACGCTGCGTATGCTTGATATTTATGAAGGTGTGTAATGAGCCTCACTTGTCTGTCCGCCAGCTAACATTTAATTGCGACAAATTATGCAACAACAACAGCAACAACAACAACAACTGTGACCCACACTTTAAAAGAAGCCGAAGAGTGGTTTAGTTTCTTTTTTTTTTGCATACAGTCGAACACCTTGGCGGCTCGCATTTGTGATTGAATTTATGAGATTGCTTTTGCTGAGATTTGCCGCTGCACCCCATTGGCCTTTTGTTGCATCTAGATAAGAGTACGATATATGTTAATATATTAAATGTGGAGGGTTATTGTAAAGGATAACCGCTTTGATAGTTAGAGCTCTCTTGTTTCTGCGAATTTGAGCATTGAACAGGGTCGGGGCTCTACTCGAAGCTAATTATGATTGTGCTTATGTGTGCAAGAGATTTTTTGGATTGAAATTCTGTTTATAGATGCTTTGAACTTGGCTTTATTTAAATTTACTTCGCACAAGCGTCAAGGGCAGTTATTGCGTGGAACTTCTAAGAAGATCAGTTAATAAATGGAAATTGTGTGATTTTAAACGAAGATAAACTGTAGAAGCAAAAGTAAAAGTCGAAAAAATTATAGAAAATAATATCTATTCAAAAATAAAGAGTAAAAAATAAATAGAGATTATTTATCAATTCATTAACATCCAAGACTTGTCTATATTAAGCCATAAAGCTCGTTGGCAAAAATTGATAGAAGCTCAGTTTGAAATTGATGTCTTTATTTAAATATTATATGCCAAAAATTTGCATTGTTGATCTCTTTAAATTTTTGGCAAATGATAAGTAAAATAAATAAATATCTGTGATATTTACATTTGCGATTTTGTCTTATATAAGGTAACTTGAGATGATATATATAGAGCAATCAACATCAATCCCTTCCTACTTAGCAAGAGCAACGGAAACTGTGTAGATGTATCAATTATATCTATATTTCCTATCAAAAATGGGCGTACATGATTTATGTGCTTTGAGGTTTTTAAGACAATTTTTTTGAAAGTTACCATATAAAAATAAGCTAAATAAACATAATATATGTATATATATGAGGAAAGAAAGTAAGGAGCTTAGCTTTGATAAGACGCAGTTTAAAAAGCAACAAAAACTTACTTATATTTGAATAATATTAATTATTAATTTCTTGTCTAATTAGCTAAATAATGGCAATAATATTTGATCGTTAGCCAAGTCATATACATATTTAAGCCAAGATAATTTGCAAAATCAATCAACCCTCCATATGAGCGGCCATTATGAGTGTCTTTTATTTATGTTTCTTTTACTACTTGCTATTGTTTATTATTATTTTTTCTGCTATTTGCCGCTCATTTGCCAACTGCGAACTGAAATGTTTATGCTTTTCTGATCCACAATAAGACAAATCACCTTTCGATAACCGCTCATTATGCGCGCTTTTGTGATCTTTGATCTTTTTTCGTTTTTTTTTTTTTTTTTCTGCCACACATTTCGCTATTACTTTTTTGGCTTCTTTATTTTGATAAATATTTGCTACTTTTCCTATTTTTATTATTTAAAATGTGTGTGTGTGTGTGTGTGTGTGTGTGTGCGTGTGTTTGTGTTTTGGGCTGGCTCTACTCTCTAAACATTTGCTCAACGCATAGACGTAATTTCGAGCATGATTAAGTACTTTTCTGCTCTTAGCCAAATGAGATGTAATGTGAGTGTGTGTGAGTGGGACTGTGACTGTGTGTATGTGTATTCAGATTCACTTTCAATCTGAATTGATTGAGAATGCTCAAGTCCACAGTTTTGCAGACGTCGCTGCAGCAGCAGCAGCTCTGCAATTCACCTCGTGGTGAAGTCTTCTTCATTCATTCACTCGCCTTCTCTCTCATTCGATCACTCGCTCACTCTCTCTCTCTCTCTCTCTCTCTGTGTCTGTTTCTGTTGACTTGGCCAAGCTCTGCTTGGCATCAAGTTTCAGTTATATTACGGCCGCGTTTCAGTTTGGACGCGTTGCGCTCTGCACAATTTGTTGTTGGTATTTTGCGGGTTTTTTGCATGTGCGGCGCGACAAGTGTGCCAGGATAACGTCTCGAAATACATATACATACACACACAATATATATATATATATATATATATATATATATTTATATATAAATATACACAAACGTGGCCTATGCTGTGCAGTGTAGTTAGTGTAGTGTAATTAGTCAACAAGCAGCCAGCATTATACAACAAGTGCTGCTTTCCGGATTAGCTGACTTGAACGTTTATCCTGCAAGATGCGCTTGCAACATTTGCCATTGCTGGTGAGTATCGAATACCCATTGTTGAGGGCACATGATATACGGGGTATGCTGTTTGTGTGTGCAAGGAACAAGCTATGATCGTATGCATATATTTACGAAATCAGCAAGGAGTTGGCAAAACTTCATGAAGTTTATTTAATCTTGAGCTTGGCTTAGTCAATAATGCTTGTACTAAAGGAAGAGTTGAAGGATTTGCTTTATGAATACAATGCTGCAATAAAAATAGATGTGTTAGGAAATGCACACCTATCGCTTATCTAAAGCCAACCTAGATTATAGATTTGTATCAATCATAAACAAGTCGCCGCCTAGTGCATGGCAACTGCTAGTTAGGCATGCCCGCCTACGGCACTTTTACTTTTGTTTTGTTTGCTGGTTACGTAAGTAAAGTCCACTTATCAGTTAGCTGTGGGCAGATGTCAACGCTTGACCCGCCTGAACTCGGCCAGCTGTTTGCATTCTTCCATTGACATTGATAAATTATGTCACCAATGTGATGCGCAACAGGCAACAAGCAGCGAGCAACAACTGTAAATAAGCAAGAGCTAAGCAGCAGCAGCAGCAACTCAGCTGTAAAGTGTCTTCCGGCTGCCTGAACAATTGTGGCAGCAGAAGCAGCAGCAGCAGCAGCAGCAGTAGCAGCAGCAGCAGGTGGCAGCTCAGTGTGAAGTGCAGGAGTCTTCAACTTGGCACTTGTTACGGCTGCGACTATATGTGTCTTTTAAGTTTGCTTCGTGTTGCATGCAACTAGTTAGTGAGTAAACTGCAATCAAGCCCAAAAGATCTTGTGTAATCGCGAGCATCGCGCACATTTGTGCATTGTCAGCGCGACCAATGCGGCGTATGCGCAATGCAAATAATGACCGATCTGCCGATTGCCAAACAGAATGTGTGTGTGCTTCATCTGAACAGTTTCATCTTTACTGTTTTTGAAGTGCAACAATAACAGACAGACATCAGCATGCAACAAAAACATAAACATAAACACAAATCACAAAAACAATCAGCGTGCGCCCTCCTTTCGCTGCTGTGGCCGCCGCAGCAGATGCTGCAGCCACCTTTCAATTTGCGACTGACTGTTCAAGCCAGCAAAAATCAATAGGCCATCATTAATGGCCATTTGGTTCATGGCAGCGCGCATTTGTAACCTTTACAAAAGATTTGTAATGTTCGATTTTATTTGAGTTTTGTTTTTCATTTTTTTTTTTTTTTATGCCAATTTCGTTTTGGCAGACGCGCGACCCAGAAAGTGTTGTGTACACATATGTGAGCCAAATGCGTTTCATGGCTAATTGCTAGTTGGCCAAGCAAATAAAAGCGATGCCCCCCTCCTACCCTTCGCCTGGACTAAGCAACAATAAGCTGATTGTCATTGCCCAAGTAGAATTGGCCAAATGGCCTGCTTTCCGACAGCAGCAGCCGCACTTGGCCCCAGGGCTGATCACGCACACCAAAGCACTTCAGCACCTGTTACACTTGTATAGCTGTGCGTATGTGTGTGTGTGTATGTATGTGTCTGTTTGTTGAATAGGCAGCGTCATTTTTTTAATATGCTGCACGCATGCAAACCAACAATTTGTATGTGAATTTGGAGTGTAGAAAGTTGATTGGTTTTATTTTTGAAGAAGAGAAAAAATACTTTGTGTCTTTTTGGCCCGAACTGAAAGCCAAGCCAAGCCAAGCAATGTGACAAGTTCAGATGCAGATACACATATCAAGATTAATGTATAAAGATTTATATATAGAGATTCATATACATATATATGTGTATGTATGTATAGCTTCGCCTGTTAGCCCTGGCTGCCTTTCACTTGCAATTATTTATATACGCTGTATATATTTTTTGGCCAAAAGATGCGTCTGCAAGGAAAAGGAAACTTCGTGCGGCAGACGAGTTGGCAACTGGCCGAGAGTTACAGGTTTTTCTAGCCAATCAAGTGAATGGCGACACACGAAATATGAATCTCACAGCCAACGGCTGGACGGAGGGAGGATGAGTAAACACATCAAAATTGGAATGCGGTTTTTTTTGGTTTTGGTTTTGGCCACAAACAATTTTCGTGAGTTTTGGCCTGCAATTACAGCTGCAAGCGATTTGGCTCAGCTAACTGTTGAATAGCAGCAGCAGATGTAGCAGCATCGTCATCATCATCATCATCATCATCAGCAATAGCCACATCATTGTGAACATCTTAGAGTCCGACTTTTAATTAAAAGCTTGCTCAACGCTTGACTTCTGGTGCAGCTTCTGCATTTGGCATATTAATGAAGCCGAATGGGTCGATTGGCTTCAAGTCCAATTTGTGAGCCGCAAATACATAGTTACCCCATTTTTAATTAGTCGAAGCTCTTTAGCATATGTTTTACTGCCGACTGCACAACTTATGCAATCGGCTGAGCGCTGTTTGGTCAAATGCAAATACCACAAACAACGGACTGCGGACTGCGGACTGCGGACTACGGATTACAGACTCCAGATATGGCTACAGATTCGAATTTCTGTCTGTTGCCGGTTCCGGCTTTGACTTGGACTCTCACTCTCACTTGACTTTAATTTATGCGCATGCGTGTTGCTCTTCAGCTGCTGCTGCTGCTGCTGCCTCTTCTTCGTCATCTTCTTGTGGCTTTTATTTATATGATTTTTATGTATTTTATGCAACGACCTTGCTCATCGTTTAGCTCATCAGCTAGGCTTAGTATCTGTCAGTTAACAGATTTAGCTAATTAAAAAGTCGGTGCTTGATTATTAATTAGAGCTGAGCCGCTACTAGTAGTTCGTTGCCTAAGTCTTTTGTTGCCACACTCAGAAATTCCACCCTCTGTGTGTATGTGTGTGTGTGTGTGTGTGTGTAATTGTCAACTTGTGCCACATGTGCAACACGGCATCGCTGGTCACTTAATTTATTATGAGTTTTTCTTTTTGCTTTCTGATTATTATTATTGTTGATTTTTGCATAACCTGTCTACCTGTTGCTGCCACCTGTTTGTGTGTCTGCCTGTCTGCCTGTCTGCCTGTTGTTTTCTGCTGCATTTCAACATTTCGTTCAATTGCATTTCAATTTACTTAGTAATTTGCTATGGACAAATATGCAAAAACCAAACTGCAATTGCAACTGCAGCTGGTGACAAACTTGCCCAATGCCTGGGCCTGAGGTAACACTTAGAGAGAGGGAGAGATGGTGATGGGCATAGAGAGGGGGAGAGGGAGACACAGGGCGAGAGCCAGAGGCGTTGGCATGGGCGTTACAATGAGAGGTGTCAATTACTTGCGTTATGTGTGTCTGTGTGTGTTCATGCGTGTTGGATGGCTAACAAAAGACAATAAGAGTGGCGTAAGCTGGGCTAATTAATTGCAGAGACACCCTGTATAGGCATGATTGACAGCTGTGGAATGCTTGAACATAAATGCAACTTCAATATGTATATATAGAAGTAATTGATAGAGTTTGCTTTAAATATAGTTTATTTAATATTAAATTAAGTTGATTTCAGAATGCTGGAGCCATCCCTGCCGCATATATAATATATGGCTTTATGAGAATATTTAATCTAGGTCCATTTAGAGAGATTATGATATTAGTGAGCAATAAACACGAGTTATCTGTATTGTAAGCATGGGTTTCTCTTGCCTTCCTAACTTTACTGTGGCAGATATTCTGTAAAATAATAATAACAAATTCCAAATTTCTTTAGCCTTAATACTGATCGTGCTTTATTCTCCTTTCCCCATACCCCTTTACTTATAAATCTGTTTGTTTATTTATTATTATACGTACGATTTCTTTCTCTTATTAGTACTACTTGACTTACATGTATTTTCTGTACTTATTTTCAATTCTCATTTGTTGTACTTACTTTTCTTTGCCTGCTTTTGAGTTGCTTTATTTGTACTTAAGCTTCTTTACTTATAATTCCCTCTCTTTGCTTGCCCTACTAAACCGTATCATACTCGCCTCTTTTCTCTTATGCTACTTGACTTTGATTGAGTTTCCATTACTTATAATCGCCTTTCTTTAGCTGCACTACTTGACTTATATTGGCATTTCTTTACAATTAAATTGCTATACCAATATTGAATGACTCAATCTATTTATGTTGTACTTGTACATATACATATATTTAATTTAACTTTACTTATACTTATATTATATATATTAAATTGTACTACTTGACTTATTCTTACCTTCCTTTACTTATACTATTTGACTTATACTTACTTTGCTTTAGTCGTACTCGATGATTTATAATAATTGGATTATACTTTCACCTCACGACTTACACTTATTTATATACATATGTACATATATATAATCTGATATACATTTTCATACTTTGACTTAACTTATATTACTTTTACTTATACCTAGATTTCTTAAAGAGCACTTTTACTCATACTTAGTTTTCTTAACTTATTCAAATTGACTAACGCCCACATTTCGGTACCTCACTTTTTTCGTTATTTACAAAACTTTTACTTATATTTTCTATCGTTCACTTATGCCTGCTTATCGCTAAACACCCAATTTCTTTTTTAACTACAATTAAGATGTAATTTTTACATAGAACTCGAAGAGATACCTTGCTCATTCGCCCACACGCATTCACATGCAACATCATCGCAGTGCATTCAACACAGCGCCACTACATTTACAGGGTAATTGTAATACAATACGCCCAGGTAGTCGTTAGATCCATCAAAATGTTGACACATTTCAGTAGATCTTTCTATCGTCATCTGTGTTTCGCTGCCTCGTAAATACCTGTAAAACAACTCATTTGCATTTGTTGAAAATTGTATTGAAATTATTTTCAATGACATTCTTTGACTGGCTGAACAACTTTTACATCTCGGCACGAATCGTGAGGAGTCGATTTGTTTCCATTTTATTTTATTTTCTTATAAAAGAGATAAAAGAGATGATGCTGCTGCTGCTGCTGGCGATGCTGGCGACTGCAGCGTCATCTTCTTTGGTTTATTATGCATATGAGATTGAAGCCTGGACTGTGACTGTGACTGTGACTGCAGATGCGATTGAGTTTTGAGATTAAGACCGAGGCATCTTCACCTGCCCATGCCTAGCCAAGGGCCAACTTGTTGTTGGCCAGCTCAACTTGGACTTGAAGTTCGCTTTCTCAGCTGAGACTGTGCCTATAGCTGTTGCTGTTGCTGTTGATTTTTCTGTTTCTGTTTCTGTATCTGTATCTGTATCTGTGCCCAATTCATGTCACGTTGAGGTAGATTCCGGCGGGCGTCCGGCCCAGCAGCAGCAGCCGAAGCAGCCTCATCATTCGTTTTGACTGACAGAAAAAAAAAAAAAAACACTTTCATTTTTCATTTCGTTTAATAATTCATAATTTTTTTTATTTCTTTCTTTTGTTTGTTTCTCTTGTTGTTGTTGTTGTTGTTGTTATTGTTGGCAGCTGCTTCAGTTGTTGTCGTCGCGTTCGTTGTTGTTGTTGCTGTCTGTTCGCCAAGTGTTTATAGTGGTCTAAATTTTGCCGCTTGAAGCGTCGCTTACTTCCGTTTTTGTTTTGGGTGCCAGGCAGAGGCAGCTTCTAAAAAACACAAACAGCAGTGAAAAGACAAACGATTTATGTTTTACGTATTTTTACGGCTATTAGTTGCAGCCGACTCGCATGCCAAGTTTGTCGCTTAAGTCTTTCGTTTTTCATTTTTCGCAAAGCATATATTTTGCACGCCCCACACACATACACACACACTCACACACAAACACTCATTTCCTTTGTCATGCGCCAGCCTGGTCCACATCTGGTTGCATAACGCGCTCTGCTGATCTTTAATTATAAGGATTATATTTTGTCTCAATAAACACGAGTCAGTCGCATCCGCTAAAGTTGTATTATTATTATTATTATTTTTTTGATGGGGATTTCATGGACTTTTTTTGTGGCTGCCAAAGCGTTTATTATTTATCGATTGAGGGCGACATAGTGTCGAATGTGACACTGCATTAACCTGTTTCGGCTATGTTTTTGCTTTGCTATCATTTTTTATTGTTCAGCTAAAAACACCTTGGAAATATGCAATTTCTATAACACCTGACCGAGGTCACAAGCTCACTCGCATCTTTTATTTGTGGTCTGTGGGAGTTGACTTGCCTGACTTGTTTTTTTAACACTAAAATTGATAGTTTTTTAAATTTAGTCTTTAATTTAATGCTCGCTGCATCTGTTATCTAAAGCGCTGCTCTTAATGAAGTCCATTAGTGCGCTTTTGTTAACGCCAGCAGATCGAGGGCACAATACGGTTTTTCTTTTCTTCTGCTCGGGGGGTCGTCAAAATCGTTTATTCTTAATCAACGTAAGCATTAATTTTCTTGCTCAATTTCAAATTGAGCTAAATGTAGATCATTTCAGATTATAGCTACTTCTTACTCTATAATCATGCTTAATCATTAAACTGAATTAATCTGATCTTTGACTTTTTCACATATTTTGACCTATCATGGGAATATTCCTCACAACCGACTGCAACTTGGAGAGAATATGTAAAATGTTCGAACTCATTGGGGGCAGAGTCAAACTAATTTAAATATTTTATTACAATTTATGTTACAGTGGAATAAATGAGATTGTATATTTGTTGAATATCTATATAGCACAATGTCTTTATCTAAGCTAGAGATGGTATATGAATTGATATTGATATTGATATTGATATTTACTAAATTTTTACCATGAATTGACCAATTTATACTATAAATCTAATCTAAAAGGCATATTAAGGTGCAAAGTAAATCCCAAGTTAAACTACATGTTAGTATTAGACTGCTTGCTAAGACTAAAATTAAATGTAAAATGAATGCTAAGCTGTATATGAAATGAAATGTAAAATTAAATCATCACTCAATAAGTATATAAAGATTATTAGTTAGTTAAAGCAAACTTGCTGCTAGACTGGACAATAACTAAAACATGATTTATATTTTACATAGGATTTTAAGATTTTGAATGGACTAGCACTAGTCCTACAGTGCCTTCATTGCGTGGAGTTCTAGCTGAAGCACAGTTCAAACAGCTGAAACTGACATGCAATGTAAGGCAGTTGCTAAACTATATGTTAACTTTAACATGGGAATAAATACATAAGCTATGTATGTATGTAGACCGTGAGCATTGCATAGCTTCCGCTAATATGCATGTTAAGGTGCATGTTTGAGCTGGCATGCGTGCGACAGGTGTATTAAGGTGAGCTGGGCTATCTTAGGGCTCAGCTGTAACTGCCAGCTTTAACTTGAGCAAACAGCCATTGCTCAAAGATTCGCTTATAGCTTTTTGAAACGTCTAATTTCTGACGCTCTTGCAAAATGAAGTTTTTGCATGGGATGCCTTTCTAGTTTTGTTGGCCTAGCCATTCACTTGCATATAATTGACTGTGACAGACATTTGGCTAACTGCAGCAACTGTTGTTTCTGTTGCTGTTGTTGTTGGTGGTGGTGTTTTTTTGTGTGTGTGTCGTTCTGGGTCTTTGGGTTCTCACAGCCGTTGACTTTCAGTTAGTGGCACAAAGCACAAAGCCGTTCGCATGGCTAACAATGGCAGATCATGTGGCACATATCATAACTGCTCATCAGCAACAACAACAACAACAGCAGCAGCAGCAGCAGCATCAGCAAGTGCATGATTGTTTTGGGCCAAATGCGAGTTATTAACATGCAGTTGCAGCTGGATGACGCAGCAGCAATCGCGTCGGGGCGTTGCACAGCTAATAGGCATAACTGTGACAGCGGCAACAGTTGCTATCGTTGCTATTGTTGCTGTTGTTGTTGCTGCTAATTGTTGTTTGGCAAAAGGCGACATGAGAAACAAGATGTCGGGCATTTGTCATCAGTTTACGTTGTTGATATGCTAACTAATGCAGTTTGCAGTCTTCCAATTGGCAATTGCTGCAGCAACAGTTGCTGGCTTGATTTCACTGCATAGCAACAATTTGCCAGCTGCCACATGCCACAAGCTGTTAAGGCTCACGAAGCTGTGAAGCTGTGAAGCAGCTACCACTGTATAATTTGGCCAGGCTTTAACTGTTAACTCTTTTTGTGTTTTTGGCCATAATTTAACTTCGACTTGCATTACACAATCGATTCGCTTGCCGTTGCTCTGACTCCCTCCCGCTGCCACTAAATGCCTAACTTAGCTAACTAGTTAGTTGTTTCTTACTAGAAATTACATAATGATTTGCTGCGAATCTTCGTTGCTGCTGTTGCTGCTGTTGCTGTTGGGAAGCAAATTTATTAGCTTGTAAACAATTTTGTTAGCTGTGCGCTGTGCGTGTGTGCTAGCCATATAAGTGTGTGTTGCTGTTGTTGTTGCTGTCTGGTGTTAACTTTCACCCATTGTTAGCATCTTTCTTTTTGGTTATGCGCCAGTTTCTTTGGCTTTGGCCAAAAACAAAACCCCAACTCTTTGCCGCTGTTGCTTTATTTATGCGTCTTGACAGTTCGCTCATTGTCTGAGCCCAGCCTCAGCCTCAGCCTCCGCCTCAGCCTGCGCTTATAATCTGTCTGTGTGTCTGTCTGTCTGTTTGTCTGGCTCATGTGTTCATAAATCTATTCAGTTTGGCTACCGAGCTAAGCATCGTTATTGGCACCAGGCATAGGTCAGTTCATTATGCAAATCCCGCACGTCTGATCAATTGGCAAATATAAATTTCCTTCCAAATATTTATCTTTCTTTGTTCCCATACCTTTTCTCTCTCTCTCTCTCTCTCTCTTTCTTTTTGGTTTGCTATGGCCATTCATAGCTCGAAACTGTGACCCCAGTGACTTAATTAGCATAGGATGCTGTAAGAGCAGAGACTCTATATTAATAATATATTATATAGATATATAGTGTATACGCCATGTGATATATAGGCAGTTAGTGTTGTCTGTGCGCTTTACGAGTGCAATTAAAAGCAATGTGAAGCGACGCCGCGTCGTCTGCCAAAATCTGTGTCAGCAATTGCTGCAGTGCCGTTACTAAGTCGACAACAACAACAACAACAACAACAACGGCAGCAGTAATCAACAACAATAACAACGGCTATGACAAAAAACAATAGCATTTGCCGCAAATGCTGTCAAAAGACTTCGCACAGCTTCCGTTTTAGACATCTGACGAACTGTTTTGACAGCTTCAAAGCTGTGACAACGATGCCATAATCATTATCTCAACAGAGATATACATGCACATACACATACATATATATTCAGCTTGATCTTTGTAGCGCGCATTGCACATACGCCACTTGGTCCACATGCTGAGCTTTTGTCTTTGTGAGTTTCACTTTGAGTCCGCGATTATTACTCAATTATAATAAATCAAATGTCAGCGCCCACAATGCTCCGACATTTGCAGTCAATAAAAACAAAAAAAAAAACATTGCTAGAAATTATTATTTTCTTCTTCTTCTTCATCTGCTGCTGCTGCTGTTGCTGCTGTTATTTTTTGGGAAAGTAAAGCAAAATTTTATTTGTTGGCAATGCCAAATGTCAAATGCCAGACGACAACGAGGCACTGGAGAATGGGTGATGAGTTGTGAGGGGTGGGGAGGGGGCGGGGGCACATTGGCGGCTATCTATAAAACAATTTCACTTCCAGTTTTCAGCTGCATTTGGCAGCCTGCCCAAGTAACTGTCAGAGCGAACCCCAGGTCCCGGGCCTAGCCTGGGGCGTGGGGCGTGGGCGTTGCTGCAGCCGGGCCGAGCGACAATGCCTGGTTCGCTCGTGCTCTGATCTATTGTGCGCTATGATTATGTGTGTGTGAGCCGAGTGGACGCGTGCGAGTTGTAGGTGTTATGGAGCAGCTCACGCATTGCTGCTTTCTTTCAAGTACTTACTCTCGCTCGTGTTGTCGAACTCTTTCTATTGTTTCTAGCACTTGCTCTGCCTCTCTTCGGGCTGCATATGACCTCTCGTTTATTCGAACTCTTCCTCTCTCTCTCTCTCTCTCTCTCTCTCTCTAGCAGAGATTGATAATACTGACAATACTGATACAAAAATCGATTACCATTATTATAAATCATGATGTTTGGAATGATAATGATGCAAAAAATGATCATCATTATGATAATAATAGTGTTAACAAATACAATGTATGTCATCCTCGCATTGACTTCAGCTTCTGGTGCATCATTGAGTTCTCCGGCTTTGTTTACTTCTCCATATCCTGCCCATACTCATATTTTGTCCCACATAAATATTGTATTATGCAGATTTCATTTAATTGGTAAGTGGGTTTTCGTGCGTGTTTACCTGCGTGTTTATTGAGTCACCTGCATTGCTGCTCGTTTATTGTCGAAATGCAAATTGCGACTGTTGAAATTGAAATTCAAGTCGTCGCTTCAGCGCAACTTTCACGGCTACGTGTGGCAAATAGGCCGATTACTCAGGCCGGACTGTGACACAGATAGATTCGATGAGGGCTCAACTTCAACTGCCAGAGATTGATGAGATTTGCCCTTAGTCCAGCAGAGCCTCGTCTCTCTCTCCCTCTCTCTCGCCCTCTCTCTCTCTCTCTCTGCCTGGCTTGGTTTTTGTGGCCGAAAGAGCAGGCCACTTGACATTGACCCAATGCCAAAGATGGATTCAAGCCACGTTCCTCGTTCACAATTTGTTCGCCTAATTTTTGCCACAGCCGAGAGGAAGAGAGAGAGAAGGAGAGGGAGAGAGGGAGAGGAATAGAGGGCGAATCTTGATATTTGCTGTTGATATTTGTTTTTTAATTTGCCTCGTTTTGGGCATTCACAAAAAATACAAATAAAAACAAAAATTTGTTCAACATTTTGTAGTTTTTTTTTTTGCGGTAAAAGTGTTTATTTAATTTTTTTTTTGTTATACGCATATCTTTAAATTGTTTCAGCTCGCATCTTTTTGGGGGTCTCGACCTTGTGCAGGCCACAACAAAAAATTAATTAAATATGTTGCCCAAATAAAAAAGCTAAAAATTTAAATAAACAAATTAGGAATCGTTAAACTGATTTCTTCTTCTTCTTTTTCTTCTTTTGCAGTTGGCGCTGCTTGCTGTGGGAGCAGCCGCAGCCGCAGCCGCAGCAGCAACCACTTCAAAGTCCAAGAGTGAAGCCAAGACGAAACCCGAGCCAGCTGCCATTGCCACCAAGAAGCCCAGCTCCAACAGCTCCGCCAGCTCTACCAGCTCCGCCAGCTCCACCAGCTCCGCCAGCTCCACCAGCACGACGCGCCAGTCGAAATCCGTGAAGTCGCTGCCCGGCGAGAATCGAGGCAAGCGCACGCTCTACGACTTCGGCAACGCGGGCTACCTGTATCCGGAGGTGGCCAGCCGCCGGGCGGGCTACGTGGATAACTATTATCCGGGCTACTACAATGGTCAGCAGGCGCTGGGTAAGCAGTGGGGGGGATTGCCTGGCATGAGTTCAGTTTCATTAGCTTATCCCTCACGCTTGGCAGCTCAATATCCGGGCAGCTACAGCAGCGCCTATGCGCCGTATCCGCAGTATCTGGAGGCGCCGGAGCCCATCATCGAGATCATCATCAAGGACGCCAATGAGACGCTGGCCGCGGAGCCGCCGCAGCCCATTATCACCAAGAAGAAGAAGAAGAAGGAGAAGGTGCACGTCTTCTATGTGAACTACAAGAAGGATCAGAACAACAAACTGCACCTGGAGTCGCCCATCGCCTCGCTGAGCAACGACGACGATGCCGACGAGGAGGAGGAGGAGGAGGAGATCATTCAGTACCCGGTGACGCCACTGCCGCCCCTCAAGTCGACCACGCTGCGCACCATCATCCACCCCGACTCGGAGAAGTACCACAGCAACAGCGGCATTCACGTCTCCTTCGGCGCCGAGAACAAGCACCAGACGGGCCACATCCTGGAGGAGCACGACGCGGAGAGCATTCAGCGCCAGGTGGTGGCGCTGCCGCTGACGAACACACGCGCCGACTACGGCCGCGAGAGCAGCTTTGCGCGCGGACCCGTTTCCAATCTGCTCTTCGGCAGCAACAACTATCAGCAACATCAGCAGCAGCAGCAGCAGCAGCAGCAGCAGCAACATTTGCATTTTGGCAGCCAGCAGCAACAGCAGCTGCCGTCGCAGCACAACAGCAACTATTTTAGAGCGCCAGCAGCGCTGCCTACCAAGCAGCCGCAGCAGCAGCAGCCATCGCAGCAGCAACATTATTATCAGAAGCAGCAGCAGCAGCAGCAACAGCAACGGCCCAGCATAACACAGCAGCAATTGCCTGCCACGTCCTCCCAGACCATCTTCAACAAGCTGGTGCAGCAATCGCAATTCTATATCAATCACAATCAGCAATATCCAGCAGCGCAGCCACAGCAGCAGCAGCAGCAGCAGCAGCAGCAATATCAGAAGCCGCCACACAAACAGGTTCAGGTGCCATTCTTTCCCACAGTACCGCCAAAAAGTCACGAGTTGCCAACGCGTGCCAGCCAAACGCCATATCAGCCCATCAAATTCCGACCCACACCAGCGCCAGCGCCGCAAGTCAAGCCATTGCAGCTGCCACAACAACAACAGCAGCAGCAGCAGCAACAATATCAGACGCCCAAGCCGCAACCCTATCAATTCATTAGACAGCCTCAATTTGTGCAGCAGCCGCAGTTTATCGTGCGCTCCCCCACCCCAGCAACCGACTACTATGCACAGCAGCAACACCAACCCCAGCAGCAACATAAATACTCAGCGCTCAACTTCTTTGACATAAAGCCCTCCAAGGAGACGGAGCTGCTGAAGTCCATACCCAAGTTTGAGCAGCACATCACAGAGACGGTGCACAATCCCATTGTCAGCCAGCAACAACAACAGCAACAGCAGCAGCAGCAACAACATGTTTCCCATCAATCATTCGCTTACAGCAGCAATCGTAATGAAGTGATTCATGATATTCCCGCACCCAATCTGGCACCCAATGCGGCACAGCCTCAAGCTCAGCCCCTGACGGGTCACTACATTACAGCCAGCTCCACACAGCAGCAGCAACAACAGCAACAACAGCAACAGCAGCAGCAGCAACAGCAGCAGCAATTGAACTTTGCCAGCGAAGCGACCCCTATCTATGCCGAGTCCACGCATGGCCAGAAGGTAATGGTGGTCACGCCCCTGCCGCCCTCCTCCAGCTACGCCAGCTACAATCAGTATCCCCCACACAATGAGCAGGTGATTCAGGTGCATCCGCAAACGCAGACGCAGACGCAGACGCAGCCCAGCAACAGCAACAGCAACAACTATGTGCAGCAGCCCAGGCAGTCGAGCAGCGCAGCTGTGGACAACTCACCCTTCAGCGTCTCCACCTACCACTCGGATGTGTTCAAAGAGCTGCAGCAGCGACAGCAACAGGAGCAACAGCAACAGCAGCAGCAACAGGTGCAGCAGCAGCAGCAGCAGCAGCCGAAGCAACAGCAATCAAGCTATGTCACACCAGCAGCAGTCGCTGCAACTGCAACTGCCACTGTTGCGGCACCCACCTCGCCAACGCCCTCAGCCACGCCCAATGGCAAGGCATCGCAGACGCTGCTGCAGCTGCCCGACGAGGTGCCCGACGATCTGCGCCAGCAACTCCTCTCCTCCGGCATTCTGAACAATGCCGACATCTCCATCCTGGACTACGACAAACAGGGAGACATTGCCCTGGAGAATCTGCCGGCGGAGCATCTGCAGCACTTCTACGGAGCAGGAGGCGGCGCTCAGATAGCCGAGACCAATAAAGTCCTCACCGTGGTCAAGCCCAATGGCGACAAAGTGGCGCTGAGCGAGAAGCAGATCGATCGAGTGAAGCAGACGAATTCGCTGCCCCAGAAACAGAATCTGGACGTGAAGGTGGTGCGCTACGATGCGGCCCAGGGGCAGAGCGTGAGCGACAAGTACGTGCGGCAGGATGCCACCGTCGTGACGCCCGTGGAGCTGGCCGAGCGACAGCAGTACAATCGCTATCTGCCGCTGAAGATCAACGGGGCACAGTTTCCCATACCCGACAGCGAGGAGTTGCTCGGCAAGAAGATCGTGAGCGTGGTGGTGCTGGCGCCAGTGGAGGCGCAACCACAGACCAGTGAGGCCAGAAGCAGCAGCAGCAGCAGCAGCAGCAGCAGCGCCGGCACTGTGGATAGCAAGGAGATCAAGTTTCTGGGCGGCGAGCTGGTCAAGACGCTGCTCAAGAAGCCCACCAAGGACAACTTCAGGCGCTGGCTGGAGAAGGAGGCGCGCACAGACATTGAGCTGCAGTCGGTGGTGCTGCTGGTGGCCAAGTGAGTAGCTGAAGGCGAGACTATGAATAAATGAGTATATCTCGACTCTCTCTCTCTCTTCTCTCTCTCTCTCTCTCTCTCTCCTTTTGCAGAGCCAGCGAGAGTGCGGAGCAGGAGATCTTTATGTACGACATTGCCACGGGCGGCGTGAATAAACTGAATGGCGAGCTATCCAGCACCTTCGTCAATGTGGCCGAGGAGAATGCCAGCAGTGAGGATCTGGAGCATGCGGCCACGCTAGATCAGAGCTCCATTGAGACCATGATGCAGCTGCGTCGCAGATAGACGCACACACACACACACACACACACACACACCCTCGCACATACACACGCACACGCACACGCACAGTCACACTCACACATGCGCACACACAGAGAGACATTATGCCATTTAGATACTCGAGCTATTCTTGTACTAGATACAAAGATTCTTCTATACATAATTATATTGTGACAGCCACACCCACACCCACACCCACACCCCCACACACAAACACACCCTCACCCTCACAGAGAAAATGCAAAATTTAACCAGATTTTATGAAAAGGGTTTGAACGTTCGCAGTGCGTATATTCCTTTATTTTTCGTAGTATTTCAATGTTGTAAATATATTCTTGATGATTATCGTAATTTAAGTTAATTTACGTGATTAATAAAAACAAATTTAATTAAAGTCAATTGTGTGAAACATAATTATTTAAAGTATATTAAATTAATATAGCATTCTGCTTGGTTGTTGTCTTAGCTAATTTTAGACTGCTAAGCCTGAGCACTGGAAAGAGTACATATTTAACAACGCTTTAGATCAACTCTGTAATAGGTGTATGTCTTAGCTACAAATGAGCTAAGCATAAAATGCAATTCATCAGACTGTTAACAGATCTGTGTTTGAGTTACATTTGAAGAGTAATTCAGCAGGCAACCTAATATACATAGCTCAATAACAGGTTGTTGCCTTGACTAAGTTTGAGTTAAAATTAAAATGAGACTTGATGCAGCCCCACCAGGGGTTATTGTCTTGGCTAAGTTTGAGTTATATATGAAATAAAACTTAACAGAGTTCCACATATCTTTGCATGTTTGAGCTGAACTTCATTGAAAACGGTTATTGTCTTAGCTAATTTGAGTTAATTTCAAATATATGTTAACATTGTCCCTCAATTGGTTATTGTCTAAACTAAGTTCAAGCTTTTAGTTTATTTTAAGCTCTGCCACAGCACTCGAGTAACTTCTTAAGCTTCAATCTAAGAGTCATACAAAATACTGGTCAAGACACATTTAGGCCAAGGCTTGCCAGCAGCACAGATTAACCGCACACACACTGTGATAACAGGACCAGATGGCAACGCTTACTAATCGAATGCGCATACGTGACCTATCAGTGCTGCCCCGATTGCCTTTGGCTATGGACGACGTGACCAAAGGCCAGCGAAGAGCACGCATTAAGCCATGCCTTTAGCAACGTGAGAGCGCGCTCTTTGAAGACGCACTCACAACGCTTATGCTCTTCGAATATTTCGTGCACTCTTTGTGCAGTTGCTTGGCCGGTTCGAGCTTCGAAGCTGGAGAAGCGGGAGAGTGTGCTCTTGGTAATGTGTGAGCGTGGGCTTGTGTGTGCGCGTGTGTGTAAGTTGGACTGCGTAAGTGAGTGCAACAAGTCGCTGGCAACGTCTATAATTATGCCGTTTATTTTTAGCCGCACGGCAACAACAGTTGTTTAGCCAAACAACAACAACAACAACGCCAATTAAATGCAATAGCCAAAAACGTGGCTAGCAGACAACAACTGCGAAAAAATGCAGTGCATAAATGAGGCCTGTTTTGTTGTTGTCGTTGTTTGTTTATAGCACCGAGCAAAAGCGAACATAACCGGCTATTGCTTGTTGTTGTCGCTGCCGGATCGAGTTGACAACAACATAAACGCGCACACACTATCGCACACATATGTACAAGTGTACGCATTATAAGTGCTCATATACTTATGTACATGCATACATCTGTACATCCATATGTACCTACTTATATTTATACTGTGTGTGTGCGCAATGCAAACAGCGTAATTTGAGCTGTTGAGGTCTTCTCCCTTATGCAATCAGCGTTTCATATGTATGTATGTATATCTTTCAATCATCTTGAGTCTGATAAATCACATAAAAAAATATTTTACAAAAAATATGTACATATGTATGTATGTAAGTGAAAGAAAAAAATTGTAATGATTATGACTAAAAGTAAAGGAAAAAGAAGATAAAAGGAGATTTTTAATAGACTTTAAATGTATTTATGTATTTGTTAGTATATACCTTAATTTATATCAATTGTATAAACTTCCATACATACATATGTATGTATATATACACATTCTGTATACAATAAATCAATCTCTGCTTTGTTTTACAATTCAAGGCGTAAGACTTACATTTTTAGCTATAGAACCTGGTTTTAGTCAAGCTGAAACCCCGTTTTTTGGCTGAAGCCTTGAGTTCATTTATTGAATATTTCAATTATACATATACATACATATGTATGTATATATATATATTTTTTTTATTTTGTGCGTTTTTTAACGAAAATATTGCAAGTCTTAAATTAATTCATAAATAACATTCGCTATGTATGCATATACATAGATCTCTGTAGTTGAGAATGAAAATATATTTGGATAACGAACTGGAATCCAAGCTAAGAAGAAGGTTTTGAAGACTGATAAATTATCTATAAAAATTGTTGTTTTTTATGTCTTTATTGAATAATCGAAAGAATTCAATTCACACTTGGAACAAAGATCTAAGGAAGAATTGTAAGCCAATGTCAAGGACTTCAAATGATTTAAATGCAATACAAATTCATAAAATGCCTAGCTAAATTTGTTTATTTAAAACTGAATCGAATATAAATTCAAATTTATTTTCATTATATAATATTCATAAAATATATTATAATATTTATTATCACAATAATTTCGGCGTATATCTAGATACACATATTTATTTTTCATATCTTTTCTCAATTAAGGTTCATCGAAAAAATTTCTGATAATCTCTAGTGAAAACTAGTTTTTCAACAAATTTTAACTTCAAATACTCATTCTCTGGTTTTTGGTTATTTTTAAAACTTAATTAGTAACTCAAATATTCATACAAATTATCACATTTACTTAAGCTAATTTTTGTTGATTTCTACTGATTTTGCTTTAAAGTCTATTTTAGGCAAAGTTTACGCATTCAATGGGCATTTGCTTTTCTGTTTATAGCAACGCGTTTTGCGAGCACTAAAAATAGCTATAAATCTGTATAGGAATCGATTGAGTCAACGCATCGTTGATTAATTATTCGAAAATAAAGCTCAGAACTGAATGCATGTAATTTAATAACGGTTAAAGATCTCTTGAAGAAAAATCTGACTCAATTGCATTTGCCTTGCTGCTCATTCCTCACGGCGAGTATACACACGCACACCCACACACACATATACGCTCTCTCACACGCATACACTGACATATGTTGTTTGAATTGTTTTCGATTTCTTACAACGCCTTTCGCTGTAATTTTCGTATTCTGCTTCCCATGCATGCGTTTTTTTTTCGCTGAGCTTTTACTGCAACTCGTTTTAAAATTGGGTTACAGAGCCCAAGACCAAAGCCCCAAACCAGCAAAGAAAAAAAAAAAGATGAAAAAACAAGAAAAAAACGAAAACAAAAATAAGGAACAAAGCACACAAAAAAATGCAAAAATCCGTTTGACGCCGTAAGCTCCATGAGTCAGAACTGTTGCAGTGATTGCCAAAAGCAGCAACAGCAGCCCGAGCAGCAGCAGCAGAGGCCGCAGCAACAGCCGCAGCAGCGCCCGCTGGTGTGGGTGAATCAGGTAGAGATAGAAGAAGAGGCTTGGACTTTATTTTTGTGTGCAAAAGATTTCGATTTCTCCACTTTTTGTTTGTTTGCTTCTTTAAGCGTGTCTGCTTTGATAGTTGATTTGTAACATTACATTCGGGCGTCTCTTGGCATTGTTTTTGTTTTCGTGTAACATGTGAGTTGTTTACGAGCAGCTGCAATAAATTTAAGAGAGACAATATCTGAGTTAAGAGCAAACTTAAACAACAGTGTGATAGCCAAGCCATGAATAGTGCTGTCAGCCTTGAAACTATTTTAAAGCTAAAAATAACTTAAATATGTATTAATATATTAATTTAAAGTTATGTATATATGAGTAAAAGATTTGCAAACACTTAATGCCAAAAAGTAATTAAAGTAGCTAAAGTTTCAAGCTTAGAACAGAGATTGGGTACACGTACTCTTGCGTGCAGCTAGTTTTTAGCGGCGGCCAAGCTAAAGCGCCAACATTGTCGAACGGCGACTCAATTGAAGCATCGTCGGCTGGCATCGTTCAAAGCTGCGCTCAGTTCGGTTCGATCATTCGTCGCAACAAGTCTAGCAACGTCAGCGCGCTTCATACACAGCGCAGTCGAGAGTCGAGGGTGGCGCAGTGCATGGCCCAGTCTCCGTCTCCGTCTTCGTTTTCGTATTCGTCTTCGTCTTTCTCTAACCAACTGTAAAAAGGGCGCGCGAGTGCATTTAACTCAAAGCATAAATTTACAAAAAGTAATTGTCGCTAATTTTTTTGTGATACTCGCGTCTCGCGTTTTTATGTATGCGTAGAAGTGTTTGTCAAATCGAACGTATTATGATATATTATGCAATTGGCCTTTGCTAAAGTGAAGAGTCAAATTGTGAGTGTGTTTTTGTAATGCGCCGAAGAAACGAAAAGAGCGAAAACCAAGGAAAAGTGAAGCCATCCAACCACAATTGGCACGGCACTAAAAAGCCGTTTTAAAGCAAAAACAAATACAAAATAGCAACAAATACGATAACAACAAATACAAACAAAAAGTGTAGCTGAATTTAAGACATGTCGCAGACAAAAATGGCGGCTGCAGCGACTGCGTCTACGTCTGGGTCCACGGCGAACATTTGCGTCAGCTGCGCACGCCAGCGTCAAAGTCGACGCTGCGTCGGCGCCGGCGTAGCTGCAGCAACTGGCTGCAATGCTATAATGCAAATTTATAGCGCTTGGGCACTGCTCACGCTGCTAGCGGCCAGTGCTGCCTATGTGCAGAGCGCAGCCGTTTCCTTTGGTATGCTTGTTTTTATTTTTTTATTTATTTATTTTTGGTATGGCCACATTTCGCAGTTCCTTTATGGTGTGCTGCCCCTAGACTAGCTACACTTTCGTTTCATTTCAATTTTAAAAGAAGTTCTTAGAAAACAACGGTTTGTCATTCATAATTCGCAAGAAAATCCCATTAAGGTATTAATTACTTAATACTTATTTGTAGATTTTTGTTTATGTTTCTAAGCGTCTCATCTAGAGTTTCTGTTTCAACAACAAATTCACTGTGAACCACTGTCATTTGTATATATCTGCTGTGTGTGAGCTTATTTTATATTTTCCTGTTTATTTTTTTGCGGCGACAATTCGTAAACGTGAACTGTAAACCGGTCTTTGTCTTTCTCTCTCTTATTCACATGGGTTTTATTACTTATTTATTTATATTTTTCATCATCTTGTTTTTGTATTTATTTTATTTATTTTTTTATTTTTTCGTTAAGCGCGTTATTGCGTTCTTATTGTTGTTTCACTTATTTTAAAGACCTTACAGAACTATGAACATAGTCAGACTTTTGTTTTCGCTTGTTGCTTGTTTCACTCCACTTTTTCGACGTGATTCACACCCCGGCCTAGGCGTTATAACATTAAAAATAATGATTTAACTGCACGCGGAAGCCGCAGGTTCAAAGAAAATAAAATTATATCGAAAAAAAAACTTACTCGAAAGACATATGAAAGTAAATGAATGGAGTTATATGTTAATTACAATCAGCAAAAGAGTTAAACAAAAACTAAAGACAGGAGGGAGTGGGGGGGGGGGGGAATGGGTGATTGGGAGAGTGGAGAATGGGAATGAGTGAGCGACCGACCTCATTGTCATTGAAATACAGTTAAGAAGAAGAACAAAGGCAGCGATGCCATGAAGTTCAGCAGTTGGCAGTTACCGTTAACCTCTCGCCTCTACATCTTCCTACTCGCTTCTTCCCTTCCACCATGCGGCCGCCGGCAACTGCAACTGTTGTTGTTGCTGATGTTGGCGTAACTGCGAACAAGCGCAGCTTTTAACCCTGTGTTCCGTTGAACTTTTTCAGCATTAATTTGACGTTCCATTTCGGAAATATGCCAATTGCAGCTGGCGAAGAGATGAAGAAGAAGAAGAATGAGATGAGTGAACAGGCGAAATGAAGAACAAGCTGGAAGAGTGATGTGCCAGAGATTGTACCATTTTCGCTTTACGCTCCACACTATGTACAAAAAATAATTGAAAAAAAAAACAACCCTTGCAAAAACAAGAGTTACCAGATCTGCTCAATAACCATATGCATATGATATATGTACATACGTACACACATGTATTCAGAGTCTAACCGGTTACTGAATCAATTTGCTTAAAAACAAAAAAGAACCAAATCAACAACAATTGGCACACGAAACAGCTAGAACTGTTTTTGTTTTTGAATTCTTTTTATTTTTACTCGTTTGGCAACAAGAAGTTAAGCTGCCTCTCACACACACTTACACTCTCAGACACTCACGCACATGCACACACACTCTTGCAGGCTTCCGCTCTAAGCTTTTGATCTGTTGATGTCATAAGAGTTCAATTAGGTGCAACACGCCCACCCGTTTAGCCCGTTGGCAGTTAAAATGCAAATAAAAGCTGCACAGCTAAAAAAACGAAGAAGAAGAGATGTGCAAGAGCGAGAGACAGAGAGAAAGAGAGAGTGGAAGAGCAAAAACTGCGATAGGCTTTAGATGTGTGCGCGTCAAATAGGCGCTCAATTAAAATGCAAATTGACCGTTATCTGAGCTGACTGTCCGCGCTCTTACACACACACACACGCACACTATCGCACGCGCTCTCACGCTCAAAATGGCGACCCTTGAAGATGCTGTTCTTGTTTTTCGTGATTTTGTGTTGCCATTGCTGCTGCTGTTGCTAACAAACTCCCACCGCCCAATAGCTCGACGCTTTATCTAAATTGGCGCAAACTATTTTGGCCAGCAGTAGCAGCAACACACACACATACTTATATGTACATATATATTACTACATATACTAGTACAAGCACTTACGTTGTTGGTAATTTTTTGCTAATTGCTAAAATGGCCGCCTTGATTTATGTATGCGACCGTTACAAGGCAGCAGGCGGTTGCAAGCATATCTCTCAGTGTATGTGTGTGTGTGTGGAGCCATGCTGAACCGGCTGGAGCAAGAACGGGCAATGCTCGGTCACGCTGCTGCTGGCAAACTGTGCGGCAACAGCAACAGTTGCCGTTAGGCTGCCTGCAATAAAATTGTTGCTGCTGCACGCAATGCCAAACCACGGCAGCAGCAGCAGCAGCAGCAGCAGCAAGAAACAGTTAAAGCTGAATGCATGTCAAGTTCTTAGTATTTGGTTGTTGTTGCCTTGTTGTTGTCTTGTTTATACTACAATTTACTTTATTTAGTTTGCTGCCGCTGCACAAACAACACAGACAAACGGACAGCAGCAACAACAGCAACACACGCTTGACCCATAAGCGAGATTGGCCAACAGGAATTGTAGTATTGTCCACTCATTCTTCTCTCAACAAATGTGTGTGTATGTGTGGTGGGCTAGCACTTAACCCTTGCTGCTCTGACTTTGATAGTTGACCCAATTTACAGTTGGTAAAAAAAAATCTAAAAAAAAATTCTAAAAAAAATATAAACTACACTCAAACGTTTTTTTTTTTTTCTTTTCCTATATTTTGTAGCTTTTTATGCGTCAAGTGTTTACTAGTCTCTTCTTCTGCTTCTTCCTTCTGCCTTCACTCACTCTCACTCTTACGCTGACTCTGATTGCGCTCTGCCCCTCTGCCACACTCTAGTGCGCTGTGTAATTTGTTTTAAACAACAACAACAGCAGCAACAAGAACTTTTTTTTTTATTTATTTCGAGTGCTTTGGCAGCACACTCAACGGCTGTGCGTAGCTTTTTGTGTGCAACTGTATGCAACTGTGCGTAATTATGATGCTCTCTGCATGCAATATGCAACATGCCACAGAATTTTTTATGTTATGGCCAGGCCAAGAGCCACAGAGCCACAGAGCCACAGAGCCAGAGCCAGAGCCAGCAGCAGGCGTGGCACTCGAAACCGATGCTTGACAATTTACAAGCCAAGTGCTGCGCTTAACACATGAGCGAACTGCTGGCCCAAACAAGACCCCAAACAAAGCCCCGAAACAAACAACAACAACTGCAAGGCCGCAGCCTCTGTGGTTGTGCGAGTCTGTGTGTGTGTGTGTGTGCGAGTATGTGCACCCATTTTAGTAGGCACCTGTAGATCAACATTGACTGCCCTTCAGTTAAGTTCAGCCCTATTCAAGTGACCGCCACACACAGCTCACGCATACTTGAACACACACAGAGACACTCAACTACACACATACACATACATCCACATACACTTGCACAGCCTCTCAATTATATTCACCGCACACTCACGCAATTCTCAAATGTTTTTAGCCATTGTAAACGCGATTCTGTAATCAAACTTTAAACTTTCAACACAACTGCAAATACAAAAAAAACAAAAAAA
The DNA here is from genome assembly GCA_035047565.1 of Drosophila mulleri. Taxonomy (NCBI): domain Eukaryota; kingdom Metazoa; phylum Arthropoda; class Insecta; order Diptera; family Drosophilidae; genus Drosophila; species Drosophila mulleri. Next base: position 5,485,401 of record JAWNPK010000060.1, read on the forward strand.
ACTAAACAAAACTAAAATTTCCAAACAAATATTAAAAACAATTTTAAATAGTTTTTTATTATCGGAATTTTTCATACGATGCTTTTTGGGCAATTTTCAGCTTTCCATTCAGAAGGGAGAAATTTCGGGTCAACTTAATTCATGTTCTGCTCTAGAAATTGAGACAAATTATTAACGGCACATTTATGAGTCGACTATGCCCTCCCAAAAAAAAGGGGCAAATCAAGTGAAATTTTAGCCCTTTCTTTGCTTTGGTTGGCTGGCCACTTCCCAACCTCCAACAAAGCCCCATTGAACCAACAGTCCGGATCAGGCCAAATGCGTTTCTCGTCTGTTGCTGCAGCCAAGCACAACACTTATTTAACTTGTTATACGTTTCTATACACACATGTGTGTGTCAGCGTGTGTCTGTGTGAGTGTGCTTTTAACCCAATTAGCTAAAGCTGTAACTAAAGCTAGAGTTCAGTGGCATAAGCCCCGGCTTTTATAGCCAATGCTCTCTCAGTCAACTCAGACTCAATACAACACAAACAAAAATATAAAATATTAAAAAAAAATAGGTAATAAAACATTGCAGTAAACCTTTGCTTGCTTTGCGGTGCTAATGGGCCAAAATTATAAGTGATGGCTCAATTTATCAGTCCGTGCCGTCAGTAAAGTGTCAGAGGAACTAGTTTACTAGCACAATGTAAAGCAAATGCATTTGTGTATCTCGTATTTTATTCCCTTGTTGATGGATTGGAGCTATTTCTCATGGAGGCAAATACATTTCGTTTGTTTTGGCAAGATGCAAGATGCTGATTTGGGCTTAAAGCAACGTTGCCACCTTCAACTAATCTGCATTATATATTTAATGAATAAAAGTATAAAAGTAAAGTTATTGAATGGGTTTTTTTGTTGGCATTAATTACTGTTTAGTATATGCAACATATTTGAGGTTAAGCTTGTGTTTAGTCAGAGAGCTTGAAAGCGTTACAGCAAAGCATTCGGTATTCTTTGAGCTTAAAATGAAGCAGAGAACTGCTTTTACTTTAGCCAAAGCCAAGCAAATGCTCTAAAATCTTTGCAAAAGTAAAAGTTTAGCGATTCATAGAAATTTGCGTGTAAAACTTTCGAATAACTAACTAATCTGGCTTGAAGTTTCTGTTCAATAACTACAATACCCAAGGCAATTCGTGGTATTTGCACAAATATAAAATTCGAATTGGTTTTAAATGTTATTCTTGATTAACGATTGAGCTCGAAAGTAAATGGAGTCGCCCCCGTCCTAAGCGTCTATTTTGTAATCTGTAGAGTTTCAAATGAAATGAAAATAAACACACGATGAATAGGAAAAAAAATGAATAACAAATGATGGCAATTATTAATAAGCTTATGAGCTAAAAACAATTTGCGAATCATAAATGCAATTCGAGTGCACTTTTTGTTGTTTGTTGTTGAAGCTGAAGCTGAAGCTGAAGCTGAGCATTCGAATAATTTATTAAAGTGCAGCACGTGTCGAGCCACTTGGCTATTAATGTCAAGTTCACAATAAACTATGTGTGAGTGTGTGCGTGTGTGTGCTACAGTGGCTGCAAAAGCAAATGCAAATTGATTTTGCGTATAAAATGTTAATAGCCCAAATGCGTCGGCAATTGCATAAGAAATGGCCAAGCGAGTGGGCGAGCGGGGGGGCGGTCAATGGGAGCTGTAATAAAAATGTAGCAATATATGAAGTATGTGCGAGTGTGTGCGTGTGTGTGTGAGTCAGTGACCCAGAATATAATGCAAAAAGTAGTTGTTTTTTCTCCTATAGCACAAGCAAGCGAATCGACTGGCGCAGCAACTGGCGGCGGCACATTGTAAACACATATTTCATTATTAACAAACAGCAATAACAACTCGCACTCGTGCTTTATTAATTTAGCTGCAAGTGTGTGAGACTGTGTGTATGTGTGTGTGTGTGTGTGTAAGTGTGTGTGCAGCTTGTATCTTTAACCTCAGGCGCGCAAAGTTCGAGTGCGAGTGCAAAATAATTGAGCCGCAACTCTTGACGAGCTGCTTCCACTGCTGGTGCTGCCTTTATAGGTAGACTAGATGCATGTTATTCAATTATAAACTATATCAAATTAATTGAATTTCACTTATAGACGTTATACAATAGATGTACATGTGGCTGTTCATATAAGCGACAAAGTAGCGCCAGCTATTTATAGTTTGTTTACATTTCTCATCTGAGCCGGCAGAGACGCATGACCTGAGGCATGTCGCCAAGGTGCTCCATATAGAGTCTCACATATGTATATAGATCAGTTCAATGTGTGCGCCATAAATTAGCAGCTCTTTGTAAATTTGTTAGCCACTTTTACCATACACTCATTCCTATCTCACTCACTCTCTCTCTCTCCCTCTCTTTCCACAGGTGATCTGCTTTCGCATCCCACCTTTAAGCCGCTGTGCAGCGTTCAGCATGAGCATTTCATCGAGAGCGATGGCAAAGAATCTAGTCTGATTATTGAACTAAAGCCGGGCAGCTATGGCGCCCAACACAAGTCCTGCTCCCGCATATTGAGCGCCCCGCCCAGCTATGGATTCATTGTGCGCCTCATTCTGCCCAAGCTGCGCCACACCCAGCGCACCGACAATGCCAGCAACAATCCCTCGGCTGCCGCCAATTCCAACATTATGCCAGCTTTAGTCAGCGCAAACAAACAGTCGCAGTTGCTGCTAAATGCGACTGCAGCAGCAGCATCAGCAGCAAATGCTGCCTCCCCCTCTGCCATTGTTGTGGGACGCACCTGTCCATTAAATATTGTAAGTACAAACGATTGTGGAGTATCTAATTGAATATGTGCATTTCGAAAGCGAATCAACTTTGGATGCACACAATGGGGGGAAGCATGGGCATGGTTTTTGGATAGCTGCAGATGACAGGTGTAAATTGTATATTGAGGTTATTCTAAATGAAATGAAGTACTTCTTATGAAAATATTAATTTAAATTGAATGATTTTGTATGCATGCTGGAAGATGAAGTATACCAAATAATTTAACTAGAAAATAGAGATAGTTAGCTAAATGGAATGGTAAAAAAAATACTGGAAGATATTTTATAGATTTTATATGACAGAACTGGAGCATTCAAACTAAACAATAAACTTAAATCAACAATCGTAAAATTTAAATTCGAAACTAGAATCAGAGCTCAATAAGCGACTAATGAAAATAGATGACGCCGCTTAGGTTAATAAAAGTTGTTCAGTTATAAGCAGCATTAGCAACTGCCAGATTTAAGAATTTCTTCAATGAAATTCAATTCAATCAAAATTATATAATAAATTTCGCAGAAAACCGCCAATTAGTGTAATAAATCAATAGATTTTCTACTTAATTAATTACTGAAAATTAACTAATGATCACAAAGGAAATTCTTGATTAGCTCTTGTTTAATTACTGACTAAACCTAATTGCTAGTGTGGCTCATTGTTATGCCAAAAAGGGCTTCAATAGCTGCAATAGAAAGAGAGCGCAGCTAGCTTAACATTTAGTTGAGCAATGCACAAACAAACAATCAACAATTAATTAACTGAATGAAACCAGTTAGCCAGCCTGGCTAAGTGCTGCTGCATCAGTAGCTATTTGATAAGTGCAGCTAATGATTGCCAATTGATATTGTGCTATACGATATCCAATGATATGCTGTTCGTGTGCGACTCGATTTACTCATTAAGAACAAAAGCTGCAAATTGTGTGACATATTCGCAATGCGCAAACAACGCGAACAACAATTACAACAACAACAACAACATTTGCATATGTAGGCAGCTAAGACAAAGAAATCGTTTATATGTAGTTGAACAGTTGTAGATACAAGTATATATATATGTATATGTATATAACTAGCTATATGTATTTATAAAGGTATAGATATAGCTATAGCAATGTAGAGATACTGGCAACCGCACCCGCAACTGAATCGTTGATATCCTCACATGCGCAGCACAATTTTTTATGGCTTAAAGACTGTCCACGTTTCATTGCTGTCAAACTGTCGTCTATCTGCCCGTCCGTCTGTCTCTCTGTCCGTCTGGCTGTCCGTCTGCCTGTCGCCGTAGTATTTATGGCAACGCAACGTCATAGCCGCAACTGAAAGTGTTGTCTATTTGTGCTGCGCTGCGCTGTGTTTCGTTTCGTTTCGTTTCGTTTTTCCTGGCCAAATGAGACAAACGTGTTTCAAATACACAACAACTTTTCAGAACTCACAGCAAATGCCAAAAACGGGCGCGCTTATGCAAATCGCACGCGCTCGGAATATATGTCTCGTTAACTGCGAACAGAAACAGCAGCAGCAGCAGCAGCAGCAGCAGCAGCAGCAGCACTGCCTCCCAGCGAGCCTCTCTACTCTGCTCTCCCTCACTCTCCATCTTCTCGCTCTCTCTCTCGGTCTCTATCCCTATCAACCTCGACTGCCTCAAAGAGTTATCCCTAATTTAGCAGCTTCAGTGTCGCATTAGTTGCACTCGCTTAATGCCTAGCTCGGCTCTAGTATATTTGTTAAATTGACAGCGAAATTAACTGTAATTGAGAACAATTTGAAATGTCAAAATGTCTTGTGAAAACCGCAAAATAGGTCACAACACCCGCCCATTACAAAACCTCAATACAAATAGCCACAAATGCTGAAAAGTACTCAATACACTCACACACGCACACACACACACATGCTCATGCAATCAAATCAAGTTTTGTTAACCTTCCGAATCGAGTCATAGGCAACGCATAAATTAGAATTAAAGCACAAAAGTCACAATAGCTCACAGCTTGGTCTTTATTTCTGTCATTTTGAGGCGAGTTCAATGCTAACAAAAAATCCAAAGCAAACACAAAATCTCACACATTTTGTTTTTGTGGTCACGCATGCGCAGTCAAGAGTACTCAGACACACACATACACGCACACACCCACCCATGCACTCACTCGCCTATTCATTCATGTATTCAGTCAAGCCAAAGTCAAAGTCGAAATGTTTTTCACGCCGATGCTAGGTGCAGATTTTGCCAATCTAACTCTAATTGCGTTTGCCCAAAGAAAGAAAACCTTGATTCGCTGGCTAAAGATGTTCAGATACTATCTAAATAAAGGAACACATTTATTTATATACTATATATAGAGAGAGATAGATATACACTTGTATGGGATCTCCTTTTATATTTTAGAATTTAATAAAAAATGACCAATAATAAAACGTAAAATTGCTTCAAACCAGTCGAAAATATGCGAGTTAGAGTCAAGCGGGGAAAAAAGTTGATTTTATAATCAAGTTTATGGAATTTGAGGCTTAAACAAATTAATGTAGAGATGAACTGATTGACATTCCTTTTTTTTTTTAAACTATTAATATAACAAATGTATTATTGCAAATGGTATGCAAACTCAAAATAAGTTTGCCGACATTTTAAAAATAAAAATATGGAAAATAGAATATTCGAATTAATATTCGAATTCCATTGTCGAAGAATTTTATCACAGTTTGTAGTTTTGTTAACAAACAACTGGTAAAATGTTAACAAATAGCATTTATTTGTTTTTAACATTTCTTAAAGATATTATCGTTCGGGCTTACTTAATTGAATTAATATTTATTTAGCCGCAACTGTATTTAGTTTAGGAACAGCAACTCGCAAATTTGAATAAATATTTGAGATGCTTAACTGGCAGCAGGCGATAATATAATCATAAATTATATACATTCTACGACTTTTCAACTTGCATGAGTTATATATATATGTATATATATAGAGAGAGAGAGAGGGGGCGGTTGTATGGGGGTGTGTGCGTGTAAATGCATATATAATATATTACTTTAGAGTTTCGCATGTGTTATTGTTAATTGGTTTTTGCGCGGCTGCTCATATAAATATAAATAAAAATGTATAAAATAAATGTATAAATGTTTCACAGTGTAAATATTTAATTTGCCATTATTATTGCCGTTTCCCATGCCGAATATTCAAAATGTATTCGCAGTTGACTGTTTATTGTGTGCACGTTTACATCTTTGTTTAACTAAATAATTTATATCACGTCGGATTTCGTGTGCCTTTGTGTGGGCGTGAACAGATTTGAGTGCTTTTCATTGTTCGTAGTTTTTAGACCCAATTTCGTATGTTTCTTCCATTTCGATTTGCATTTGGTATGTGAGCTGCGTAAGTTGTTTGCGCATGCGCGAGCAAATATTAGAGCACTTCTCTAGATTTAATTGATTTTCTCGCTTTGCCTTTGCAGTTCAGCTCTTTGGATCCGCATACGGCGCAATGGCGCGTGGATCCCTGCCAGCTGGAAGATACCGCCTCCGAAATGGAGGATCCGGTACGTTTGTTCCATGGCCGCGTGAGGATCGTGTGGGAGCACGGAATGCATGCACTCAAGTCCAAGCTAATGGTCACGGTGCTGGGCAAGGGCGAGCAGTGCAAGGATGTGAGCAAGCATCAGTGCCTGAAGATTGGGTAAGTGGGAGTCATGTAATTACATATGGAGTGCAATAGCTAATAGAAATCCCTCTGTTCTCAGAGACGAGCCCATTCTGTGCATCTCCAAGGAGCTGGCGTGCGATGGCATACGCCATTGTCCGTACAGCAATGAGTACGACAGCGACGAGGACTACGAACTGTGCTATAAGCAGCGTCGTCCTGGCGCCGGCACGCTGCCTTCTGCGCTGGAGTCCGATCTGTTTGAGCAGTTCGCCTTGGAGGTGTTTCGCAATCTCTTTGCCTACGATGCGCCCACATCGCCAGAGGATATGCCGTCGCGCAATGGCAGCGCCGGCGAAACGGAAGCAGCAGCAGCAGCGGGAGGAGCAACAGCAGCAGCCGGCGTCAATAGCAATTCGACAACGCAGCTGCGTAAAGTACACACCAAAGACATGAAGAAGCCGGACCCAGGTTCGCCCAATGCCATCGGCACTCAGTTCGCCACCGAGCTGGATGGCAAGGCGCAGGATAATGGCACCATGGAGAACGGCATTGTAAATGGCAGCGGTGCTGGCAGCGGCTTCACCCGGCGCAATTCCACTCGCAGCGGACTCCACTCGGACCTGTCCAAGTACGGGCCGTGGGGCTATCTAATGCTCGGCATGCTGCTCTGCGGCGGCGCGCTGCTCATCTGCGGCCTCTGGGGTACGTTCAATTGCACACTTTTGTAGTTCAAGTAAGACATAGACATCAATATTTATGTGAGTTTTCTTGTTCGTGTTTTGTTTTCGTATTCTTCGTCGTACATTGCGCATGCCATACAACTTTTATCCGTATCTCTGTATCTATGTATCTATGTATCTCAATGTATCTCTTTGTATCCATGTCTATGTCTAACTTTCACAACTCGCCATTAACTGCCTCCTCTGTGGCCATCATCTCGCAACAGTTTCCTGTTGTCGCTTGAGCTCTCACATTCAATCCATACGTACACTTACAGCTTCCGCATCGCAGCACGCTGTCAACAATGAACGCGAGGCAGCGCTGGCCGCAGCCAATGGAGCTGGCATGGATCCAAGCAGCGCCACATCGCCGCCCAACTACGAGGAGCTGGATCCGCCGCCGGCATATTCCGTGCTCTTTCCCAATCAGAAGGCCGCCAGCAGCAATACGCTTAATGCGCTCGATGGTGCGGTCGCTAGCACAACAGCGGCAGCAGCAGCAGCGGCAGCAGCGGCAGCGGCAGCAGCTGCAACAGCAACAGCAGCAATAACAGCAACAACAGTCACAGGAGCAGCTGCAGCAACAATAACAACAGCAGCAGAACAATCACAGCAGCAGCAACAGCAGCCACAACAATCAGGAGACGAGCCAACAACAACAACAACAAACTAGCTCTAAGCCTGACATTAAGGTCGCCTTCAATGGGGCGCATCTGGCAAAGTAGTTTAGGTTTTAGGTTCCAACTTCTTTGACTGACTCTGATGCAATTAGTTTAGAAAAACAAGTTATTAGTTTTAGTCCCTAATCGTAACTCTATGTATAATGTTTAACTAGCTATGTACGTATAACTGGTCAAGCCGATCTGCCCCTCTGAAACCCTCCATGTCCCTCGGTATGCCAAGCATGCCGTGGCGACAGTCTTAACTATATTTAAACAACCTATTCAATTGCCTGCAATGTGAAAGAAGAATGCGTATACTATGTAATAAACCTATTAACTATGTAAACCCCATGACAAATATTGTAAAAGCCTCGATATGCCAAGCATGTCGATCCGAAAATCCTAAAATGTAAACCAATTCGAACGAAATATCAAGATACCTACATCTATATACCTATCCATTAAAATGATATATATATTAATATGTAATGAAAACGATTGTAAAAATGACAAATGATAATAATGACAACGACAAGTCGCATATATTTTGTATCTTGGTTAATGTAAAATTTAATGTGATATATATTATAAATAAAATAATCAAACATAAAAAAAACAACAACAAACTCTTCTTATTTGTGGGTGGGTGGTGAATCGCAGATTTTGAGTAAAGTCGATGGAACTACCAGGCACACAGCAAGCATTAGCAGGCGGCGATTTGCAAATAATATTTGTGTGCAGCAGCAGGCGAAAGTATGCCACACGAATTAAATATTGATTATTTCGCGCAGCCCGAAAGTATGCAATACTTTTTTGCTTGATGGAATTTTTCAGCGAACTGCCACTTGCTACTAATTTCTGTGTGCCTGGTATTTTAGCTCAATTTGCGTTTAAATTGGAGCTCCGCTAGCTGCTCTAATGAAATCATTTTCCATTGTGTCCCGTGGGTTGAGCAGAAAATGCTGAGTAATTTCGTCTGAAGTACCAGGCGCATAGAATTCAGTAGCAAGCAACGGCGTACTTTAAATTTTTACATATTGCCCACGCGGGTATGCAACAAAATGTTGTTTTTTCACCTCCGCCCGCGAAAGTATGCTACGCAAATAAATATGTCGATTATTATGCGTCGCCCAAGAGTATGCAATGATTTTTTGATCCGGCCCCTCTGCAGGTTTACTTTGCAGCCTGGAAGTATGCACTGTATTTTTCAGAAAAAATCTGTGCCAAAAGTAATTAAAAGTCGTTTCATATTTTTACATCGAATTTTAACATCATCGTTTTTATTTTTGTTTTCATTTATTCGGGTAAATTAAAAGGGGGGTGAGACTTGTTCGGTTTGGACTAGCCACAGGAGCTAAATTGGGGAGTTAGGCAAAGGATAGCGAGGGTAATGTTTACATATCAATTACACGTAGTGCTAAAAATGATTTAATTTGCGTTTCGTTTTGTTGTTGCTTGAATTCCATATTGTTTATATGCTTGAATTTAAGTTTATTTGCTAATTGTCTAGATGTTTTTATTTTAATTGTTAAATGGTTTTGTTAGTTTTCGTTTTTCGTTTTTCGCTTTTTGTTTTTGTTTTTCTGTTGCTCCAGTTGATATATATATGTTAGTTGCACTGATATCTTTGCCGGATTGCCTTACACACAATGCATACATACGCATAAACGTACATGTAGCATGTTTTCTTTCTTTTTTTTTTTTTTTTAGTTTGTATATTTTCTACAAATAGTTCTATCCTCCTTGCGATTTTTGTGTGAGGGTGTTGCGGGGGGTACGTGTGCACGTTCCTTTAGCAAATATTCTAAACTGTTTACGGATTAGCATTAACATACATCGATTCTCGATTCATAATGATTTTCTGACTTTTCTCTAACAATATATTTTTACACTAAATAAACAAAATGAAGCTTCAAATTGTTTATCAGCTGAGCTGCTAGAATTATTATAGTTAAATGTTCGTTTTAGTTATATTTAAGATCTACTATTACTTAATTGCCAATTTCAGCATTTCACGTAACTCGTTTTTTACCTTCTTTGCTTTTACATATTTGTTTACATTTGTTTTGCATTTTCTATTTTGTGTTTGTTTAAATTACATACTCATAAGATTTGGGCGTTTTTCATGTTCATCGACTTCGTTCATTTTACATTTGTCTTAAAGCCTAGAAACTGATCGTATCTGACTAAACATATTTATATATTTATATACCTAAATATCTGCTATAGATAAATGGGTGTTCAATGTGTGTTGGTGCAGCAAATTGTTTTAGTTTTTTGTTCTCCTTAACGACTAAAGTAGGCCATAGGGGAATAATACATGTGTAAGTACGTCAACAACAATGTGGTTAGAAAAAACGATGCCTAAGAAAATGTTTCTCTCCAGTTCCTGCTCTTGTCTTAGTTTGAAAAAACTTGAAAAATCCAAAAATTTTAAATTCAAAAGTTTAATGCACATATTTTGTTGAGTGCTAAAAACAGTTTTTGGTTTATTTGTTTTTTCTTATAGTTTTTGTTTAGCTTTTCTTATAGACTACAAAATACGCAGCTCGCTTAGTTGAGGCTCGTGTATAATTTTACTCGCTATGCTTAACTCGTTCATTAGCGCCTATATATATATATATTTATTTATTTAATCCTTATTTATGTTCAGTGTAAAATTGGACGCCAAAATAATTAACAAAAAAATAGAAATCAAAACCTTAGAAATATATATTTGGAATCAATATAATTAATTCTCAGGTGCGCTCAAAAGTATTACGCAAATAAATTCATATATTAAGTGCATAAGTGTGTGTGTGTGTCTGTGTGTATCTGTTAGTGGTGTCTCTGTGTCTGTGTGTTTGTGGATTCAGCTTGTGTTTCGGTTTCCTTTGTTACTTTGTCAATATAAGTAAGGCCAGTGGATACGCATACATCATAAAAGTACAATCATACATATACTGTATTATTTATAAATACTAAGCTTAGTAAACTCTTATATACATTATACGATCTCTAGTGGTTGTTATAAAAAGCGCACACACACATACACATCTGTCTGCATGTATGCATATGTGTGTGTGTTTGTATCTTGTATAAGACTAAAGTTCTGTCAGTGCCTAGAAGCCGCAACTAATAGAGTCAAGCCTTATAAATATTCCACTAATCAAATAACTTCTTCTTCTTATTCTCCCTCTCTCTCTCTCTCTCTCTCTCCCGCTCCTTCCGCTTTTAAGTAGGTTTACCTTCATATTTTTTGCTGTTTATGTTTAGTTTCTGCATTTAAAGTTGTTTGGTATAAAAAATAGAAAAATTTTGTGGCAATAAAAACATTTTGTCTCAAATCATTTTTTGGTTTTTGTTTTCCTTCTCTTCTCTTTTGTTTCGTTTTTTTTTTCAGCTTCAAATAGTTTGTAGTAATAAAATCTGCTTAGCTTCTACAAGGTTGTATTACAGGGTATACAAGATGCTGTCGCTTTCAACACTAAATACAATGTGAAACACGGATATGAATGACTTAAGCCTAGCCCAGAAGTATTCTTTCCTTCTATATATATATGTTTGTATATATATATATATATATATATATATGTAGTATACGCTGCTGATTGCTTAAAAGTTGCTCGAAAAATTAGTGTTAACATACACATAGCATGCATGCTTATTCTATATTAACTATATGCGGCGATTTCTCAAGCGATTTAAAAGCACATTTGTTTGTGTCTATGTGTGTTTATGTGTGTGTGAGTATGACTGTGTGGGTTTGTGTATTTATATGTATTTCTGCGTTTGTCAAAGTCAAAGCTAAGCTGCTGTGACAGCTCTTTCTTAATCCGGTTTCATTAAACAAACAAAAACAAAACTACTCGTTACTTGTTACTCGTTACTTTTCGCTAGTTACTTCTTAAATGTTACTCGTTAGTTACTTGTTACTTATTAGTCGTTAGTTGTTACTCGCTACTAGTCACTTCGCAGTCGTCACTTGTTTCTTGCTCTTAACTTGTCACTCCGTAGCTGCCTCGTGAAGTCAGTAACGACTACTCGCTAGAAGTTTTTCGTTAGTTGTTGCATCTTACTCATTGTTCTTTACTCAGCGCTCTTTAATTGCTACTCGTTACCTTTTACTCATAAGTGTTTACTCGTTAGCTGCTATCTAACACGTTACTTGCAAGCAGTTAATGATTACTCGCTACTTTGAAGTTGTTATTTCTTACACTCGACAGTTGCTACTCGTTACTTTTAACTGGATACTTTTAGCATTACTCCATACAAGTTTCTCGCTACTTCTCAAGTGAAAGCAAATGTATTTGTGAAATTTACACTCCTCCATTGCTCGCCACTTTCCACTCGTTACATCTAACTTGTTACTCGCAACCCGTTACTTTCTATTCAGTGCTTGTTACTCGTGACTAGTTACCTTAAACTCTTTACATCTTACTTCCTATTCGTTATTTCTAAGCTTACAATTTTCGCTACATTTCGAAGACGTTTCACTTCCTGATGCTCTCCTACTTCATTTTTATTTCCAATGGTATGGCGCAGTTGTTGTTGTTATTGGTGATGGTGTTTCTTGTTGTTGTTGTTGTTGTTGTTGTTGCTGTTGGCTGTTGGCTGTTAGTAGTTTTTATCGCTTGTGAAAATTGAGTGTCAGACAAACGACGTGATGATGCTTCAATGCTCTATCCCACAAAGTTCTCAACATTAACGACCTGGCTGTAAAATGGGGAAGGCGGGGCGAAGACGAGGTTCCACTACAACAATAGTTGAGAGCCCGAGCCCAAGTCGCAAGAAAAAAAAACGTACTCTGGACTCAACTGGGGGCCAATTTGTGCGTTTGGATTTTAGTTTGTTTTTAGTTTGTATATTTATTTATTTTTTGGTTTTAAATTTTTGCTGCTTGACGAGCGAGTCTTTTGGTTAGTTCCATTTTTTTTTTTTTTGGTTTTTCCTTTAGTTGTGTTTAGTTCGCAGTTTCTGTTTTCTTTTGGAGATTCGCGGCAGTCGCTGTGAGCATAACTAACAATAATTACCATTACCATACCACGGAAAGGTCCAGCACCATCAGTGCGGAAGCATCAAAGGTCGCGCCGTGCTGGTCAGTCTCTGATGTGACTTATCTCCGCCGACCCCGCCGCCGCTGCCACCGTACTCATCATAGGCCAACAACGGCGAGATCTTCAGGCCCGTCTTCTCGGGAATGATCTTGAAGTGCGGCTGATCGGCGCTGACCAGCAGCGGGCGTTTCATCGACGAGTGCAGATACTCGTGGCCATGCTGCATATTGCTGGAGGCGGCGCCCAGGGGACGTCGAGTGCTCGGCACATTCATCTTCTTGCACGGCTCCGGCTTGCTCTCGTAGTTCAGCTGACAGTTCTCGGGCGAGTACTTGTTCGGCTTGTATATGGAGAAGATGTTGTTGATCAGACTCAGCGCCGAGTGGCCGCCGGCCGAGGCATGGTGGACGCCCGCCGTCGGCTGCTGGGTGAGCACGCTGCCCAGCGTCGTGTGCTCCGGATAGAAGTTGTTATACTGATACGTGGGCAGGGTATCGGCAGTCGGGTACACCTTGTGGCCGTACCCACCGTAGGCTGGTGCTGGTGGCGCTGCAATGCCATGATGCCGCTGCTGGTGGGGGTGGTGCTGGTGGTGTTGTTGTTGTTGGTGGTGGTGCAGCGAACCAGCAGGATTCTCAAAAAAACTAAAGCCCGTCGCATTGTTCGAGGAGCCGCTCGAGTCGAGCTGCGGCGGCGACGGCATGCCCTCCAGCAGCGACTTCTTGATCATCAGCCGCTCGTGCTCTCGGTCATGCATATCGATGGGCTGCCCGTTGTTATAGCAGCGCACGTTGACGTTCTTCACCTTCAGATTGCTGTGCATGTTGCGTCGCATGTCCATGTTGATGGGGCTGGGTGGCTTGTCCAGCTGCTCCCAGTACTTCTCCAGGTCGATATTGAAGTCCTCCAGATCGATCTCCGTCGTATCCGAGCAGCTGTCCTCGTCGAACAAACTGGGCGGCTGCACCTCCAGCAGAGATTTGCTGCGCGTGGGCCGCGTATAGTGGGTGTAGCGTCTGCCTGGACTGGCCATGTGGCTCTGGGCCAAGTAGCGTTCGTCCTCGTCGAGGAACTTGTCCTGCAGCAGCAGGCGCTCACGCTCGGCGCGTATGAACTGCTCCAGGTCGGTGTCGTAGCGGCAATGCATATGCTCCTCCTCTTCGGCGGCCGGATGATGGCCCGGACAGTGGGGCCGCCTTGCCGCCCGCTGCTGTGCCTGGCGATGGCAGCAATAGTCGTCTGTCGCACAGCAGCAGATCACGGTCGTGCCGGCTGGCGTTGCCTGTGCGGCCATTGGCAAGCGCTGGCCCCGGCCCAGCCTTTGCTGATGATGATGATGATGATCTGCTGCTGCTGCCGCCTCGGCGCGCTCGTCAAACAGCCAATCGTCGGGCGAGCGCAGACTGCGATTCAAATTGAGATTCAAATTCAGATTCCTGTTGCTGCCAGCGCCATAGGCATCCAGCCGCCGCCTGGAACCAGCATAGATATCGTCCAGCAAGCACTTGGCACTGGTGCACTGCTCCCGCGCACAGCAGCTGTGCGCCAGCGTCCGCTCGTCCAGGCTATTGCTATACAGCATATTCATGCTCCGTCTGTACGCCTCGCGCTTCTCCCGGCGCGTGTTCGAGGCGGGCGGCAGCTCGTAGTCGATGATGTCGAAGGGCATGGTCTTCGTGGAGGCGCTGAACGAGTACGATTTGGGCACTCCAGCGCGATTCTTCAGTATGGATGTCGTGGCCGTAGCGCCCGAGCCTCCCGTGCCGCCTGTGCCACCCGCCTCGAACACGTTGCCCTCGAAGCAGCAGCTCTGCGACTTTGGATATTGGAATTCCTTGCAGCTCTTCGAGCGCTGCAGTCCGTAGCCCGGCGAGCCTTCACCCTCGCCACGGCGCTCGCGCATGGGCAGCGCATCCTCCGCATACTTCTCGTCCTGTTCGTGTATGTCGCGCAGAATGCGATTGCTGTAGCTGCCGTACTTGAGGCAGTCGGGCACATAGTCCTCGTCCAGATCGTCCGAGCGATTCGAGTAGATGTTGTCCGTGTACCAGGTGGGGTCCAGCTGCTTGGGCTTCGGCTTGGTCAGCAGCAGCTTGTCCCGCTTCGACTGGCGATAGCTCTCGAAGCAGATGTTCTTCATCTTCTCCAGCTTCTGTTCGCGTATGCGCTCCCAGTTCTCCCAGTTCTTGTCGTTCTTGTTCCTGCCCGACAGTATCAGCACATCCTTGTCCTTGTCCCAGATGAGTCCGCCATCTGCATCGCTGTACTCGATGTTCAGGCGCTTCGTCTCCCGGCTGGGCGACGTCTGCGTCTGTGATTGCGTTTGTGATTGCGTTTGTGATTGTGCATGGGTGATGGGTATAGAGCTACTGCTACTAGCTAAATTGTCATTATCGGTAACTACGATTCTAATTCTACGCTTGGTCTTGTCGCCGGCGCCGGCTGCGGCTGCGGCGCGCGACGTTTGCATTGATGATTTTGCAGGCGGCTCTTCCTCTTCTGGCTGTCACACCTCCTGCAGGTACTTGATGGGACAATAGCCCTGACGATTGTCCGCCGAGCGCACCATGACCATGCCGTTGACCTCATCGCCAGTCTATAGACAGAGAGTAAGAATGAGAGAGAGAGACAGAGAGAGAGGGAGATAGAGAAGAGTTTTAAGTACTTCATAACTCTCGCTTTATGCAGCACTCTCCAGTCAGTTATAGCCAAACTTACCTGTATAACAATTTGGTCTCTTAACAGGGTCATATTCTCGCCGCGCTCGCCATCCGATACCTGCAGATTGTGTGTCACCTGTAATGGCTTCTCGTTGGCATTGAGACGCACACAGTACTTCGATGGAAAGAAGCCGACGCGTCCCAGCACTTTGCCCTTCCACCAATCCGGATCGGCGGTATCGATGACCGTCACCTGCGGACAAAGAGTTTTGCGTTAAGCAACAGCCATTAACTACAGTCGCAGTTGCAGCCACTTGTCCTTGCAAGGACACAATGGCAAACGCAGAATGAAAAAAACGAAGAATACAAACCAAAAAAAAAAAAAAAAACAAACAAAAAGTTGCTGCTCGACTTGGCTAATGCATATGTAAATATCTTGCACAATTTGCCAGCGGCCATGGGGGCGTATGCGCAATCGCAATGCCAATCAGTGGATGTGTGCACAGGCTACACACATACGCCGCTTACCGCCCCACGCCCGCCTTTAACAACTAATATTGCTATTTTTTATACACATTCACGAAAGCGAAATGAGTATATTGGTTGTATGCAATGCTGACCATTCAGAATCAAAAAGATATGGCGAATATATCTAAGCCTATGAGGTATAAAAACCAATGTAAAATTATGTATATTATTATAATTATATATATTATAATATTTATTATAATATTCCCACTATATTAGGCAGTCGTTCCCACCCGACTGCAACGTTCTTACTTCATTTTTGTTTGCACTTTTTCTATTATTTCCCACTGTGTACATAATAAAAAATGCGCTGTGTACATTATAAATGAACCAGCTTCTCTTTCTCCTCTGCTGTTTCTTTGCTCTCTGTTGTTTTACTTTTGGATTTGTTTTTGCGCATATTGAATATATTGTTGTGCACTCGTATATATAGAAATCTATATACAAATACATATGTCTCCATATAGAGGTTTATTTATGTGCGTTTGCTTTGCCCAAGCAATTTCCTGCACAGCCATTGTCCTTGCTTTACGGGTTTGCGTTTGTGTTGGTGTTTGTTTGCGAGATAAATTCACAGTTTAGCGGATTAAACAAAGCGTTTTTACAGATTTATACACTGCATGCGAAACCAGCGACTGCAGCGCCTACAGAGTATGCTGTGAGAGGGTCGAGATGACAGCCTGCTGACAGACACTGTAGAGTATGCAAAGCGAGTGTATAGAAGTGAAGACTCTGCATTGTGATTGGCCGAAGAAGAGAGCAGAGCTGGAGTGCAGTTGTTGTAGTAGTTGATAGAGCTCCGAGTGCTGTACTTAGATAAGTGAGCTACAGCTGATCGTCCCTCACAGCATATGAATGCTGTGCTCACTTGCCTTTTCTTTCCTTGTAAGAGCTGCTATCATAGACTTGTCAATTATTCTATCTCTTATTTAAAGCAACATTTACTTTCAATATAACAGACTATATATAGCTTGCTTATTATATTATAAGCACAAACAGCTTAGTCTCTCTGTGTTTACTTCTTGCTATTGTTGATTAGACATAAACAACGTAATATATCAAGTTAAGCCAGCAAGGTTAAATAAACTTGGAGCATGGAAAGTTTGCTAAAGTGCAAATTGACTCTTGATACATATGTATATATATTATATGTATATATATGAGAGAAATACAATGAAATAGTTCTCGAATTCACCAGCTACGAATCGACTAGATTATTCTCTCTAGACCACTTTGCAATACGCTGAAGTAAACCATTATCCGTAAGTGAGCTGAAATGCTGGAAAGTCACATTCAGACTACTTGCGATTCATTTCCTAAACGTCTCTGGGTTATAGTTAAGGGTAAAGTTAGTTATATCAAGAAAAAGTATATTGATTCTGTATTTATGTATACCCTGAACCCATTGAAAATGAGAAATCAGGGTATATTGTTTTAAAATGAAAACCCTTTCTTCAAATGGAATTTGTGGTCTTCTGACTAGATTTCTACTTCTATATTTTTCCACCTTTGTCCCATTTAACCCTCACCTTTTACCTGGTCATATAACTCACCTTATAGCCCGCTTTGAGATCCAGCTCATCGGCATGCCGCGCCTTAAAGTTGTAGAGTATAACGTACAAATTGGTGGGCAAGAGGCGATGCGATTTCTTGAAATTGGAAAGATATTAGAAGGCGCTGCTAATAAACAACATGCCACATATATCGATATAAAGTGCAAAACTGATACAAATGGCAACATAGACAGAGAGAGAGACAGAGAAAGAGAGAGTGCGAGATAGCGTAAGAGAGAAACGCAAAAGCAATATAAATTGGGGAGGCAAACCGAAAATGTGAGGGGAATACCTGGGCATGTCTTACTGGTGATAGGCAAGGCGATGTGCTGGCCGAGGACTGTGACTTCTCCATTTCGTCGGGCAAATCGACGCTGCCGCCCCGCATGCCGCGCGTCGCATACAGCAGCTTGCGGCCGGGATGCGAGGGGCTCGATGGCGCTGTAATTTAGATGGTAGCAAGAGAAAAAGAAATTGCAGTGTTAATGGCCAACAGCAATGGCAGGCGAGTACATGCACAGCACACACGCACGCACACACACGCACACACACACATAGGGAGAGCGAGCGAGTGTGTGCGACTCTCATTGCGGTTTGGCAGTAAATTGAATGCACGCATGATAGAAAAGAAACAAGATACAGTAAGATAGTTACAGTTACAAAAAAAAAGAAAGAAAAACATATATTTATATATAGATACATAGAGCAGGAAAAGTGGGTGTCGGTGTGTGTAGAGGCCGAGTGCTTCGAGCCAAATTAAGCCTTAAGTTGAAAATATTCAATAACTACTCGAGAGAGATGATAATTGTATGACTGTATTTTTAGTTTTATTTATTTTTTGGTGAATGGAACTGCTCAGCGAATTCTACAACTTGTTAGCTAAAGCTACGAGAAAGTAAAATAAAAGTATATATTTAATTTTAGTTCAAGCTACATTAAGCCAAGAAAACTACATTCAACTTGAGCTGTGTTTAGTGAACGAAAACAAAAACGAAACAAAGTGGAAGAAGCAGCAGCAATTGTTGTATTTTGCGAAAAGTTCTGCATATAAATCTTATCCAGCTGAGTGTAGTATTTTGCATTGATTGTAGAAGATCTCGGATTTATGTGTATATAGAAAAGTCTTTCAGAGTTAGAGTAGAGTCTTAGAGCGCAGTTGGCTTTGCTGAAGAGCATTGATCATTGATAGTAATAATTGTTGTTTGAGAATTGGAGAATTGGAGAATTGGAGATTAGGGTGCAAGCTCCGTTCGTGGTGTGGTTGAGACGGTGAGCGGAAGCGGGAGCGGGATGGTTGGTTAGCTACTTACAGTGCAGCCGGCTGTTGTTCGACGGCGGAGTACTGTGCTCCAGATGGCCTCCCGAGCCGCCATGATAGTACCCGCTGGATGTGGACGCAGCTGCCGCGGCGGGCAAATGCTGTTGGCGTCGCCTAAACTGACCGTGCAGCTCCGACGATTCGGGTGAGTCCAAGCTCAACGATTTCATGCGCAAATTCAGCTTTTGGCGGCGCGGAGAGTGCGGTGCTGTTGTCGACAATTGTTGTTGTTGTTGTTGTTCGTGTGTTGGTGTTGTTTTATTTTTGGATCAAGTGTTTTTTTATTTTGAGACAACACATGGGTTTTTTTTTTTTTTTTTTGGTTTTCATACGAAAAAGCGGTAAAATGTATAAAAAAAATTTGCAATTTAATTGAGATATTTTTCAGAATTTTCGTATGCTATATTTTTGCAGTCTACAGCTCTAGGAAATGAAAATAATAATAATAGTTAAGTACTAAAGAAAAGAAGTTGAAAATCAAAGAGAAATTAAAATAGTTTTTATGCCATAAATTTGATTTATTACTAAAAAAAAAAACAAAAACGGACATAGACAAGAGATAGATATTTATATATATATACTTTTGCAACAGAGCAACATTCAATAGACAGAGATAGAGAGAGAGAGAGAGAGAGAGAAAGAGAGTAGAGAGCGAGATAGACAGCAAGTGTTTCAGTTGTGTAGAACAGCTGTGTTCGTGTCCGTGTCTCTGTGTGTGTGTTGTGTGTGTATGTTTTTTATAGGCGCCCCGTGCCAGCTGCCTTAGTAAACAATGTTCGTGTAGTTCAGTGTAAATCTCTGTGGACATTCGTTAAAATTGCACTCTTCATGACTCTGCACATATAGTTAAGTTTTTTTGCTTTTGTTTTATTCATATTTTCGTAATCAGTTTTTATTCATTCTTTATTTTTGCATATTTACAACAATCAGATTTAAGCATACAGTGTGTGGCGGTGCATTGATAAAATACTAAAAAGAATACTTTAAAATACATTTAAAAAGCGGACGCACACAACTCATGCGAATCGCACTAGTCTACAGAGAGAAAGTACTATGCTTAGCTTAAGTGCGTGTAGTTAGTTTGAGTATTTTATAATAATTACTGTGCTTCAATTACATTTACATTTAGAATTAAGGCTAAGGCTTTCAGACTACGGCTACGGATACACAAAGGAAAAATAAAAGTAGATCAAGGTTGAGTATTAAGGCAAGACTTAAAATATAATTAAATTAAAAGAGAGAGAGAGTGAGAGTGAGAGAGAATGAGAGAAGAAAACAAAATATATTCAGATGTCAGCTAGTTGTTGTTCTTGTGGTTGTTGTTGCTGTTGTTGTTGTTGCTTGAATTAATTTTTATTCGAATTGGAATTCAAACGCACGCGTCGCTTAGTCTTGGCCTCATCATCGACTGGACTGGGTTCAGGGCTCTTGAGTATGGTTCTGGTAAGCATCAGCGGCTCGCCAAAGGGACGCACAATATCGGTATTCGTCACAGCTACATACATACATACATATACAATATATATATATATTGGTATATATTAGCGTTATATCTGGATTTATTTTATTATGCGTAGCGACGATTGTTAGAGCTGCTTTAGTTGGCTTCGACTTTGGCATGCGAAAGCGAATTAAAACTAATTAAGTTAAACGAAGACAATGCAAAAGTATTAAACATTAAGACGCCAGCGTTCATGCATAAAACAGACACTGTCCGCCGGGCACAACGTAATGGACCAGCACCAGAGCGACAGAGAGAAAGATATAGAGTGAGACGGATAGAGCAAAATAATAATCCTAGAAAAATAAGTGAACGCGGGGCGCTCAGCCTGCTACTTGTGCCTAGCTCTGGACTCTGGTCTGGCTCTGCCCCAAGCTAAAAACCAACTCGGAACAGGGCCCCGTTAAGAAAACATGCAAATGGGCGCAGAAAAAAAGAGGAGAAAGTAAGCAAAATGAAAGTCCCAGTCGCCAGTTCCAAGTCTAAAAAACAGAAGGGGCTGAATAAAAGAAATTGCGCGCCACAACAAATTTCAGCATAATTATGTTGCAGCCAGCCTGAAGTGGACGAGAGAACAGCAGCAGCAGCAGCAGTAGCAGGAGCAGCAGCAGCAGCAGCAGGAGCAGCAGGCGCAGCAGAGACAAAAATGAAGTAGCCAAGTTTTGCAAGGCTGTGCATAGATCAGAGAATGCTATTAAAAATGCGGCAAATATTAAGCAGAAATGAACTCGACTCGACTCGACTCGCAACTTCAATGTTGTGCAAAACGAGCAAATTGCCAGCCGGCAATTATTTGTGCAGCAGCTTGCGCTAGATACCCTGTAATTGTGAACGACTAAGGGGCAGACCTATATTAGAGTGGCATCTTCTTAGTTGGAGCTGCTGTAATTGAAGCTATGAGAGCATGGACTGCAGATTGCATATTTAAATATCGATATATATCGATTATTGTTGATTTTAGCATAAGTTTTGGATTTCATCTTCTATGCAGTTGAGCAGTGTATATAGTATGAATATAGTTGTTTTTACAGAGTATCTGCAGGTTGAGTTTGGTTAGAAGCTGCATGTTTACTGCTATTCTATTTATATTAGGGACTCTCTTTTCGATCAGATTATGTAGCATTTGTATATAGGGTATCTGCTGGTCGATATGCTCTTTTGCTGCATATACTAACTGATAGTTTAGTTACTATAGGACATTCAAATTAGATTTATTGACAATTTAATAGTTATTCCATTTAACCCGAGGCAACTCGTAGTCGCGCATTCCCTGCTGTTGACTTCCTATTGGCCATTTTACAGGGTTTTTAGTAGAGCATGCCTGAGCAGCTAACTAGTCACTGCTATTCCAATTAGCAAATAATTACAGGGCATCTGCTAGTCGAGTATGCCTCATAGCTATGCTAAGTAGAGTGTAGTCTACCACCAGTCATCAACACGGCATCTGCTAGTCAGGCAGGCCAAGTTATTATATGTTTATTGCCAATCTCTTTAGGGCAATCGACTTTTCAAACTTTCTCACGGGGCATCTGCTAGTCGCGCATGCTCATTGGCTGCACTCTTATTGCTATTCTTTAAGCCTTCTTCGTTTCGCTGTGTAATACACAAAAGCTGACAATGGGACGCAATTTACACGGCACAGACGCTGCAAGTTGTTTCTTTAGCTGCTTTTGCTAGCGTCGAGTTCTTGCTTACCCCATCCCATCCCCCGACTCGCTCCTCTCAGCCCCAACCACTTTTTGCTCTGCAGCAGGCAACTCGGCCATGTATACAAATTATGGCAATGTGCTTGTAATTGCAGTTGTTGTTGCTGTTGCAGTTGCTGTTGCTGTTGTTGTTGCTGTCGCTGCCGGAAATGAGCCGTTTGCCTGAAGTGTAAACTGGGTTAAGACTAATTGGCGTGCTGGGGTCCATTGTTATAGCGAAGTTGGGTTCGGGATTTTGTTTTTCTCGTTTTTTTTGCGACGCGTCTCTAATTGGAAATTAAAGTAAATGAAATGGAGGAGGTGGGTGCAATTAACTAAGGTGTAACACTTAATACTCACGCACGCACACACACGCACACACATACGCATACACACTCACACCCACACATACGCACTCTAAACAATACAACACATACAGAGAGAAAGAGACAGATGCAGAGGGCACATTAAGAGACAGAGTGAGAGAGAGAGAGAGACAACAATAAAACACTTGCTAAATGTACATGAATTAAACATCCAATTGGAATAAAATGCAGTACTATTCCAATAAGAACAGCTGCTTGTTCGAGTTGTAGTTGTTGTTGTTGTTGTTGTGCTGGATGATGAACTGATAATTGTTGTTGCTGTTGTTGTTGTTGTTAGAGTTGTTGTTGTTGCTGTTGTTACAGTTGTCGCTGTCGCAATACTGATAGCAGCACTCTCAAACGAACAGTTGCCGCACAAATCGATGACCGAATGTGTTGCACGTTGCGTACGCAAACAGTTGAAAGGTGTTTCAGGTGTTGGAAATGTTGTATCAAGGTAATTGCCGTGTGGATAGTGATGGTAAAAGTGATGATAGTGTTGGTGGTGTTGTTGTTGTTGCTGTCTATGTTGTTGCTGTTGTTGCAGTTGACTGTATGTGACGTAATTACTTTCTGGCAATGATATGGAGCGATGTTGCTGCTGCGACGAGCGCTGCTGTCGCATGCGTCCAAAGCCCGATAATGGTCGAAATCCGGCAAACAGACGACGTCGCACTCCCGGATCATTTTGCAAATAGCTGCAAGAGATTGGCGGCTGCTGCTGTTGTTGCGATTGCTGATGTGCTGGCGATGCCTGTTGCAGCTGCTGAAATGAAGCTGTTGCTGCTGCCACAGATTGCAGCTGCTGCTGTTGCTGCTGCTGTTGCAGTGCGCTGGCCGTGTAGTAGTTAATGCCAAAGCCGCTGCTGATGTACGCCGAGCTGGACATGTTGCTGACGGGCGCATAGGGCGTGCCATAGCGTTGCACTTTGTTGTCGTTGTTATTGTTGTTGTCAATTGTTGTAGTAGTTGTTGTTGTTGTTATTGTTTTGTGTTGGCATTTTATTGAGAGTTTTTGGTTTTATATTTTCATTTTTTTTTTTTCAGAAATATTTTCAAGTTATTTGTAGCAAGAGAAGGGACATGAGAAAACATTTTGCAGTGTGTTAATTTCGAATTGTTGCACAATCAATAAATTATGTCTGTCTGTGTCTGTGTGTGAGAGTGTAAGTGTGTGTTTAATTAAGGCACTTTATCAATATATGTATAATCCCCATCCAATCTCAGTCAAATTGGCCAAATTAGCCAATTGCCAGTTTATGCTGCAATAAACCATAAAATATTGTCGAGCAAACTTGCCAAGAAAAATGACCAAGAAGGCACCAAGGCACAGCAACAATCAAATAGAACACACACACACACGCATGCACACTTTTGCTAATTGGAAATGTGTAGTTGGGAATTGCTGCTGCAGTTGCAAGTGACGAATCTGTCGCTAATTATGAGGCCAACTTTGGCCTTGGGCCTGGCCAATACACTCAATGGCGACTAAGTGTGCGACAGTCAACGCCATTTAAGTTGATCGCCCATAGCGTCTGTTATGCTATGCATGCATGCATGCATGTGTGTGTGCATGTGTGTATGTGTGTGTGAAATTGTGTTGCCAGCTGGCTGCGTCGATTTTCAATTGAAAATCATTCTTGCATGGTTGCCTTTGATATTGTAACAGGACAGATGCACATCAATATATATATGCATATACATATGCACACACATACATAAATATGCCTCACATGGTTCGTTTATATACCCTATAGAGTGTGACCATTTCAGTGTTCAGTTTGGAGTCTTTTTATTTTAACTTAATTATATTATTTTCAATTATTGTCATTCACAATTTGTATTGATTTATAATTGTTTATAGTTAATTAAAAACGCATTTATTATAGTGTATGAAATATTCGACGTAGTATTTTTTTTTTTAATATTCAAATTGTTATTTGGGTCATCATAAAAGATACAACGAGTGGGCAATTTGGTTGAAGCACAGCAAATGTATCTGTGCCTAGCGCAAAATACACAGATGCGCCACACACACATGGGAAATATAGACTCACACACCCAAACACACACACACGTACGCACACGCACACATAGAAGCAGAAGCACAAGTCCCAAAGTCAAATAGTTATTAAATAAATGGCCTATTTAACAGCTAAGCGCTGCTATTTAAATTTCTCGCAAAATGAGACTTTTATTAATGTTGTGTTATTAGCATTAGTATAAATAAATATATGAGAGAGTGTGTGTGTGTGGGGTAGTGTGCGTGTGTATGTTTGTGATAATATATGACATGATTAGCATATACAAAATACGTACAGACTAAATACGTTAGTTTAGTTTAAGCACTAGTTATATATTTGGCTAATTAAATGCTGTTGCTAAGCTAAGAACTACGAATCGGCAAATTAGCTAAAGAAGAAGCATATTCTTGTTATATTTGTAAATGTGTAGACAAAATGCATAGCTACGTTGCTCAAGTGTGTTAGTGTATGTGTGTGTGTGTATTGGTCAAAATCTAAATCGCAAGCGTAGGAGCAGCAACGGCAAGGCGAAGCAACGGGGCGTATGCGCAATGTATCTAACGTATGCGGTTTGGCAATCAGAATGAGCATTGAAATTGAATGCAATAAAAGTGTAATCGTGTGTGTGTATATGTGTGACTGTCTCTGTGTGTGTTTTGAGGCTAGAAAAGGAAATGCGCTACTTGGCAGTTAAACAAGTGCAGTAACAGCATTTAGCAGACTTTTTAGGTGTTTAAAAAGCATTTAAGGACTCATGGTAACAGTATATTTGTGTGTGTGTGAGAGAGAGATGAAGTATATCAAATATTTGTAGCTAGTGGTATGCATGTGTGTGTGTGTGTATGCGTGTAGTTTGTATACAATACTTTCAACTTTGCTTTAAAGAATTGATTTACTTGAAGTCTTGAATTTGTTTGTTTTTTTTTTTTTTCGAGCGGGCGGGGGGAAACGTAACGAAATGAAGAAATGAGGACTGAATTGATTGATGGTCTACAAAAGTGTGAGAGGGAGAAAAAGAGAGTGTGTACGACTGAGAGAGAGAGAGAGAGAGAAACCGAGTGGAGAGTGTGACAGAAACAGAAACAGAAACAGAGAGAGAGACAGAGAGTGAGATTGGGAGAGGGAGAGAGATCAAAGGGCAATCAAAGCTACAAACCATAAAAATGTCAAAAGTAACTGCACGAAATAAATAGATATTTTTATGAAATCATGAAAGAGGGAGAGAGTTAGAGAGAGAGAGACAGTTAGAGCGAGAGAGAGAGACAACAAAACTACTTTGTTGCAATTTGTGTTTTTTTTTTGTTTGTTAATTTTTTGCGGACCTGAACTACTAGAGATATCTTGCGTGGGCACCGGCAGACCGCCGCGCTGCTGCTGCAGCTCCTGTTGTTGCAGCTGCACGCCCAAAATGGGCATGGCCACGGGCGGTGGGCGCACACCACGGCCGGCCCGCACCGCCGCCGCCTGCGCCACCGATGCCAGGCTGCGCTGATGGCTCTGATGTAGCTGATGGGCCGATGGCTGGTGCGTCTCCTGGGCCAACGACTCCGGCACATTAACGATGGGTATCTCGGGGACGGGCATCGTACGCTCGACTAGGCCCGGCTGCAGCTGTTGCAGCGGCTGTGAGACGGCGCTGGGTGCAGCGACTCCGGCTCCGGCTCCGACTCCGACTCCCGTTCCAGCGGCGCTCACGTCCAGCGTTTTGCCCGGCACGTGGACGGATTTGTCGGCGGCTGGAATATGCCCGGATTTGAGTTCTCCGGCTTGTTTCAGCACTCGATAAATTTGATCGATTTCGGTAATTTCTGTTTTTTGTTTTGTATTTTTTTTTTCGTATTTTTTTGGTTGGTTGATTGGTGCCGTATTGGTTGCCGTATTTGTGGGTGTTGATGGACGTGGGCGTGAACAGTGGTGGGCGTGGTTGGCCAGTTGTGGTTTGATTCAATTTCGATACACAATTTGTTTTCGATTTCGATTTGGATTTCGATTCAGGTGAGGTGCATTGAAGTGCATTAGTTAAATTTTGTTTTTGGCAAGTGATTGAAACGAATGATGCGATGAATTCGATTCGATTATTATTGATGGGCGGATTTTTATTATTAAGGGACTAGCGATATATATAGATATATCTAGTATACATCTACATATATCTAATTGGGGATCTGAGTATTTTGTGTGTGTGTGTGTGTGATGAGAAATGTTTTTAGATTAGAGAATTTTACTATCGATAACTCCACCTTTTAGCATGGTTCGCCTGCTCGAGCGCTTATCAAATATATTTGAGTGTATTTTTGTGAGCACTAGCTTGTTGTATACAAGAAAAAGAAACACCTCTAATTATGGCAACAAATGCTAAGTATATTTATCGATTCTGTAGCCAATACAATACCCATTTAAATTAATCGATATATATATGTAAATGTTTATGTGCGTGTACGATAGCTAGTGAATTAAATTTGATATCTGATTGATTGTTTTTAGTTGTTGTTGTTGTTTTAGTTGTGACAATAAGATATACTTAATGATAGCTCTAGATCATGCTCCACTACGCAATCTTATTGGTATTTTTTGGATCGATAAATCGATTACTTTTACTTTTTTAGCCTGCTTGAAATGTGTGTGGAATGAACATTTTGTGTTTAGTTTTGTTATTGAATTTGAACTTGAGCTTGAACTTGAGCTTGATAATATTTGGCAATATATGTTAATATATAAAATATTTATATAAATTATAATTGTTTTTGTTGGTATTTTTCATTCTTGTCTGGCTAATTAGGTGAATCAAAGCGCAACAATCATTGCATTAACCGATCCGTTAAATGATAATAGTAATACAAATAAAGTCAATTTAAGGAAACCAAAGGGAAATCATAGAAATCAAGTTACAATTCAAGCGCATGGCAATTGAGTATCTTTGCGCATACAATATAAGTATCGTATATACTATATAGAGTAATACTGGCGGTACCTAGTTGCGCAATGCGATTGATGAAGGGCGTCTTTTGACGAAATTTCGTATTGGGCACATTCAACAGATTTGCGCTTTGATTTTGTTCATCGGCTGCGGCTTGACCACATTGGGGGCTAACGGACTCCTGTGGCGATGCTTTTTATATATTTGATTTTAGATAGATTTTGTTGTTGTTGTTGTTTTTTTTTTTGTTTGCGGGGAGGGAAAAGGATTTTATAGTTGATATTTATTTGGTTGTCTAAACTTTTGATATTTTCAATTTTTATATATTTTGTTTTGATTTTTGATTGGTCAAAAGGCCAAAATACACAGTTAGAGAAATGTGTCAATATGGCAGTTGCATATGAAACTACAGGTGATGGTGTTTATATGTTACTCAAATTGTCGCTATGTTATAGAATTTTCAATTAAATATAAGCCTTTTTATCAGTTTTGATTTAAATTTGGCTTTAACAAGTTTTGGTTTTAGCTCGAGCTGTGTTTTGGCCTTAAGCACTGAGCATATATGCCCCCAAAAAACAAATACGTATTTATGCCAATATTTAAATAATTCAGATAGTGTTTATATATAGATGTACATAGCAGCTGAAAGTCTGCTACAAAAACCAGAAAATATTAAAAGATAATAAACAGAAAAACAACAAAATTCAATTTTTTTTTTGCGAATCGTTGCAGAAATCAGAAACGTTGCAATCAGTTAGTCCCACGACTGACATGAATCCATTGTGAGTTATCAACTGTTGGCCACAACACAGTCAAATCAATATACACACACAGCGTGAGCGAAAGAGAGAGGGAGAGACAGAGATAGAGAGAGAGAGGGGGCAGAATATGCTACCGTACAACATGACAATTGTTTTCAGTTTACAATTTTTCGTTGTTGGTGCCGTTGTTGTTGATGTCCTTGCCAGGTCTAGAAGTTGTCATGCAATGGGCTGGAAATAATGCCATACACTTGTGAGTTTGTGGAAGGTTCACAAAATGCACAATTTGCAGAGGAACTCGATCGAGCGGGACGCACACAGCTTGCCAATCAAAATACCCAAACACAAGTGAATGGAACAAATTCAACAAAAAACTTAAACAATAAACCAAAAACGAAACGAAAAGGATAACAAAAACAAAAATTTAAATTCATTTTAAAGCATAAGCACTCAAGGGTTCCATGGCTTTGCTTATGCATAGTTAGGAGGTTGTTAAAACCCATGATGCCTATGGGACGAATTGTTAATATATGTATGTACAATAAAAATTGGGCCACATAGCAGCGAGCCAAGCAGACAGAGACAGATATATATTTATAGAGAGAGAGAGACAGAGGGAGTGTGTGTTATTTTGTTATTCTTATTTTTTTTTTTTTTTTTGTGGGCAAAGGGGCGGAGCGTTTGATGAGCTTGCGAGAGCGCGTTTTTATTTTGTTGGTTGTGGTGTAATTATAATGCTTGGAAAATACTCACTTTCTTCCTCGATGTCGACGCGATTCTCCAGCTCGGAGGTGCTCTTCTGGCGACGCAGCAGCTTCTGCTTGGGTTGGCAGCGCGGCAAATTCGGAGCACAGTCTCCATGGGCGTTCAGCTTGCAAATGCGACAGCGCAGGCCCTGACGAGTGTGGCCTGTTAACGAATACAGTCATCAGCTGAGCTTAACGCACTGGAGGCACTCTCCTTCACTCATATACGCACCTCTCAAAATTTGCGAGCAAACATCGCAAGCTGTTATCTTTTTGTATGTGTACTCCTGCAGATGGTGGCTGCCATCCAAATTGGGGCGCAGCGTTTCCGATGGGGCATTCGAGGCACCATTACGCCTGTGGAGAGTGCAATTGAGATGGCATCAATATGGGTACACTAATACACACACTCAACACGCACACACTCAATACGCACACACTCACACTCAAATCATATATATGCATTGAAAATTACAACTCAATTGAATTCCATTCAATTCACAAAAGTGTGTTAAATGTTGCGCCTTCGCTTGAACTAAACAAAGCAAATATAATTATTGTGTCAACCACAATAAACAAATATTTATGATATATATCTACATACATATATATATATATCTACATATTTATATATGTCGAGCATATGTGAGCACTGCTGCAGCATATTGAAGTGAAAATTTGCATTTTGTAGATAAATTCTGTGGCTGTGGCCGAGGCTTTTGTTATGTTGTATTATTATTACATATAACTGCGCACAATGACAGCAGCTAACAATGCCAAACGCACAATGGACAGCCTGAACATTAATCACAGCGCCTTGTTTAAAGATACAATAAGTGGCCGAGCATTTGTATATGCATGTGAAATTAAATACATATTCAATATTTAGTTACTCTAAAATGTCGAACTGCTGCCGAAGAGTAAGAGTCTTTATTCCAATTTTAGACCAATTTGAAGCAAAGAATAATTTATACAATATTATATATTCTACTAAGCTCTTAAAGCGATTGTCTCTACCTGGGTAAAAGACTTTATTAAGAGCTCAGAGCATGTGAATGTACTTTGGGCACGTTGCACTGAGCATTTGAAATGCTCTAATATGCTTTTCAAGAGAGTTCAGTTTTCTTTAATTTATTTATATGTAGTCATTTGATCACCCTCCCTTTCTTTTCAATTTAATCATCTTACAACAACTGTGCGGCGTCTCAAGTTGCTTTCTCTTCACCAAGCTGAATCATAGCTTTCGCTCTCACACTGCAAAAGCTGTGTGCTGGTCGTGTTCTCTTCTCGTCCACTAATACTATAGCCTAGACTTCCATCTCGCTCTGACTCAGCGGCAGCCGAGCCTACGTTCGGCAGCAGCTATCTGTATCCCTTGCTCTCTGCTCTCGGAGAGTATGCAAGTCAGAGCAGCGCGCAGCTAAAGCGCACACTCATTCGGATACTATTTTTAGCTCAACTATATACGCGCCTGAGCCTCTCTCTCCAATACTACTACAACAGTAACAGGAAAGCACTGAAGGAAGCTATCTATCAATTTATCTATTTATTTATTAGACTTTGGAGCTAATATGAAATTAAATCTTTCAATTGCCTCACTGTTGCCAAATCAAATTGAAAGCTAAACGAAATCATATTTGTCTTCAATCTTCAATATTTATTTGCATGAACACTTTTGGCAAAGACTCAGCAAATAAAACTTGGCAAAAGCTTGCACACATTTAATTATATTTGATGCCTTGCAATTTTGGCTTCGGATCAAATTTAGAACAGCCAGAGAGCTATCTAGATGACAGAATGACCTGTCCTCACATTTACAAGCGAAATAACTATAAATTCATATTAAAATTGCACATTTTGCATTTAATATATTTAAAATCTTTAAATTCGAATTCGAATTGAAATGGAGAGCCCCAAAAGAGTTGCGTTAAAGCAATGCAGTAATAATTCTAATTGGATTTTCTCTTCGACTTTGAATTCATATTTCCGAAAGTGTATCAACTCTTTGACGAATCAAATTTCATACGCCTTTCCTGTTCATTTAGCCACAATCCGAATGTTATGCAGCTGCAAACGTGATATACGAAACCATCAAATGAATTATATAACCCGTTCCTTTATTTCTTTTTCGTGTATCTCAATAATTTGATGTCATATTTATATGCATAGCATTTGCCCTCGAATATAACCAATTTGTTGCTTTTATGTTGCTGCTGATGTTGATGTTGCTGTTGATGCTGTTGGGGTATTTCCTCTCGCACTCTGGCCCTGCTTTATTTACCAGAAAAGCATACAGCCGAACTGTTGGCCAGACAGACAGACGGACAGACGTACAGACGTACAGAGCCAGGGACATATAGACAATACGCCAGACAATGCTGCAATTGTGTTCACAGTGGGCGGTCGAGAGGGTCATGGCAGAGAGCCAGGCATGGGCACGGGCACGGGCATGGGCAGGGGGCGCAGGCGGTGGGGCAGGCACAGACCCAGGTTGAGGACCAGGCACAGTCGCAGGCACTGGGCCAACAGCCATGACGAGAGTGGTAATGGAAATGGGCCAACTCTCGACGCTGATTGTTTGTAAGTGGCTTATATTGTGCACAAACAAACAATTCAGTTCAGTTCAGCACGCTGGCTTATAAAGTTGTTGCAAACGTGTAAAATATACAAATTTTTTCTGCATAAATATATATGTATGTATTTATATATATATTGTTGCTTTTGTTTATCCTTCTCAAGTTAAGTAATTACCATTAAATATATATACGATATAAATCTGTTGGACGTGCTTCAAGCGAAAGCGCAACACTTGCTACAAATAATAAAATAGTTTCTTTAAAATTGAATTTGTTTCTCTTATTCAGCTAACGCTATTAAATGTATAAAATAATTTTTATTTAATATAGGTAGCTTAAGAGTTAAAGGTATTTCAAAATAAAAATTTGAATAGCTGAGTTTGTGTTCTGTAGTATCATACATAAACATACTTTAGTGTTGGTTAATACTGAAAACTACAAATAGCATTCAATACTAAATACGAGCTACTTGTACTTCTAGCTCTTACAGAGCTAACTATCTATAACTTTTATGTAGAATAAGTTAACCATGACTTCGTCTGCTTTGCCTATCAAATTTGCTATCCCCAATGGAACTGATTTCCTTACCACATTTTAACTACATTTCTAACCAAAACTGATTTTTGTTACTAAATCTAATTCTGATGTCGAACTCACTTCTTAATGCTGTTGATTTTCTGGATCTGACAAAAAACGAAGTTTACGAACTTTAAAGTTGGATTATGGTAAGGTTATAATAGAAAAAAAAATTCTCCACTAAATAATTCTCATGTATTGCTTCATATTTTGATAGTATGGTTACTCTTCTCTTTTTTAGTATTTTTAAGCAGGCCTCATCCTATAAAATGGTTTAGATGAGTTCGAATAGTAATAAATAACTCCGAAAACTTCTCTCTCTCTCTCTGCTCTTCTCAGCTGCTCTACTCTGAGCTCAACTTACAAATTTTATTTATTTATTCTTTTCCAACACTGCTTACACGTATTTATCAACTACACATTAAACTAAATCCTACTTAATTGAAGCACAGTCAAACCAAGTTTATATATAGATCACACATACATACATAGTTTATATATTATTTGCATTATATATATAGTTAATATACATTGTTAATAAAAACTAAATACATTAAATTTGGATTTATGGCTTTCAAACTTTGACATACATATTTATATTTATATATAGAGAGAATAGTTAGACGTTTATGGGGTATACTAAGTGTGTGTGTGTGTGTCTTTTAGGGTGGGGGTGTAACTTTATTATATATTCAAATTGTGATTTACATGATTTAGTTCAGCAGTTTTTTACTGGAGTTACGAGTTGCAATTTGTGGGCGGGGTGTTGAAATTCTAGCAAAATGCATGTTTTACTCTTAACCAACATAATACAAAAATGAGGGCCATAAAATTAATTATACATTTTTCATTAATGCGAAAGGAAAAGTTTTATGAAAACCAACAAAAAATATAAATGAAAATGACAAAAACAACAAGTACAATAAGTACAAATATATTGTGGGCTGCAAAGAAAAAACGAACTGAATGCTGACTTTTCGCGGGCTGTTTGGCTGGCTTAACGGGGGCGTATACGTAATTTGGTGCGCAATGCGAAAAGTTTTGCAATATAACAAAAGTTGAACTCTGATTTTCTTGTCACGTTTGCAAATGTTTATATTAAATCTTAGCGCCAGCGCTCTTATGAACGAGAACTAATATACTATTATACTATATATGCTGATATGGCCCAAATCTGCAGAAGCTAAGCAGATGAGTTGATGAATGAGGCTGCAAGCGTATATTGCAAAATCTGTCGCCGACGTCTCAGTCACCGTTTCAGTCGCCGCCGCAGCCGCAGCAGTTGCCTCATAATTCCGCTTCAGCTGACGAGTTATCGCACAGCTATCTCTATCTCAGTTTATCTCTATATGTCACTCACTCTCCCTGTCTCTCTCGCGCTCGCTGAAGCCGCTCTAAGCCGAGAAGATTTTCGATTTATCATCGTTTGCAGCGCAAGCTGTCGGCATGGTATTAAGTATTGTTGGCGAATGCGACCAAACAAATAAAAAAATATGATGAAGAGAAAGAGAGAGGGGGAGAGAGAGGGAGCAAAAAAACGTGTATATATATCAGGCAATGGGCCAATGGGAATGCCATAAACGGCAGCCAATTCGAATGCGAACACTGCTAGCGGAAGTGCATGCGAATGTGAGTATGCGGATGCGGATGCGGATGTGGATGGAGATGCGGATGCCATTGCCCAGTGCATTGCATTGGCAATGCCAATGCAATTTATCTATCTGCATGTGTGTTTGTGTGTGTGTGTGCTGGCGTGTGTGTCTATGGCGGCTTTCTATAAATTTATGGCCAGCAATTTTTCGCATATTTTCCAATGCTTCAACTGGCGCCAAGTTGAATTTAGTGGCCGTGGCGCAAGTTCTATGGGCACATATGGACACAGATAGCAATAGCTACTAGCAAACTAGGCTAGTTAGAGAAATGCCTTAACGGCATTGAGATACCAAAAGTGTGCATGGGCCTGGCTACTTCTGCGATACTCTAGCTTAAGGTGCATAAGCTGAATTTATCGATATTTTTGTTTTGTTTTTGACTCTGTTTGGGTTTAGAAGCGATTTGCCTCGCTTGGCGAAAACATATTTCTAAATAAAATATGAATTGATGGATGTTTCTTATGATGATTTTCTGAAGCGTTGAGTCGTAAATCATTTGAATTCCATTCAAAATAGAAATATTTTAATTAAGCTTATTTATGACTCCTTAGTTGAGTTATTTTACAAGTATGTTGTATACTTTTAAGAGATCTGCTTCTTCATATTTAATTTAGAAATTAGAAACTAATATAAAAGACAATACTAAATCATATAAAAACTAATGCTTTGTAAATATTTTTATTTAATATGTCTTTACGAAGTACGTATATAATGAATTATTATTAAACTCTGCTTTATTTAGCTTCAATCAAATTTTTCAAATAAAATAATAATTTGTTGAGCTCAAGTTCTTAATTGACATTCGCAAGGGTATTCCTCCTGCGGCAGTCGAAACCTAATTACTTCAGCAGGCTTTCGCTGCCAACTCAATGTCTGGCATTCCATAAATGCTATTTTTTGTGCCTTTGCCTATTTTAATTGATTTCACAGAAGCTTTGATTGATGGTCGCCGCTGGACACAGGTGCAATTTATGGCGCTCATTCAATAAAAAAAATAACAAAATAAATATATATAAATAAAAAATAATTCAATTTATCAAACGTGAAAATGTGAAAAATGCAACTAAAATAAAAAACACATTTTAAAATTTTTTGTTGCTGGTTTTTGCAGGTTTTTGATATATAATATTTGTTTAATATATTTAATGTTTTTTTTTTTTTTGTAAATTTCAATTTTGGAATTTTTACATACGAATTGTTTTGTATTGCGGGGCAGCGGCTAATTCTACGTTTGCGTGCAACATTTACGGCAATTTGTTTGCTTTTATTTTTGGTATTTCTATCAAGCGCTAATAAAGCAAAAAATATGTTTTTTTTTTTTTAATATACATTGTTATTATTGTTGTTGTAGTTGTACCATTCGATTAGAAACATAAAGAAAATGTTGATTGATTTTTATTTGTTGCTTGATTAATTTTGGTTACCTCAAGGTCAAAACGGTTGATACGGCGTGGTACATTTGATTTTGTCGGGGTTGTTGGCTGATTTGCATTGATATATATAAGTATATATATTTGATGTATATATAAATATATATTGTACGATTTTGTCGTCAAATTAAAAGAATGTTATAAATGTTTTTTTCATATATATATTTTTTTTTTCGAACGCAAACGATTTTTTGTTATGTAGAGAAAAATGTGTAGAGAATATTAGTTAAATACATCTGTTAAACTGGACTAACTTAAAGGATATGCAAAGAGGATATGCCTAAAGGATATGCTTAAAAGCTAACTTAGCTTCCGTTTATATTCGTTGGTGTGTTGGTGTGCGGATGGTGGGGGTAGGCAGAGGGGGAGATACGACTGTGTGGTTGCCAAATGCAAACGAAAGGCAAGTTTTCAGCTCTCGTTTTCCCCAGTTTATTCTATTTTTTTTTTTTATTAAATTACTTAACGTAAATTTGCAAATGCAAAAATTGCATAAATGGAAATATTTGGAAGAAGATTTTACGTTTTGCATAAAATTCCATTTCCATTTCGAATTTTTTTATCATCGTTTTTTTTTTTTGCAATTTTTACCAGACTTTTCAACTTTTTAAGGGCATGTTTTCGCTGCTTTTAGTCATATTAAAGTGCGGGTGAAAACTAGAAAATATTATTATATATTTCTTTTTTTTTTTTTTGACTTTTGTACTTTTTCGCGCTTCATTTTGTATCCATGCAGTTGGAACATTTACCGACAATTTGCAGCTGTTTTGCTTTCATTTGCCACGAACTGGAACTGTATACATAGATAGGTATATTGGGGGAGAGAGTTTGCATTTTGGCTTAAACGTGGTACAAAGATATATAAGCATGCGATGGTAGTTATTTTTAGCATGAATTGTTTGAGTGGGGAGCGGGGTGCGGGCTTGTATTTGTAGATGGGCTTCGGTGGGCCGTGAGCTGTGACTGGGGGTGTGGCACTTACCTATCTGCTTGTGTTGCTGAACCAGAACCCGCCGGCTTTAGGCTCTTAAATGCTTTCAGCCACTTTGTTTTCATCGATGGCGCTGTGGCGGCCGAGAATTTGCGTTCGTTGCGCGGCGAAGTTGGCTCAACTTTGCTAACGAATAACTCCTTCTGCCAGTGCCACAGATGGGTGTAATAAAAAGAGACAGAAAGAGAGAAAGAGAGAGAGAGAGAGATGGTTACTTGCTGCTTTGGTAAATACAATTTGGCTAAAGTCAAAGCAGTTCACTTGCTAGCAATTTGCATTTAAACGCCTCACGTTGCAGTTTAATTACAGCCATTAGCACAACACAGAAAACACACAGACACGCACACATACAGAGCTTGTTATGGCATAATTACATGTATACGAGTTGTATTTAGGCGCACAATGTTAAATATTTAACTGCATATCTGATATTCGGTTATTTTGATAGGCGCTCTAACAACTCCACCGGCATGCGTGCCATGGCAAATAAAGCTATTTTAATTAATAATCAACACTTTACAAAATACCACAAAATGTAATTACACGCACACACACACACACACACACACAACAGATAGTTACTTGTGACAATAATTAAAACCACGTGTGACATTTGGTCACAGTTGAGTTTAGCTTTGGCTTTAGTTGTTGCTAAACGAACCTAATGCCCGTAATCACAGTGTGCACTGCTTAAGTAATCCAGAAATAAATGCATAAATTTCACATTATGCGGTTCTTTTATAATGGCATACGAAATGTTGATTAAATGCGATTTATCTGTATGAGAATTTACATCTATTTGGTATTGACCCACTTTGCAAATATAACGGGTTGAAGAGAGCGCGTCAGAGGGGGTAGGAGGCGGGGCCAGAAGCAAGGCTGTTGAGTTGAACGAGAGCCAATTTATTTATATAACAACAAGAGCGAAACTTTTCAAAATCTGTCTTCCTCTGTATAGTGCAACACAGTAACTGCTGTGGGGCCTAATTAAATTTCATGAAAATCGCATAGAACGGCGTTGTTGAATAGAGTACGGCAAGAGTAAGCTGAAGAGCGAGGGATGAGGAGAGGAGCGTGACTCAGTGAAAGTTGACAAGGGAGAAGAATGAAGAAGCAAGTGAGGGAGAGTCAGAAGAGAAAGAGAGAGAGTGAGAGTGGAAAGTGAGAGGGAATGCATGAAAGTGATAGTAAGAGATGTAAGAACGACCGTTATTCAAGGCAGAGATGTAGAGAGTGAGTGAGTGAGAGAGAGAGAGAGAGAGAGAGAGAGAGAGAGAGAGAGAGCGGGAAGGTCAAAGCAAGAAGAAAACTGAATCTTGGATATGAGGAAAAGAACCTTCGTCTAGCATTTCTTTTCAAGTTGCTCTCTAACCTCACCTGACTAATTCACGTTATTGGAACTTAAATAGCAATTCGCAATAAATAAAGAATTGAATAAATAAACTTTGTCAACCCGTTTACATGCTTATCTACCTTTAATCAGTTATCTGTATGAATTGCAGCGCGTTGTTGCTGCTGCTGCCAGCAGAGAAACTTTTAGCTGTCAATTTCAGTTGATGACATGTCAAGGTCCCAGCTGGAACAGCTGCTAGATCGTTTGCCATGCCATGATATTGACTTGTGTGCGCCAGTGTGTGTGTGTTTTCAACTGAGTGAGAGACAGCCGGATAGACATGCCTTGCCTTGCCACAACAATAACAGAACTCGGACCGACCAAAAATATTCAGCACTCTTGGCAATTGCGGCATTTATAATGCAATGAGGCGCGTGCACTTTTGTTGCCTGTCGCCTGACTTTTTAATGCACGTTGCAAATGCTATTTTCGGCATGTTTTTTCAAGAGAGAGAGAGAGAGAGCGAGAGAGAGAGAGATAGTAGTTGAACTGACAGGCATGACAGAGAATTGGCATGAGTGCCTGCTCCTGTCTGACAGCAGGATATTAAGTTTGTCATGTGTCCATAGTGTGTAGGAGGCCATCGATGGCAATGCACGCAACCGGCTTGAACAACAATTGCATATTGCAAATGCATTTTTAAACGTTTCAAGCGCGCTGCTCTGCAATTAAACATTAATTTGCAGCAATTAATTGGAAGCGGGCATTTCATTAAAATAAATGCAGATGGCACAGCTCAGATAAACCAAAAGACAAAAGCGAAAGTTGAGAAACTATTAAAGAGTAGCTTAAATAGATAAACTACCAGCATCTTTAGCACTCTCTCCCTTTGTGTGTGTGTGTGTGTGTGTGTGTGTGTGGTACGTAATGGACATGTGACTGTCATGTTGCCTTTGTCATTGTCGACGTTTTGGCGGGCGTGTCCTGTGCCATAAATTTATGCATGCAGTGCATAAAATTCAAATTAAAGGAGCTGCTGCTGCTGCCGCCAACGTCGCCTAGCATCCTGCCAGCGACAAGTACACGTTTTGACACTTTACAACATTGGTGGGGGCCTGGCCCTGCTGTCGCCATAGACTCTGCCCATAGACACA
This sequence comes from Drosophila mulleri, assembly GCA_035047565.1. Classification (NCBI taxonomy): domain Eukaryota; kingdom Metazoa; phylum Arthropoda; class Insecta; order Diptera; family Drosophilidae; genus Drosophila; species Drosophila mulleri. The sequence goes on from JAWNPK010000060.1 coordinate 5,524,039, forward strand.
CAGGCAAAGGCAAAGGCAAACGCAACTGTTACCCGCAGCCAGGCAAGCGCCCGCTCCTTGGCCTGTCAGGGCCAACTATATGGCAGCTGTGAAAAGCAAGCGCCCGGACCTGATGTGGGCGTCAACGTCAACGTCAACGTCTAAGCAATCAGTAGCCGGCCATGTGTCTGACAGCCAGCCGCAGTGCCAACACAATGAGCACCATCAAATGTTCCATTTGAGCTTTAAGCACTCTGTCAGTTGATTTCTTTTCTTTAATTTTTTCGAGTTCAACTTCAATTGCATATAATATGGCCTAATTGATTTCCTTGTGCCAAACCGCAGCATCCTAGCATCCCAGCTTCCAAGCATCACTTCAAAATGAGCTGGGCAAACGATTTTTCCAGCTGATTTGTCATTGTGAGCGCCCTGGCCCTGGCTATCTGTGTCCTCTGGGAGTCGGAGAAGAGCAAAAATTTATGGCTGTCACAATTTTTAATTATGTTGCTCTACGATATTGAAACCACAAAGGTATCATAAATTGCCGAACCCAACTGGAAAAGCAACAAAAAGAAAGGGAGAAAACGAGGCAAGCGAGAAGGGAAGGCACAAAACAATAAGAGCACAACAAGCAGATTGGCTCACAAAAGGACGCAGCGTAAGAGCCAACAACAGCTCAAGTGGGCCAGAAGGACTCAGAAATTTGCTCATTAAGACCGCAACAAAGCGGGCCAAAGCGAACCCTTTTCGTGATGGGCAGAACAAAAGCCGGCGCGCTTCATCTGTCGGCCAATTGCAACAAATTGTGGTTGCCAATCGCTGACAGAGAGAGGGAGGGAGAGACAGAGAGATATATAGAGTGGGCAGAGCACGGTGTATGGGCGTGGCAGCTTGTGCACTTGTAATGAACTATTCGCGATTCGCCATTCGAGCGCATATTTTATTGCCACTTTGATGAGCAGCTGCCAACACATAAAACCATTTTTTGTAGCGCCTTTGTAATTTGCAAAAAAAAAGGGGGGAAAAGTGTATTAGAGTGAGAGAGATGGGGAGGGGGAGCCAAGGCGAGAGCAGTGCAGCAGCCAGAGGCAGTCATTAGTGGGCAAATGTGGCACGATATGTGCACAGTCAGCGCTCACTTCATGGCTTTTAGAGCGCCAACTAATTGCAGTTGCAGCAGTAGCAACGGCGGCAGCAGCTCCGGCTTCAGTGAGCGGCATGTGAGTGCCGTGCAAACACGCTTAAGACAAGTCAAACGAGACACGGGCAGGCAGACAGCAGCGGAGAGTGGGGAGCAGCGAGTGGGCTGCGTTTGCTGCCCAAACAAACATTTCCGTAAATTACACGCATTTGTCAAAACGAAACAATGCGCAAAGTGTTTATTTGTTTTGCTGAGTGCTTTTGAGCGCAAAAATGACTCAACACAAAAACTGCCGTTAGAAGGGGCACGCCCACGCCCGCGCCCACGCCCGCGCTGCACGCTGTCTGACTGTCTGCAGTCTCTATGTGAAAATGTTGCAACTTCTAATGGGTTTGCTTGTTGTTGAGATCGTTGTTGTTGTTGTTATTGTTGTTGTTGCTAGTGCTGGTGCTGCACTCATGCGCGAAATGTAGAGCAGCGATTATGCAACCACATGCAATGACAATGCACCATCGATCCGTGGCTCTAACCACAGCATGCACACACATATACAATCAGACACTCACACACTCACAAACACACACACATCCTCATACATGCATTCACATGACGCGCTTGTACTATGCGACGTATGCGCAATTTGTAATTTTCATTAACGCCTAAAAGCAGCAATTAGTTTTTGCTTCTCGCTCTCTTTTTTTTTATAGAATTTTAGCCATTTGCTTTGTCGTTTGCATCGCTGATGCTGATGCTCTGCATTGAAAGAGGCAAGCTCTTAAACCACATACCATAGCCACATGCTGTGTGTGCAGCAAATGTTTCAGAGTTTAATGAGCTTTAACGAGTTAGGCTTAACGTTTAATGTGATCGGCTGTATGTTTGTCTATTATGGTCTTTATTGGACGCAATACCTGAATCCTTTTCAATCTACATCTGAATCCACTGCCATTGCTATTTTGGTCTTGACTTGCTGTTATCAATATTATATATGACTTTTTCTTAGGAAATCTAGCTCGAACTCTCTTCTGCTTCATTGCCTTCAGACTTGAATGCGTAATCCTTTTAACTATAACTGTCTTTATAGATTGGCATTTTGTATCCTTGAGTTGCTTAATGCTGCATTACTTACTGCAATCAGAGCTAGATAATTCCTCTTTCTAGCTAAATTTCTTCTGCTCTTCTTTAACGTGCTATTTCTTCTTCTGCCTTAGCTGCTTAAGAATATCAAATTGTTAAGCTCTTTCCTGGGAAATTTCAACAAACGAAGCTCTGTCGTTATACACTGTCATTTGCAATTTCGGATGCCTAATGCATATTATCATCCTGAGCGACATCTGCCTCTTTCATTAGAAATCTACCTCACCTTTTAAGTGTTTCTCCTCCTCTTCTGCCTTTATCTCTTTCTATTGTCAAACATTTACTGATACGTAAGGCCTATACTCACTATCTTGCAGAGATAAAAGCTCTCTCATTCTCTCTCTCCCTCTCTCTTTGTCCCTCTCTCTCTTAATCTCTATCTACATATTTGTTCTCTATAAATCAAACTGTCTGCTTGCATTTCTATCTGTCTTTCTCTCTATCGTCTCTCTCTCTCTCTCTGTGTCTCCTCTCTTTCCATCTGTTTAATTATCTTTCTCTCTCTCGCTCTATTTTTCTAGGTTTTTCTCCCTCGTTGATTCTTTATTATCTCTGCAACTACATAGAATCTTTTCATTATTGAATGCTTTGCCTGTTTAATTTTTACTGATAGCAAAAGCCAATACTTTCCATTCGAAAGGGATTTACGTAAGGTCTCTCTATCGCTCTGTCTCTTTCACTGAACCTCTTTCTCATCTTTGCTGTTGCATAAAATCTTGTCGCTCTGGCATTGATTGCTTTGCTTGCTAAACTTTTACTTTTTGTTTTTATCATATCCTTTTTAGGGGAGACATCTAAAATCCCTCTCAGCTCTGAAATCTCTTTCCCATCTGCTGCATGAAATACATAAAAGCCACACTCTGTGCATTTAGTGCCTTTTCACTTACATTTCCATAGTCTATCCTTAGAGTGCATAATTTAATGTTCGAGTGCAATTTGTTGGTTTCTTTCTGAGTTTGTTGTTGTTGCTTTTTCAGCTAGTGTGATTGAGATTTTATAACAGCTGTAAAGTTACGCTGCATTCATGGCCCAATTTCACTTAATTCGTGTAAATACTTATGTCGAGGCGCATAACTGACTTCAACTAAGCGAAGAAGAAGAAGAAGCAGCCGAGGAGGGCGAAAGAAGCGTGTACAAATTTATGGCAAGCAATTAAAGCTGCAGCAGGAAGCCAACAGCCAGAAGGCAACTTGGGGTAACATGGAACAACTCGGGACTACATGGGGAGAACAATTTCGAGCCCCATTCGAATCAGGGCCTGGAAAAAGTAAGTAGCAATAGTCGCAGCGCCACGAGTTGCCTGGCAGCCAGCGCTGATAAGTGAGCGTAATCGGCTCACGCTTAACGCCTTACCAAAGGCAACAAGCAAGGGGGAGTGGCAAGTGGAGAACGGCGAACGGCGAATGCGGAACGGCGAACGGCGAATGCCAACGGCAACGGGGAACGACAACCGGATACGGATGCGGATGCGTAGCGGCGCCATTTGCATGGCTTGTTGGGGCTTTTATTTATTATTTGGCGCAGCTTTTTGGCGTTAACGTGGGCGTGCATGTGTGTGTGTGTGTACTTTTTATGGCTGCTTGCCGCACAAATTTCATGTCCATATGAAGCCTGCTTTTATTGTCCACGTAACTATATATGTATGAACGTGGCCCGCACAACTAACTCTTAGCCGTGCTAATGCACAGTTATGGCTTTCATTAGGCCGCAGCAGCAGCCGAAGTCCCATCACAAGTTGGTTAAGCTGCGTGAAATGCTTTGGCCCACATAAAGCACCTAACGGAAGCAGCAGCAGCAGCAGCAACAACAACAAAAACTGGTTGTAAAAGCTCTTGACGGTAATGAGAAGTTAACTGCTTGCATCTGCATTCAAGCTCTAGCCATTTCCCTCTATCCCGCTCTCTTTCTCTCTCTTTCTCTTTCTCTGTCGCCCTTCGGCTCACCTGACAATGTGGCGTGCTTTCAATTTTTGTGTTTGATTTCACTTCCATTTTTTGCAATTTGCATATTTTTTAGCATTTTGCTTCTTTTTCAGTTACAAGCTTGCCTTTATTTTTTATCACACACACACACTCGACACACACTCACACACACACTGGCTGTAAACTCATGTGCTTGCCCCTCAGGTTTTCTACTTGTGTTTTATGGATTTTCTTCTGGCTGCCTGACATTCTACGTGACTGCCATCAATTTTCAGTGGCATTGCCGCTTCATTTTGCATACAGTTGAATGGCATCTAGATGCCATGCCCTGCCCGGCCACGCCCCATGATGTCCTTGTGCCCTTAACTCGATTTCGAATTGGTTCGCTCCGCAAGGCAACGTGTGTGAGAGAACTGCTGATCAGCATACCTCAAATGGCATTGCATTTTGTGCTGGCAAACAACTTTTACATTCACTCGCTGCCTTTTGAATACCCTATACACATTTAAATGCATTGAGTGGGTAGATTTCTCGAACACTTGTTATGTGACTTGTAGAGTAAACGTATTTTTTGAGCAATACAAGGGCTATTGAGGTATACCCCACAAAGTATATTAAATATGAAGAGCAATTTCTGTGGGCTCAATTCAGCTATGAGTGGATACATGGATCATTTTCAAGAGACAAATGAAGCTCAAGTTCTTCAACAGGCATTCACTCGAAGGTGTTCAGAAATTCAAGGAAATATATTATAAATGAAGTATGCTAGGAATTCTTTGAAATATATTTGCAATTTCTATATACAGTTAGTTTACCCGAGCCTACTCCAGTTACCTTTACAGCCAATCTCTTAGTCGAGCATACCTCACATATGTTTTTAGAGTTTTGCTCGTTTTTCGGTTTTTATGTCGCTTTATTATTATTGCAAGTGTAAATGTGGAAAATTGTGTGCGTGGCTGCCCGAATGTGTGCGTGGGTGTTTGAGCATGTGTGTGACTTTGTGTGTGCGGTTGTGTGGTTGTGTGTGCGTGTGTATTTATTGTCCTATTTCTTGCAGACACGACTCTCGCTCTATCTATCTAGCTAGCTAGCTAGCTAGTTGTCTGTCTCGTCTGTCTGTGTGTCCGCTTAGCAGGTGTTCCTTAACAGCTCTGTGGTCCAGTTTACCGTTGGCAGAGCTCAGCCTTTGCTGCAGCTGCAAATTGATTTTCAATAGCTGAGTGGTTTTTGATTCAATAAAATGACATACTCAGTTGACTCTCAACGAAGTAGAAGGGCACCCAGTTACGTGCTTGACATATATGTGTGTGTGTGTGTGTGTGTGCGTCTATCTGTGAATGTTGCCACAGTTTGTGACATCTTTAATGGCTGCCTGCCGCCATTGGAATTTGGTTTGTTGAATTGCTGAGCTCAATTCATATGAAATCTAATTTAGCTGCTTTGCTTGGCTCACTGTAATTGATGGGCCTATAAAAATAGACAGCGGCGCCTCAGCCTGGCCACTCGCTGCTGGCCGTTAGCCGTTGGCCGTTGGCCGTTGGTTCACTGACCATGTGATAAATGGTCGAGTCTTGTATTTTACGCGTGTGACAGCTTAAAAGTAATTTATCACGGCTCAAATAGACTCGCTTACTTTTTGCTGTTTGTGTGTGTGTGTGTGTGTGTTTGCGGTCTAATCGAATTGCTGCCTAACTGACTTATCAATCAAGTGTCTGCGCCGGGCGCCCATAAGTAGGCAATAAAAAATTTATTTTAAATATGCAAAAGGCAACACTGTTTGGCAGAGGCTTAGCTGGATAAACACATAAGTTTCTAATTAAAATGAGCGTCAGACTCACACGCACACAGAGCCATAAATACTGATTTAAGCCAACACACACACGCACACACACATACGCTCATGGGCCGCTATCTACTTAATTACTTGGGTGGGCGAGCGCAGCGTTGGGCTTTATGTGCATAATTTAAAGTGCATATGTGCCACACGGCAAACCGCAAAACTCCCAGCTGATTAAGTCGACAACAGGCCAACTCTCTGCACGTTTTATCCCCACCCGCCGACACTCGATTCTCGCACCACTCCCATCCATCTGCTCAGCCCGTCGGCATTTCGCACGCAAACTTTTATTGCACTGACAAAATGCTTGCTGCGGTTTTTTCTTCTCTTTACTTTGCGCAAATAATACATATATATATATATATATATATATATGTAGAGAGAGGGGGAGGGAGGGAGTGAGGAAGAGAGTGAGTAGTCGCATATGCGGCGGTTGGCCAGGGAAATGGAGCGGAAAATATGTTTGAGCACAAGTGCTAAAGCTTGACGCCTGAGCAGAGCCATAGTCGTCGTCCCACCGCCACGCCCACCTCAGCACTGCCCCACAGCCCACAAAGGCAACAACAATAAAGCGCGCGCACACAAAAAAGGAAATCAAAATATTTCCGTAACTTAAATTGAAAACTGTCAATTGGTTTTTATACACGAAATGCATTTGTATGTGTGTGTGAGTGTGTGAGTGTACGTAGGCTGCCAAAAAATGAAAAGAAATACTGAAAACATTTATTGAATATGTTGCCTTTAGCGTTGCTCTTCGTGCGCTTGTTACCTGTCGTCTCGCTAATAAAAAATCAATTAACTTGCTTTTCCCACAGCAACTTCAGGCTTCAAAATCAATATGAGCGCATACATATACAAATAACCAAGCTCAGCCCATGCCAAGTGCCTGGATTTCTCTATGGACGCCCCTATGAGCCCATCGAGGGTTAGACGAGGCGCGATAATTGATGTCAAATGCGAGCGACGTGTGTGCGGTGGTCGTTAATCATAGAGGTGCAGGTAAGAGCACGATGTCGAATCGAGTCAAATCGAAACGTATAACGAAGTTCATAAAGTTCAAATCACACACACACACACAAACACATACGACTACGTGCATAATTAGCGGCAGCACAGGGAAAGAAAAAAGAAAGAAAAAATCAGTTTTTGCCAGGGTAAAGGCGAGAGCGAGCGCGCGCCCTGATTGAGTGGCGCAGATTAACAAATTTGGCCCAAAGGCAATAACAGCAACAACAACAACAGCAGCAGCAACAAGAACAGCAATTCATAGTTGTTTGTGCGTCAAAGCACAAAATACACTTGAGGCGAAACAATTTAATTCGTTTGGTAAACAGCACACGGAACAGAAACGTGATGCAAAAAGCGAGGCACAAAAAAAAATAGAAGAAAATAATAAAAAAAAATATATAGAAATGGAAATGAAAATGGGCTGAACTGCTGGCAGCCAGACTGTGGCAGAAGACTCTCAGCAAATACTTGCCAAGAGACAGAAACAGAGATAGAGATAGCGCTAGAGATGGTGACGAACAAAGCGAGAGCGAGAGCAAAGTCAGTGAGTCGGGGCAGTCAGGACATGACTATACAGCAGCAAAGACCACTTCCTGTCAGGCTCTAAGCCACGTTAGCAGCGTCGCACAACTGCCAGGCACAACTACAAGTCAAAGTAAGGCACACACACACACAACCACACACAGAGAGAGAGAGTCGCGCGCACACACTCGCTGTTGACACCTACACATAGTCCTGCTCGAGGTGTCACTTTGGCTAACACGAAACTTTTAATGCCGCTGCGGGTCGCGGCCATAAAAGTATTCATTTGTCATTGTCAGGATGCAGTTGGCGTCTGCTGCCAACAACAGCAACAACAAGCTAAAAATAAACCACGCTTTAACCAAAACCAACAACAACAACAAAATCGCTGCCAAGTAATTTTTAGTGGCCTGAAAAACTGCTGACTGCCAGCTTGGCTCTTAGGCGCTCATTAATATGCAATAGTACGCATATCGGGCCATAGTATTGCCAACCAGGCAGCCACCTGCTCACCCAAACACACACACACACAGCCCCACACACAAACACATCGCATTCAATTATTTAAATTTTCATTAAAATTCTAGCAAAAAAAAAAAAAAAATGAAAGAGATTAACAAAAAAAAAAAAAAAAAAAAAAAAATGTCTGCGAAATTTCATAAAGTGTTAAGGCAGAATCCTATAGAGCACAGCGCAAGCAAAGAAACCAAAAGCTGAAGAAGCAGCACAAACCCACACGCCCACGTAAAAGGGCAAAGCACAAGCATCAGCAGCAGCAAAAGAAGACGAAGAAAGAACGTGGTCAAGTCTGCCGAAAATGCAAAGCTATGCGGAATTTATTAAAACGCCGAGGTCGAGGCTAAGAAATTGCTTTTGACACCAAAAAAATTATGAAAAAAAAAAACAGGTAGGGTATGTGTGAGGCGAGAATACCCTTGAAAACATACTCAAATAGAAGATAATTAAATAAATAAAATATATTTTTAGGATGCAGAGCTGTAGTAGGTCAAGAACTTTAACATAGGCATTGCATTAATATTTTAATAATATTTAATATTTCTTGATATCATAAACCCCCTTTAAGATATCAAGAAAAAAGTAAACATTTATAAACCAAAGGCAGAATTAAGAATACATATTCTAACCTATAAAAATAATATAAAGCTAGCCGTCAAGCATTCTCTGCCCAACCCATTAAATATTCTAGGGTATATATAAAAACATAAAGATTGTTATGTCTTATATATAATGCCGCCAGCTGCTAAATTGTTATCTTTGTTGGTCAGCACAACTGCTGAGTTAACAATATATAAATATATACATACATACATACATATACATATATCAAATTGCATAAATGTAGCATTTGAGTGGCTGTTGTGCTATGCAGGATATCATATCATATCGAAACATTTGAGTTTTGATGGGCGTGCTAAAAAATTCAGACACTCACACAATATAAAGCAATCATGGCACGAGAAGCACATACCTAAGTCATAAAGTGCTCGCGGCAGGCAAAACTTTTGACAGCCAGCGAGCGAGAGGGGAAGGAAAGGCGGCCACAGCCACGCTGCGTATACGTAATAACTTATACGGCGCCCAAGACTTGTGAGCCAGCTAGAAATGAAGCTCCGAAAGTCGGAGGCTAACTGCCTGGCATAGCCTGGTCTGGTGTGGTGTGGTGTGACGTAGCGTGGCGTGGCAGACGTAATCTTACTGCCAAGTGCCAATAAGTCAGTTATAAATTTGATATAAAATTAAGCAAGTTGCGGGCGCCGCTGCATGTTGCATGTTGCAAGGCCGCACAAATTGCTCAGCTGCCCTGCCCTGCACAGCAGCTCACATATTGTGCCTGGCTTTTGGCCCTCTCCACTAATGGGTCAGGCATCGTTAGCAAGCGCCTAACTAGCTCTACTCTGCATACACATATGAATGCACACAGGAAACAGCTGCAGAGAGCTGCAAAGAGCTGAAAGGACCTGAGCAAGTTCTCTCGCATTTTGGCAACTTATATCTGTGCACTGCTCGTTGTTTAATGATAGTAATATATATCGATTAGACTGGGCCAGGCAGGCAAATACCTTGACTATCTGGCTGGCTGGCTGGCAAAAGATATTGGGTCTAGGCAAAAAGCTGGGCCCTATTTGCCTTTGAGCAGCGCCAACAAAAAAGTTGACAAATAGTTTTCAAATACGTTTGGGCAAATTTATGATATTAGTCACTTGGCTGGTCAAAGTTTGGGCTTAAAATATTGATTGCAGTTGGCCAAAAGCTCGCCAGGCAGTTGCACAAACATCAACTTTACGGCTAATAGGAAAACGTAACTGAAAGTCTAGGCAAAGTTATTGGTAAACTAGAATGCTTACTTAACGTTTTCCAAACCTTTCAAAAAAGAGCAAAAATTATATCTGTCGCTTGACATGGGACACGCTGGAAAAACTTATTTCGTGTCAAAACAAAAATAACTTTTGCTCCGTAAAACTTATTGGTAAGCTAAATTGTTTATCATTTTGGCTGCCCGAATTTTAGTTTTATACAATTAACAAGTAAGATAGCTCTAGTCGAGACTGCTCGACTACGAAATCCGCTGAACCCTTCCAGCTATTTCAATCAAATATGGATCACATTGCTTGGAACTTGAGCTAAGGCAGCTGCATGACAAAAGCTGAGTGCTACGACACTCGATGGAAGGTGATTGATCATAATTTGCTCGTACAGGATTAAAGTGTAACCCCATGAATGCCTCTGAAACGGTGGGCCAACTCTTCGAGTGAATGTGACAGAAAACAAAACTTAAAACTTGAATTAAGGCAGCTGCATGACAAAAGCTGAATGCTACGACACTCGATGGATTTATCATAATTTGCTCGTACAGAAAAAAGCGTAGCTCCATGAAAGCCTCTGAAACTATGGGCTAACTCTTCGAGTGAATGTGACAGAAAACAAAAATTAAAACTTGAATTAAGGCAGCTGCATGACAAAAGCTGAATGCTACGACACTCGATGGGTTTATCATAATTTGCTCGTACAGAAAAAAAGCGTAGCCCCATGAAAGCCTCTGAAACTATGGGCCAACTCTTCGAGTGAATGTGACAGATAACAAAATTTAAAACTTGAATTAAGGCAGCTGCATGACAAAAGCTGAATGCTACAAAACTCCATGTTTGGCACACAATGTCAAAGACTAAATACTATGATGCTTGTAGAAAATTTGATAATTTAATAGTTTGCTCGTTCAGAAAAAAAAGTGTAGCCCCATGAATGCCTCTGAAACTGTGGGCCAACTCTTCCAGTGACTGTGACAGTAAACCAAACTTGAAATGAGTTAGGGCAGCTGCATGACAAAAGCTGAATGCTACAAAACTCCATGTAAAGTATTTTTCGATAACTATTTATTGAGTTCGATAACTTATCGATTTCGATAACTACTTATCGATTTCGATAACTACTTATCGATCTCGATAACCTTTTATCGATTTCGAGAACTGTCTGAGAACTGTCTGTGAACATGTGGAAACTGAGTTAAGGCAGCTACATGACAAAAGCTGAATGCTATAAGACTTCATGAAAATTAGTCTTCGATAACTATTTATCGATAACAATTATCGATTTCGATAACTATGTATCGATTCCGATCATTTTTATCGAGTTCGATAACTTTTAATCGATTTCGATAACTATTTATGAAACATGTGGAAATATGGATCACTTGGAACTTGAGTTACGGCAGCTGCATGACAAAAGCTGAATGCTACGACACACGATGGATTTATCATGCTCGTACAGAAAAAAGCGTAGCCCCATGAAAGCCTCTGAAACTATGGGCTAACTCTTCGAGTGAATGTGACAGAAAACAAAACTTAAAACTTGAATTAAGGCATCTGCATGACAAAAGCTGAATGCTACGACACTCGATGGATTGATCATAATTTGCTCGTACAGAAAAAAGCGTAGCCCCATGAAAGCCTCTGAAACTATGGGCCAACTCTTCGAGTGAATGTGACAGAAAACAAAACTTAAAACTTGAATTAAGAGAGCTGCATGACAAAAGCTGAATGCTACAAGACTCCATGTAAAGCACACAATGCCAAAGACTAAATACTATGATGCTTGTAGAAAATTTGATAATTTAATAGTTTGCTCGTTCAGAAAAAAAGTGTAGCCCCATGAATGCCTCTGAAAGTGTGGGCCAACTCTTCCAGTGACTGTGACAGTAAATAAAACTTGAAATGAGCTAGGGCAGCTGCATGACAAAAGCTGAATGCTACAAGACTCCATGTAAAGTATTTTTCGATAACTATTTATCGAGTTCGATAACTTATCGATTTCGATAATTACTTGTCGATTTCGATAACTATTTATCGATTTCGAGAACTGTCTGTGAACATGTGGAAACTGAGTTAAGGTAGCTACATGACAAAAGCTGAATGCTATAAGACTTCACGAAAATTAGTCTTCGATAAATATTTATCGATAACAATTATCGATTTCGATAACTATGTATCGATTTCGATCATTTTTAATCGATTTCGATAACTATTTATGAAACATGTGGAAATATGGATCACTTGGAACTTGAGTTACGGCAGCTGCATGACAAAAGCTGAATGCTACGACACTCGATGGATTGATCATAATTTGCTCGTACAGAAAAAAGCGTAGCCCCATGAAAGCCTCTGAAACTATGGGCCAACTCTTCGAGTGAATGTGACAGAAAACAAAACTTAAAACTTGAATTAAGAGAGCTGCATGACAAAAGCTGAATGCTACAAGACTCCATGTAAAGCACACAATGCCAAAGACTAAATACTATGATGCTTGTAGAAAATTTGATAATTTAATAGTTTGCTCGTTCAGAAAGAAAGTGTAGCCCCATGAATGCCTCTGAAAATGTGGGCCAACTCTTCCAGTGACTGTGACAGTAAATAAAACTTGAAATGAGCTAGGGCAGCTGCATGACAAAAGCTGAATGCTACAAGACTCCATGTAAAGTATTTTTCGATAACTATTTATCGAGTTCGATAACTTATCGATTTCGATAACTACTTATCGATTTCGATAACTACTTATCGATTTCGATCATTTTTATCGAGTTCGATAACTTTTAATCGTTTTCGATAACTATTTATGAAACATGTGGAAATATGGATCACTTGGAACTTGAGTTAAGGCAGCTGCATGACAAAAGCTGAATGCTATGAAAATTTGAAGTCTCTAGCTCTTATCTTCTGAAATCGACGCGTTCAAACATACAGACAGACGGATGGACGGACAGACAGACGGACAGGGCTAAATCAACTCAGCTCGTCGTCTGATCAAGAATATATATACTTTATGGGGTCTGCCACGCCTCCTTCTGCCTGTTACATACATTTGAACAAAACCATTATACCCTGATTTCCCAATTTCAATGGGTTCAGGGTATAAAAATTATGGCAACTGAAAGTTAGTTTGTGACTCAACAAAAATGTTTAAGGTAAGTGAAACTAAACTGGAACAATGAATATTAAATTACAAATTAACTTGACCTTTTGGTTTTAAGTAACTTTTAGTCTAAAATTTTATTGATCAGGCATCAGCTAAATATAAAAAATTATAATACATTTTTATTTATTGATTTATGTTCTTTTTTATCATACAAATAAATGAATAAATTGACCTTTTTTTTGTTATACGTTTTTTTTTTAATTATTTTTATATATGCTTTATAGTTAGTGTTCAATAGTTACTTATATTTTCTTTATATATTATGTTTTATATACCTCTTTATATTTTCCAATAATTTCTTCAATAACTCCTCGGCAGTCATTCGACCTTTTAAGCACTCGTTTGTTAATTGAGCCAACATTAATTTATATATATACATTTCTCAGGCACTTAGCCATGTTTTCTGACTGCTGACTGATGGCAGCATAAATTGGTAATCAAATAGTTTGTGCTGTCATGCCAAAAAAAAATTAAAAGAAGAAAAAAAACTAGTCTGTCTGCTTTAATTGCATATTTCAGCTATAATGGTTCGCCATCGCCTGGCTGGGTTTGGTTTGGCTTGGCTTAGAAGACGACATAATTGACTGCCAGCAGTGCCATTAAAAAGTAAGCTGATATTACGCGCTATGGCCGGCAGCGACGTTCCCTTTCACTAAAGGCAACTTGGGAGCTAACAACTGCCAGCAGTCAGCAGCCAAAAGAGCAGCTCCGGGGTCCACACAGTCCCGTTGCTTTGGCAAGTGAAAGTGTGAATGAGAGTGTCAAATTTCCGCTTTCAGCAGCCAAGCCAGCCACCCAGCCACCCACTCATCCACCCAGGCAGCCCAAACCACTTGCAGCCTGCCAACAAGCAAACACTCTCAACTAAGCAAACAGTTGTCAATTTCTGGCAAGGCAAATATTTTTTTTTCGCATTCGCCTTTTGCACTCGGCGAGCCGACACTTATGTTGACTTCAGTTACTTTTCTATGGCCAATACTGTGGCGCCTATTCCATTTGTAGTCGATATTAGAAATGGCATTGAAGCGGACAAAGTGCCAGTGACTGGCTTGAGCTTGCTCCAAATTTTAGCTGCAGGCGACGACGCGAACGACGATAGTTGCAGCTGCGAGCTGAACTAAGCGAGCGCAGCAGCAAACGTGGTCAGCATGCATGCGGGTAGCGTGTAAAGTGGAAACAAAGCGAAAAAGGAGTACGACAGAAAGAGTGTGTGAGAGAGAGAGAGATAGTGAAAGAGGGGGGGAGACACATATGTGTGTACTGGCATGCCATACAAATTACATTTTCGTCTCATGCAAATTGCGGTCTGCATATTTTGAGCGGCGTCCCGAAAAAGTATGCTACAATTTGTGCAGCAGCTGACTAGGAGGACAGGAAAGGGATTGGGGCCTGGCTACACGGACTACTCAGGTATATTGGGATTCAAAAGGCAAAGGCGCAGGTTCAAAAATGTTCCAGCAACAATGACACTTGGGCGCCCACTCAACTGCATGTTTGTAAACGTTGCTCAGGCACAAGGACCTCTCGCAAGAAAGCCAACAAAATGGCAAATGTGCTATGTCCCCAGACGCACACACACACACACGTGTGTCTATGTGTGGTTACAGCAGCTAGAGATAAGCGCATATAAAACAAGCTGAGTGGCTTGAGCCGCAAAACAAAAGCTGCAAAATTCAGTGCAACGCACTCGACACGCCGCACGCGCGTTGCGGTATTCATGTTCCCCAGAGGCCTCACGTGTGTCTATGTGGGAGTGTGTGTTGGTGTGTGTATTGGTGTGTGTGTGTTTGTGTGTATGTGAGTCATTTAGCATAGCATGCTCGAAAGCACTGAGGTGCAGCCAACAAGCTCGAGGGCAGGGCAAGGTTCAAGCATGGCTGGCATCCAGTTACTGACAAGGCAGCAACTCGCATAATACCCTTTAATGTGGGTCTTATGGCTGTGTCAGCAGGCTGGCATTGCAAGCCAGAGGATATCCTTTTGGCTATTAATTACATTTACAAGTACATTAAGCGTAGTTAAAGTGCCGAGTTAAGTAGTCAGCGTGACAATGCAATGAAATATGAGCGAGAGAATTTGCTGGCAGAAATATCTTATATATCAGGGAGAGATCAGCATTACCTATGGAGTATATTTGCTGAAACTATTCAACAATTGAGTGCTACATTATCCTGCCCTAGTATTGCCAAAAGATATATAAAGTAGTCTTTCAATCTCTATGATAATTCACTGAAATATAAGATATAAGTGTGTATTGCTGGAAGATATGGTATATATATATACTCTTTTAAATCATCTGCCAATGCTTGAGCATATAGAAAGGAATATTCGAAATTGGAATGACCAGGCCAAGTTAATCTTCAAACTGCTGTCAGAGTATTTATACGCAGTCAACTCTTCATCAAGGCAGCTTTCATTTTTTTTTGTTCGACTGTCTGTTGTATTTTTTTGAGACTGTGCGATATCCGGCCTGAAGGATGTGTGCACTGATGCTTCGGCAGCTGTTGATGCTCCTGCTGCTGCTCCTGTTGCTGCTGTTGCTGTTGCCACTGCTGGCACTGTGGCAAGCATGTTAAGTTGCGATTATAGGCTGTTAGTGCAACTGGCTGTGCAGCTGTGCAGGCGGATCAGGAGGAGGAGGGGGAGCAGTGTACACACACAGAGACGGGCTCTTGCGTGCGACAGATTTACATTCTCAATTGGCCACACGAAGGACATGTGACAGACTTGCAACAACAGTTGACTGTGCTGCCGACAGTTGGGTTTGGGGGCGATACTAGATTAGATTGATCAACTCGCAGCAGCAGCAGCTGCTACTGCTGCTACTGCTGCTACTGCTGCTGCTGTTGCTTTTGATTGCTTAATGCTTGGCAGTCGCAGCAATTCATAATGAGCGCAATGCAAACTAATTAGCGGCTTATGAAGCCACAAAAAGCGGCTTAAACTCAGCTTGGCCCAATTGTGGATCAGAGCATAGTCATTAGCTGGGCAATAATTTATCGTTGCCATATTTGATTTCCACTTGCCGATTTCATTACATTTTCCAATTTATTTTGCCAGCTTGTGTCTGAATTTCATTTAGTTTGTGGCTGTGCGCCGTTGTTGCACTTGTCAACATAATCGCATTGATCCGTCATTAGTGTGACATTAATTAAGTTAATCGCGGCCACTGACAACTGCCAGCTGTGTCTGTATCTCTGTGTGTGTTTGTGCGTGTGTGTGTGTGTGTTTTTTTTTTTTTTTCAGTGCGTGTCATGAGTAGAAAATCGAAATCCAATTAAATGCTGCCCCACAGTCTAGGCCAACCAGTTTGTGGCATGACATCAATGAATGAACGTCCGTCCGCCTGTCCGCGCTCGGCCCATGCATAATTCAGCGCCAAGTACAAGCTGTACAAACAAATTACGCTTGGCAACGTGTTTGGGGCCGTTTACTAGACTTAAGGCATGACCCATTGAAAGCTGCAGCCAAACGCCCTGGCGCCTGGCTGGGCACGTGCCTGGGCCTGGGCCGGGCTTATGACTAGGCAGAAACACAGAATTCATCATTAATGCAAATGCTGTTAAGCAAACATCATTTGAAGGAGGGGCGGGGCGGGGCAGGGCGGTACCGACGCTGGCCAACTTCTTGGCTTAAGCACAGTTTATGACATACTTAGGGGCGTGATATTTACGAAAATTTACCTGGCGCAAACATATGACAGGCAAGGTCGTGGATAATTACCTACTTTATGCAGAGCCCCCGAGAGAGACTTCAAGCAGTTAGCCGAAGCTAAAGTCAACTGAAGTGAAGTCGACTGAAGACGTGGCTTTAAAAAGGCGTTGAAGACTTAAGACAGCTAACGAAATGTTGGTTTAAATTTGGTTTTCTAACAGCTAAGCTTATAAAAAACTAATCGATCAAGCAGATACAGTTGTGCCATAAGAATAGCAGACATATATATAAATATGATTAATAATATCAAAAGAAATCTTGATTATTGCAGTAGAAAATTTTAAATCTGTATAAATGGAATTTCTATTCCAAATCTTCACACAATTCCAATTGGATTTATTCAAATTTATCGAATCATCTCAAATCGAGTAACTAATTTCATTCATAAATCCATGAAAATCGATTGAGAAACCTAAATTTGCTTTTCAATTAATACGTATAAATAAACTGAAGGCATTTTCCTTAGAATAGGAAACCTAACAAATTCAAAAATACTTTTCAATTAAATCGTATAAATAATCTGAAGGCATTTGGAAATTGATTTTCCTCAATGGGCAAATTTCATGCAAAATCAATTAACATCAGTTCATTCAGTGCCAAAAGATTAAGCTGATTTCACCTAATTTTCCACTCAATTCTCTATTAAAATAATATTCGAATTTCCCCGCACTTGTTGTAGCCTTTTCAATAATACTGCCTTGTCCCGGGGCGGAGGGTCACTGGCAAATTGATTGCCCTGGGCCAGCTGTGATTTATGTTTTACACACACAAACACACACACGGATACAATATATAAAATATTATATATATATATATATTTATTTGTATTGCTGCATTAAACTATTCAGCTGGCGTATTTGCAATTATTTTACGGCCAATTTGTTTTGCTTGGCGATAGAAAATCAATTGTGTGTTGTGTGCGTCTGGTGTCGAAGTAATTGCATTTGCTGCTTTATGGCCTTCTAGTTGGGCATGACTGACCGCATTAAGTATACGTAATGTATGCATAGAGCAGAATCCTTGTGGGCGGCCACGAGCCCAAATTGCCCACATGGCCCACATTGCCCGCCTGCCCGCCAGCCTGTGGAAGTAATAAAGTCACACGGAGCCTTAACGCTCATTATGAAAACCACTGAGCAGTCATCAAAGCAGCTCAGTAAGCGTCTGCTTTTGACAGCATTAAACTCTGAGCTCTAAAGGAAATGAACTCTCGCTTTTTGTGGTCATGTCCCAGTGGTTCCGTTCAATTATGACCAAGCGAATGCTTTAATATTTCATATACGTTGCATGCATTTACAGGAAATCAATAAGTGTACCTGATGCAACAGCTGCTGCAGCATCTCTGTATCTCTGCATCTCTGACTCTGTCAGCATTATGCATAATTGAGGCAGCGGCAGGACTGTAGGTGCAAAGAGCTTGCTAAATAAATTATTTAGATCTCTTTGCGTGTGGATATAACATTTAATATATGCACGAGTTTGGGGGCCAAAGTTGAGAGCTAAGCGACATTCCCTCGATTAGTTAAGGCAACAACTAAAACTAAAAGCCAGCAGACAGCATCATGAATAAATTGCACGCATACTTATGCACATGAGCCAGCTTAGTCTCTCTCTCTATGTGATTGTGTGTGTGTGCGCGCACAAAAGCTGGCTACAAAAAATATTTAAGAAGAAGAAGAAGAAGAAGCAGAAGCAGACAAGTTGTAGAAGAACTGACAATGCGCTGTCGTCGCCTTTTTGCTGTCGCCGTCGCTTAAGCGCAAACAAATCATGCGCCAGCAGACAATTGAAACGGCTAAAGTGTGTGAGTGTGCGTGTGTGTGTGTGTGTGTGTGCGTGTGAGTGTATGCGAATCTGTGCCCCCAGCCAGGCTGCTCTCCGAAGTGCACTCGAGCGTTAAGAAATGAAAATACTATTTAAGCCATTTTATCAACATAATCGTAAATCATTTTGCACTTTTCGCATAAAAGTCGTCGGGCAATAAAGGACCCAATTGTCTTGTGCATATAATTTGTTATTGGATTCAAGTCGCTATCTCTATCCATCTCCCTCTTTGTCGCTCTCTATCTCTCATGCGCTTACACTTTAAGCCCCATTGCCAGAGGGAGCGGACGTACTGCGCTGGCAGCTGTTTTGCTTTTAGTGTTGATTTTCTCGGGTTTTCTCGCTGTCATGTATATTTTTAGCTCACATAACCTGCCCGGCCACGCCTCCTGCTACTGCTGCTGCTGCTGATGTTGCTGCTGGTGTTGTTCCCCAAGCAGTTGCAGCCATAGCTTTTTGCTCCTTTTCTTTTTTGTCATACATTTCACGCTCGAGAGCGCACAATGGCCAAGCGACTGGAGACCACATCATTATATATGAGCTGTGCCGCAACACGTACGCAATGCTTGCGAAATAGATAGAGAGTACGATAGGGCAGAGGTGATGAGAGAGAGAGAGAGAGAGAGAGAGAGAGAGAGAGAGTGATATAGAGATAGCTGATGCTGTTGCCCTAATGTCTGTCAATGTGTGTTGTCTGTTGTGCTTTGTTGTGTCTGTGAACTTATCGCCCACGCTTACACTTTAGTAGCTTTATCTATGGCTCTAGACCATCTTGAGGCCATACTAAAATATTTGTCCAGGACTCGCAAATTGCACTTAAAGCCAAGAACAACTCACACACCCACACCCACACACACAAACACAGACACACGCTTGATTTGGACTTTGAATTCATAACATGCCATCAAATTGGCACGTGGCCTGCACTACAAAATCATCCAATTAAAATTCCATGCCAATGAGTTTAACGCACGAGCCGTTTAAAATTTGTACCCACAGACAGGCAGAGCGAGAGAGAGAGAGAGAGCGAGTGAGAGAGAGAGAAAGAGACAGAGTGGAAGCGAGCGAGTAATAGAATGGGAATGAGTTGGCAGCATGAAAAGCAAAATGTTTTCTTTGAAAATATTTGTGTTAACACCACCCACACATACACACACACATAGTCATCTATATATATATATATATATATGTATATATAGCTGTCAGCTATATTGGCCATAACCATATCATTTCATTTTAGCCAGCTCGACTCTTAAGTTGCTTTTGGTCTATAGATAGAGCTTACAATGCATTTCGATTCCTTTGCTGCAGCAATCAACATTGATTGCAAATGTTAAACCATTTATAAGGCTGCAATCCTGCTTAAAGAAATGCAATTAAGCAAAACACAAATGGAAACAGAAGCAGCAAAAGAGTGAAAGATAGAGAGCGAAAGCGTGAGATAGTGAGCGAGAAAGAGACGCAAAAAGCCTCAGCGTGCTTGGCATAAGCCAAGCTAAAGTCATGACAGGCAAATTAATGCAGCTGTCGCCAGCAGAAAATAAGCAGAAATAGACCGGAAAATTACAAAATGAATGATGGACCCAGAGATGCTCTCTACCATTTGACAAGCTACAGACTGAAATGTTACTCAAAAAATAATCTATGATGTCTTTATGAAATCTTTCTAAAATAATTTTTATGCATTCTTAATTGTTAACATTGTTAACAGAATGTGGTCAAGTAAATGAAACATAACATATGTTATTAAGAGTCACACTGTTAACATGAATGTGAACATGCAATACTGTTAAACTGACAAAAATCACATTTGTTAAGATTAAGTAGCCAACATATGGTCATAGTTTATGCATGTAGTAGTTAACATAATGTTCTATACAAATCGGCAACACATAACCCCAACCACACCACCGTTAACAGCCGTTAAGTTTACGGTTATTGAGTAACCCACTTTAAGCGAGTTTATGCTAAAATTCCTGCGGAAGTTTCAATGCTACCTCATTAAAAATAATAAAACCGGAATGCGCGAGCATAGGAAAAACCATTTTAAATATAATAATTCCAGCTACATACTTAACACCAGGGTATATAGAGAAAAGATCTAAAAAGTAAAAAAAAAAAAAACCAAAAAAAAAAAAAAACAAAAAAAAAAGGAGGCAAAATACATTTTTCCATTAAAAGCGATTTTCCGTTCGTTTTCCATTAAAGCCAGCCACGTACTTGCCCATAAGATGGTTACCCCAAGGCGCATTTGAGGCTTAAATGTGACACGCCCACGCACAAATACATACGCACACACACATACACACACATAGAGAGATATGTGAGCGAGTAAAACCTGCAAATATATAAAAGAAGAGGCCACGTGCTGCGCGTTTTGTGCCAATGCTGCAAAACTTTTGGCCTTGTAACACTTGCACTTGTGCACTCACACACAGGCACACATACACACACACACACACACACACAGACTGGCATGCTCATATTTATTGTATTTTCAACATGTGCTTCTTGTGCATTCGAAAAGTGCAACTCGAAGTACTGCGCGGAGCTAAGCTTATGTTGCTGCCAACTTTCCCGAATTTGCGGGCTAGTAACGATGCTTTAATTGAAACCGAAACGTGCCGTGCTGTGCCGTGCTGTGCCGTGCCGTGCCGTATAGTGCTGTTCCGTGCAGCTGCAACAACGCTACGTGACAGCCGATATGTACAATGCAAACTGCCAGCAACTCTACAGCACTTGTCCGACTCCCTGACTCCCCATTGGCGCTCGCTCTCACTCTATCTCTCTTTCCCTCTCTCTCTCTCTCCGCCCATTACCTTTGCACCTGCCAAACTATCAACTGCCAAGCTGCCAAAAGCGTGAGTTGTAGTTGGACTTGCAATCAAGTTGTCACAGCAACTGGCAGTCAGCTGCAAAGATTAAATGACACACGGCTTTCATATATACACTCCCAAAGCACACACACATAGACACACGCATACATAGAGCACCGCTTTGTATTGATATATTGCAAATTGATGGTGTCGCATTGGCAGCCACCTCCCTTAATCCATCTTCCCTGCCCACATAATGGACAAATGCAAAATTGCTTGTCCATGTGCCGCACGTGGCATCATTTAGCACTTACTACTGCCCACACTGCCCCGCCCCTCGGCTAACCAAGCCCAATCAGCGACAACGTGTGCCGCACCTGACCGACTGACCAAACGACCAAAGAGCGCATCGAGCGTAATTCTTTCATTGATTTCGCCTGTTGGCGACAAATTTTTGTTGCACTTCGAGTCATGTTGCACTGTTGCAAATGCTGTGACACGCACACACACACACACACACACGCTCTTTGAGTAATGTATGCAAAGCACTAACGACAGCAGCAATAAAAATTCATGACTTTCGAGGCGCAGCTAAATTTTCAGTTGAGTTTGCGTGCCTCTCCCTCACTCTCTCACTCGCGCTCCCGCTCAGAGATTTGGCTGCCTAATGTGCGAGTGAATATGGAAATGTGGCGAGTCGTCGCGCTGCTCGTTGACTTTCAAATGGTTTCATGTTAATTGCGTTGCATATGCATATACATATATGCCATATGCGGCGCTCCATATGGGGTTAAATGAAAGCAAATGAAGGAAAAAACCAGCGAGCGCCGCGAAGTATGCAATAGTTATTGACCACACAAATGCGGCTGCTGCGGCGTATACGTGATTTTTCATTTTCTACATGGGAAAAGCGCAAAAATAAAACAACAACAAAGCAGCAAAGTCGAAAGCCACAAAAAATGCTAGAATTTCTGTGGGTGTGTGTGTGTTGTGTGTCGGCATAGTACAATAAAAACTATGCAGACGAAAAGTTGTTTGTAAAATTCAAACAGCTTGGGGTTTTTGCCACACTCAAACGCTGGATGCATGAAAGACCGCACACACACGCAAACACGCCCACACACAGTGCAAATACAGTGATAATTAAAGTTTCGACAACAGCAGCAACAGCAACAACAACAACAACTGCGACAGCAACACAAAAGTCACTCGAGCTTTATTACTTTGTGTCCTGCTGGGGCCAAACTGGCAGCGTTTTCTTTAGCTACATATTTAAACAAGACTGGGTGTGTGTGTGTCCAGACAACATGTAGATGCCGCTAGTTTCAACAACAACAGAAACAACAGCAGCAAATGTAAAAGTTGTAACAACATCCTTATGCGATAACAAGGCAGCAACAGCAACAGCAACAGCAGCAGCAGCACCCCAACAGCAACAGCAACAGCAACAACTCTAGCAGCAGGCAGTGCAAAACTTATTTGCATAAATAAAAATTGAAAAAGCGGAAAATAAAAACTCTGTATGCAACAGGACTCGGAGGCTGGCACGGCACAGCAGCAACAGCAACACCAACAGCAGCTATGTAGTCGAGTGTAAGGCAAAATAAAAGACAAGTGCCGAGGCAAATAGTCAAAGTTTTTGCCTTTGATGGCAAAACCCAAACACTGCTATACAACGCAATGAAAGAGAAACTGTGCGAAACAACTGTGAGAATCACTGAGAGAGTGAGATAGAAGTAGAGAATATAGATAGAGAGAGCGCAGATGAGAGGTGCTACAGCAGCAAGTCGAAAGTGTCAGGGCGTTGCATAGATTATGCGGACAACAAATGCTATTATATATATATATATATGTACATACAGTTAGGCATATAGATATATATATATATATAGATATGTACATAAATCTATATATTCATATTTTGTTACGGTTTGGCGGGTATATTACAAGTCAATTTATGGACATGAGAGTGTTATATCATTGTGCAGTGACTGACTTGGGTATACATTGCACTTTCTCTGTCTTAAAAGGCATCAACAGAAAATATGTATTCTTAAGTTTTTAGAGAAAAATATAATTTGTTTATTCTTTTATTTTAATTTTCTTTTTAATAAATAGAAAATTTATAGAGCTATAAGTAATAGTAAAATATATAATGCAAATCTAAGCTCATCTAAAAACTAGGATATTTCCTAGTCGACTAAGCTTGTATTTGTCAAACCAAAAACACATTTGACAATATTTTGTTTCAGTTATTTATTTGATTTTTTTTTTTGTTCTCCTTGATGTTTGCTGTTGCCATAAGTTTGACATCTGAAGTAACGCCTGGGCTTGGCACTGGCTCTGTGGCCTGCTTATTGGATATGCAATGGGAAAAATGAAATTATATTTTCTTCGCGCTGCGGGCTTAACTTTGCCACAATATTTTGCAAAAGTAAAAAGTGAACAAAGCAACAAAGGAGAGAGGAAGAGAGCAAGAGTCAGACACAGAGCTCGCTCGGCATACAGCATCCCATTTGTGTGGGCGCATAAAGCGATGTAAGTATTTACATACAATATGTATGTATGTGTGTATGGATATATGGCTGGTTATGCAAATATGTAAATATGCATGGAAATTGGGCGCGAGTGTGGGCGAGGCCGGAAAGCGACACCCGCTCATTAAATATACAACGAATGAAATGTCAACGTGAAAATTAATTAACTCAATTGCACAGCTTTGACTTTCAGTGGGGTAACCGGAGGTTGCTTGCTTGGTTGACTGTTTGGCTGGCTGCCTGGTTGGGGGCATGGCTGCGGCCGCGTTTCGGCGGTCGGCGCGCAGCTCGGTCTCATATTTCAATCAAAAACGGCGACAGCTGCGTGCCAGCAGCATAAGCTGCAACATCATTTTGGCAAGAGTCCATCAACGAGCACACGCTGAGGCGTTGCTGCTGCCACAGCGGAAGCCGCAGCATCAGCCTCATCAATATTTACAAGCGGCGTGCCGCAAAATTTTGGCGCAGCCCGGCGGGACGGGGACGGGAGGCGTGTTTATGAGCCACGGGCGCGAGTCAAGGCGCAAAGTTAATTGCTAAATGACAAAAACATACAAAAGGGGGCGTGGCAATGGGTAGCACACAGAACACGAAAAAATGCGGACAGTAAGGGAGAGAGAGAGAGAGAGAGAGGGAGAGAGAGAGAGAGAAACCAACACAAACAGAGACAATTGGCAGAAGGCACAGGAGTAGAGCAGCAGTTGGGCAACAGCCCCAAGATTAATGTGCGGCAATTAAACGTTTAAGTGTTGATTAATGTGACTTTGCCGTATTTAAGAGCCTGCCCCAGCCCCCCAAAAAGTTGTGGGCGGACATCGGGCTGTCAATCAGGAAGAGCAGAGCAGAGCAGAGAAATAGAAAGCAGCGCAAAAGGAAAAATATGCAAAATGTTGTTGGCCTAATTCGGGTCACTGGCATAACCATAAATTTCGAGGGTATCCAACAAACGAGGCTAGGTGCAAGCACTAAGCACCGAGCAGCAGAAGCAGAACTCAAATTGAAAGACATTCGCATTTATCATCTTTACGGTTTAACTGCCAAAGTGCTTTGAAGGGATAACCAGCCAAGTGTAAACCAGAACAGAACAAAACAGCAGCAGCAGCAGCAGCAGCAGTACAGCAAAGCAAACAAGCAAAAGCAAAAGAGAAAATACGACAGAGAGAGAGAGAGAGAGAGAGAGAGAGAGACCGAGAGCGACAGAGGAAAGGAGAGGCGAATCTTTGCCAAGTCAAACAATGTTGTGCGCCTTACTATTTTTATCCCGCTTTTCCATCTCGAACGAGCTCTCTTGCTGTTTATCTACAGAAAAAAGGTGGCATAAACTATGAACGTCAAATAAAACGCACTTGGCTACAAGAAGCGCTGCAATTAAATGCATGAAATATGGCATTGGTATCTCAAGAAGTCAGGAAGAAGATGAGAAATATCAGTAGTAGGAGCTATGGCTAAACATTATACAACAAGCTGAGCACAAACACACACACACACACAGACGAATGTCTATCAAGGGAGAGTTTTGCTGACAGAAATGTTTGTTCAAGTGCCAAGACAATGTGCTCTGGCTAAACAAAACAAATGGCTAGCAAGGATTACGGCAGCATTTTGGCTGATTTTCAAATGAAATTTTAATGAATGAAAACAGCCAGAAAACTTTGCCAACAAATGCGGCTCTACTCCTCCAGTCTCTAGCTCACCCTTTCTCCCCCTTTCGCTATCTCTCTGAAGGAACAACAAAAAAATATAAATATATAACCAGAAACCAAAAATGCGGCACTTGTCGTGCGTTCACGAAATTCTTGAACTGAAATCTTGTCTGTCTCGGCTCTGCTCTGCTGATCCAAGCTGCTCAAATCTGTCTGCCAAGTGCTGTTGTGGGTGCAACAACAACAACAACAACAACAGCAGGAGCAGCAGCAGCAGCAGCAAAATAACCATAAAAGCAGCTGCTTTGCACTAAGAGCTCTGCACAGTATGCTGTTCAGATTTACGCTTAAATATTTATCAACTTCGAACAGCAGCCACAATGAATGAGTGGGCGACAGAGTGAGAGAGCGAGAGAAGGTCGCAGAGAAAGGGGGCACAAAATAGGTATATAAAAACAAGCATGAATAGGCGCAACAATGTACCTTAAATGCTCTTACCAAGCATGTACTATATGTATATATATATTTTCATATTAAATTGAACAATTTTATAGATTAGCATGGGAGGCAGAGAAGGCTCTGGCTCTTGGAGTGCATGCAAAATCTGGTCTGCAAATGCTAAATTAAATTATGGCCATTGAATTGCACACCAAATACAAATTTTTCTACTATGATAAAGTTTCGGTGAAGTTTACAGCTTGTGACATATATTTAACTATAGCCCATAAATATCTTGCCTTGCCGAAACTCAGCAGCTGAGCTTAAATTGAAGTTAGGAGTACATAGTATTCGACTAGGGATTACTTACGTTCAAACTTTGCAAAACATTTCGATTTTGCATCACTTTATCAAAACGAAATTGTTGCTCATGCTTTTTCATGGTTTATACTGTCTATGTATTATTATTAAATTTTTTGTATGTATGTAAAGATTCCCAAAAAAAAAAATAAATAAAAATAAAATAATAATAATAATAATTATTTATCTTTCAACTATAGAATATTGAATTTCGACTATGTTTAGTCCCAGTCATTTAATATTAATTTTTTTAATCGAATTCTACTATATATTATACTTTGAAATAAATGTTCCCTCAATTAATAAAACAGAATAATGCAATAAATTGTACGGTTGCCTTTTTTTTAATTTTATAGAAATTTAAAATTAAATAAAAATTTATTTCAATTTAATCTTCATACGAATTTGCAACTTAATGCATTATGGAAATATATCGAATGAAATATTCAACATTTACTTTGCCCCAACAGTTCCCCATTATTGTAGAACAAAGCTGAAGCGACCTTTTTCTCTGCTCTAACTACTGAATGCATTGTTAACATAAATCTATATATAATGTGCTAGGAATAATTTATATTCGATCTATTACATATGCGACCACATCGCAACGTAATAGGATTCATTATAATTTCAAAGTGCCTCCTTTGCAACAAGTGTAGAATCAAATGTTTCGAAATTTTAGCGATAGTTGCGCGCGAACGAACAACAGGAAGGACAGCAGGAAGGCGGACAGGAAATGCAGGCATATAATAATTATTTACACGCCGCAAAATTCAGCAAATTAGTTGATGTGAACATCCTTTTGATAAAAATGGCGTTGCTGCTGCGTGGCTGATTAATTGACAGAGAGAGAGTGTAAGAGAGAGAGAGAGAGAGAGAAGGAAAGAGAGAAAGCGTGGGACTGTGTGAAGCCAAGGTTAACGCAGGCTACGGGCCATGCACAATGCCATGATGGCTTTAATTAAATTTTCTTAGCAGCCAAACAATCCTTTTATGGCGCCATGTTGCTCTCTGTGTATGTATGTGTGTGTGTGTATGCTAATGAAAATCAAACGTTGCAACACATTCTAAGCAAAATGAATGTAGCCGCGGCATGGCTGGCGCTGTTTGTTCCTGCGACCTCCAAGCGGCAGCATCTTGTGATTTATTATTAAATACGAATATGAATATTTCTCGGAACAGCGTGCGCTAGGCATAAACAACAACAACAACAGCGAACAAAGAGCATAAACAATGCGCGTCGGAGCCTGCGCACCATTTTGATGCGCATTTTTATGATTAATTAAAATTTATGTGGCAGCAGCAGTATCAAAAAAAAAAAAAAAAAAAAATAGGATCTTTGCTTATGTGGCAACATATTTAGCTGTGCTCAATTAAGTGCAATGCCCAAGATTGAGTGCTGTCAACCCCAAACAAAATACGCCCACAATCCAACATACATTCAGCCTAGCACTGGCCCGCCTCCTGCTGCTAATTGTGGTAACAAACTATGCCGTTAACTCGGGTAATGTAGAAAAATGTGCGAAAGAGTGAGGGCCGGATGGCACGGGCGATAGCGAGCCAGTGCGAGATAGAGCGCAGCGCATTTTATATTTATTAAAGCAATAAAATAAAGTACAGCCACGCCCACCGACCGGCCGGGCGCTGGGCTGTGCCTGCAACAGTTGCCCAGATAACGTGTCCTGGCAGCAACTGAGAAATATCGCCATGTCATAGCCGTCATGCAGGTCGCTCCCAAAGGACTCAGCTCACGTTACATAAATTTAGCTGGGAGCGAGTGCATGTTCGTGTGCGTGTGCGTCTGCGTCTGCGTGTGTATGTGTGTGTGTGTGTGTGTGTAAATTGGTGTTGTTGTAACAACGCCTACGCCTTATGCTAACCGGTCCTATCGCATGGATTTGGTGGCATATGTAACAAGGGGCGACGCAATAAATTTAAAATTAACCCTTTTAGGTGCACGACTCTTGACCTCGGCCACCCTTTCAATCTATTTCAGCAAAGGGGCATTTTTCGGTACGCTCGCCCTCAACTTCAAATAGTTGTCAACAGAGTAACCGAAAAAAGGCAAAAGAACAAAATTTCATTTCATCTGCATGTGCTGTTCTCTGTGGCTGACCCGTACACAAATAAAATGTCTTCAGCACACATTTTTCGTAGCATACTTTTGAGCGCAACGCTGAAATTTTACATGGAATTCGAATAAACCATCTGCAAAATGGTGAAATATTTTGCACTTGACTTGCCAGCATTATTAAAATGTCACGCATGCTTTGGCAATTCTTAAAATAGGATATTTATTTCATCCGCAAATATGTAACATGCAACTGTTGAGGTAGGTCGTGCTTTTACAGGAGCATCAAATTGGAGCAAACTGAGTAAATAGGAAGCTGATAAGAGCTTGAAAGATGTTTTGATGTATTCAATTGGAATTTATAAATCGAAATTAGCCAAAACACAATATGTCAGTGACTAAGAAAGCATCATCGAAGATTCGCTTGCTACCAAATATAGCCGCTGATTTCTACTGAAAATCATAATCCTAACGCTTTTAATGCTGCTCAGCTAGACTAAGCTGTTTGTCAGTGAAAGTTTAGCAAAAATCTAAGAGGTAAATAAAGCTGCCTAAGTAGTTGTTAAGCTCTGCATTCATACTACAAAGCATGGCTATATTTACTAGATAGAGAAAATCAAAAGTTAAGTTAGTTTTGGCAAGTCTTTTAAGCACATAAAGGTAGCCTCAATGAATAGATTTATCATATCTATAGCCTTGCTCATATTTAGTTCGATTAGTTATTCTGACTATGAAACACCGCAGATGTGAAATCAAAAAGTGTGAAAAGTGATTATATATGCAACAGCAGCAAAAGCGAGAAATTATTAAAAAATTCATTCAAACATTTTTTGCTGCAATTGGCAAATTAAATAATTGCGTAAAATACAAATTAAGTTGAGAATTTCATTTGAGTAAAAATATTTCATTTCGGCTTTTGGCTTGAACAATTTAATTATGTGAAATGTGTGTCAAAACGAATTTGATATATACAAATTATGAAATGTTATGCAACTTAATTTAAATCCAATATGCTGTCACTTATTGCGCCACGATGACATGGCCAAAATGAAGGGCATTAGACAGAAAAGGAACCGGCCAAGTAAGTAATCAGGGCTAGAGCGCGCGCCACGCTCAACCACAATGGCATGCGGCCACAGGAAGGGCCATGACTGGACGGCCTAGGCAATGGACACAGAGTTCAAGTGGCCAAGTCAAGACAATTCGAAAAATGCTTTTAAAAGGAATTTCGCTTATGGCCAACTGATTGTGCCACGACGGGGTGGTACAAGGCAGAAGGCACGAGGCAGCTGCCAGAGGCATGAACTTAGCTGGCAAATGGAAAGAGAAACTGTGTGAGCAAAAGCGAGACAAAGAGAGTGATGGAGAGAGAGTGAGTGAGAGTTGATGCTGAAAAATTGAATTGTTTTAGAGATTTTTGTTCTCATTTTCGCTGTGCCAAACAAATAAATCAAATTGGATTCTCGCTTGTGCACTTAATTTTCGTCGAGGAAATTGCACAAAAACTTCATCAATAGCAGCTGAACACAATCAAAGTAGGCCTCTCTCTTCTCCTTTTCGACAATACTTCAAGTAGAGTACAAATTATATTGTGCTTAGAAATTTCGTCAAGCCAATTCGATATCGATTTCAATGTCTATTCCAAATTTAACGCAGGGCCGGCTATGGCGCCAACAACTGGATGCCGTTAACTATGCCATACTCAGTGTCACGACATGCTGTTACTTTTTCAGCCTGAAATTGGGCTGCAAGCTAATTGTGCTATTCGAAAATATTGTGGGCCTATGGCAGATGTACCAGGGCTTCAGCGCACTATATGGCAGGGTTGACAAAGTGCCACCCTCATGGGTCGATAGCAATCAGATCAAACACAATGCCGAGCTCAATCTATTGTTTGGGCTCATTGCCTTCTTCTGTTCCCATCTGCTCTTGGTCGGCGTTGTCTTTGTGAGTATTACGCTGACGATTTCACCTTTGCTATAGATATGTATATACATTTAGATATATTCCTATAGCAACGCAAGATATGCGTCTTGATTTGGATTTCTGTGATGGCAGTGTGCATTGTGGCGTTCATGTTCTACTCGCAGGTCCTTAGGTGCAGCTCCGATACTATGATATTCGATACACTTATAGCAGGTGGGTGAATAAAGATATTATTCATATCAAACTAGGCTAAACTAGGCTAGAAGATAAGATTTTTAAGATAACTGCTAGCTAAACATTTGTGACCAGTGTTGAGAAATACAATATTTATTTATATTTGCAAAATTTACCAGTCTTGAAAATACAAATTTGTAGGCTATTCGCTTATCTTCGAAGGATTTCATTAATTTTACAATACTATTTTGAATTTTCCAGCTTTTCAAGGATACTTTTTGAGTATTGGCTTAGTCTACTATATGCAGATGGGACGCAGAGAAAACTCTGACGAAGATCTCGAAGTGCTGTTCACGATTAGCGAAGCATAAGAGATCGGTTCGTCTCAAGTCTGTGAGGTAAACACATGTGATATTCGGCATTTGATTTGATTAAAAGGTATAGAAATAAAGATTCATTGATGCAGTTTCTCAAGCAATTGTTTCGATATCACTACGACTAATTGCGAAATCTTAGATTAGATATTTTAGATATGTATACAAAATAAAGAGATATTATTGCTATAATTATATCATGCCATAATTCCGACCACTACAACCAATCTTTGAGCTATTTAATTAGACTTGATTTGTTCTAATATGTACAAATGCAGTTTTGTTATTGTTGTAGATTCGTAATTAAATTGAATTAGTATTAGTTGAAACATGCTATTGTGATAATGGTGTCAAAATATTAGTTCACATTAAATTTTATTTCTCGTTATTATTGCAATGCAACTGCGCGGAAATTGTAATGGAAATTGTAATAGAAATTCTATTTGCATTTTCCTTTTTTTTTTTCATTGTTTTGCTTTCCTGTTTTATTACTCAAAAATTGATTGCACTGGCTAATTTTGGACAGAGTAGAAATTGCATAATCAAATAAATTAATGAAAATATAGTGAAATAGTCTTAATTTCTTTTTAAATATATTATTTTTTGCTCTCTTGTAAGCTTGGATCTTCGCTAGAACGAAGCTAAAATACTCTTTCCATATTTGTTTTTTTTTTTTTATGAAAGATTAAATAGTTATATATTATTTAAATTATTAGTTATAATTATTTTAATACGCAATAATTTGTAATACTCAATAAAGGAGTATATATTGTTGGTTATAGATCAGACCAGTTTTATTATATGTCTTATATTATGACTATCAATTTTACCACCACAATCTTAAGCCTTGACCTACTCAACAGACAGATCTGTAAGTCTGTAAAATATACAAATTTGATTGAACTCAACTATCTCCGAATTACGAACGAGAAATTATTTATTAGATATGGAAAGAGCATTTCGATATTAGTGCAACTCAAGCATTTTGATAAACAATAAAACCAATTGTTAATTGCAACGAGATAATACGAATTTCTTACTTTTGCGTACGATTTTTTTAGCGGCTCTCGCGTGGCAGTTGCCGTGGGCGTGCCGCGTTTGTTAGTGCGATTCTTTTTGAGTACGATAACGCGCATGGTGCACTGTTGTTTTTTATTCCTTTCTTTACTTTACTTTACTTTACTTTTAGATTAGTGATTAGTGGGCGTGTGTGGGTGTATATATGTGTGTGTGTTTATGTGGATTATTATTGCTTAGCGATAGTCTGAACACACGACGAGGTAACAACAACAATTATTATTAATTGAAAGGCAAATGCTCCGATTTGTGCTAGCGAGTCCTTCAAATGCCGTTTGCAAACGGAGTTGTTCATTCGAGTGGGAAATTTTATTGTTGATTAAATTATATTATAGTATTAACTACTAATTGGCTTAGTTTAGTTTAATTAGCTGTGCTATTTACAGTACAGTTTAGCGAGAGCAAGTAGCATTTGTTACTATATATAGTATATCTATAGTTAGGCACTAGATGCTATGTGTGTGTGTGTGTGTTTGTGTGATAAGAGATAGATGTAGCTCTAGCTAATGCTATTGCGATATCTGCTAAGAATTTGAAACAAGCGTGTGTATGTGTGTGTGTGTATATATATTCTTATTGTCTTTTAGCCAAGTTTTTGGTTTTTGTCAACCGACTATATTTGTTAGTTGTATGCACTAATTACGATTAATACGGAAAGCAGGCAAAATGTATCGAAGAAAACTTGCGACAGTGCTACAAATTAGTAATTAATTGAATTTGGAATTTCATACTGTTCAGATTGTAACATTTGCGGCGCACGGTGCGTATGCGTGTTATTTGGATTTAGATTTAGATTCAGTTTTGGATAGAAAGCTAATTGAAATATGTTTATATTTATTTTACAATATGCGCTGCCTCTAACGTTAGTTAATTACTTAATTGGTGTTGTTGCCGTTGATCAACGGCATATGTATTTTGGATGCTCTTTACTTACGCTCAAATCAAGTTTGATATAGATATAGTTTAGGTTTATTCGATTTGGTATCTGAACACAAAAGCCTGCCCTGCACTGCGCCTCTATCAAATGTATTTATTACATGTACATATATTTATATTGTCTAAGGATAAATTAGTAATTGGTATTTGGTTATTGTTGATTGTTGTTGTTATTGTTAATGTGGGGACAACGCCTTCGACTAGAACGAATGCCAGAGCATTTCGCATGGATAGACGGTATTTATATCTATATATATATATAGTTTTCTGGACACGAGCAAAGCCAGCCAATCAAAGGCGATGCTTTTGTTTTTCTTTAATTTGTTGTTGTTGTTATGGTTGTTGTTGTTGTTATTGGTGGTGGTGTCGTACGAATTGCGGATCACTCAACAGCTAAGTGGCAGGCAACAACAAAGGCGAGTTTGTTGGCTCGACGCGCGTTATCAGCAACGTTCAGATGCAGGCACGTGACTGAGCTGGTGCGAGGCTAGCACGTTGCTTTTATAAAAAGCAGACGACAGCGACGACAACTACGACGACTAAGACAACGACAACGACGGTAGCGACGACTACGACAACGACGACGATCTGGCAACGCTCTCCACTCTCTCTCACTCTCACTCTTTCGTTAGCCGAGGCGAAACAGCTGTGCGAGCTTCGAGTTTAGTGCCAACAAACAAACAAACAAACAAACAATTTTGTAGCATTTAGTTTCATACGCACAGTGGCACACAAAAAAATATGCACACACGCACGTACACGCACACACAAGCACTCAGTGCATATTTGTTAATTTGAATGAAATGTTCAGGCACGTGTACACGAAGACATCGTCGAATTGTTATTGTTGCACACAGAACACTGACTGACCACCAGACGCTAGCTCCTCTATCGCAATACTAAACGAACGAAGCACGTTTCGTCCTTCCGGAGTTGTGCTCCCACAGCATTCTGGGAACATTATAAACGAATGTGTGAGACATGCGCACTGAGCGCCACTGGAGAACTGAATGGCAAAACCTAAAAGACAGCTGTTTGACCTACATACTACCTGTGCGTGTGTGTGCGTGGGCTCGGTGCATGTGTACTTTGAAGCGTGCACACACACACTTTTATGGGGCACTGTCTGACAACTCAAATGAAAGCTAATGTAATTTAGACTAGAAACTTTAGTTTCTCTCCCAAGAGAGTGATATGCTCATTTCATGGAACTTTTCGTTAGTTAGAAAAGCTCACTTTGGGGGCACATCCAACAGGTGCCACAGGAGCTGAGAAAAAGCTGCCACAAAAAGCTGCATACTTTATGGCAACTCAGCAAGCTTTAAGCTCGTGTAGTTGTCTTAGCTGAATGAAGCTTTTCCATACGGTAAAGAGGTCTCAAACTCACCTGTGCTCGTATGGCAGCCAGGTGTATTTGCTTGGCGCGCAAATCGAATTTCTTCATGGATAAATCCTCCTGCAGCTCGTTAACCTTGTTGTACAGCTGACCCTCAATGCCGCGCATTTGTGTGCGATTCAGCGCATCAATGGAGTCCTGCAAGAAATATATATATATATTTAAGCATGTAAGTATGTGTAAGTATTAAGGATATTTCGCATGCACATATATATGGTAGCTTGTTACACACCTGCAGCTGACGTATTTGCAATTCCAATTCAATGGACTCACGCTTAAGCGACTCCAGTGCCGAGCGCTGCGACAGCGTCGAGTGCCGGTCAAAGACGAGCTCGTTGCGCAAAATTGGCGTCATCTCCTGTGCACGACGAGAGGAGGGTAGAGTGTCATTGAGTATTAGAGTTTTCTCATTGAATTTAATTGAAAGGAGTCTTCTGAGACTTGAGAGATTATTTATTAGTTGATCAGTGCTGACAGTCATGAACAGAGTTCAAGTTTATTGTATTATTTTAAAGATCCTTTCAGTTTAGCTATGTTCTGTTCTATTTTCAGCTGTTCCGTAACCCAAACCTTCTACTCGTTAGCTGTCACATTATGAACGATATCGACTGTAGAGCTGTTGATGTGTTCATGCGTAACTGAAGAGAATATTCTCACACTTTACAACTGTTAAGCTGCTAATGAGCTTTAAGTTCTCTGGAACTTTACAGCAAGCGCTCATAAACTGTCAGAGACTTGTCATTTTACATTGAATAGTACGAGGGATGTATGAAAACTTGTTGAGGCAACATATATTTAAATTAATTTAAATAAATACAAACATTTCCTATTTTCTATGAAATAATATAAAACTATATAAATAAGTTAAATTAAAAATATATATTGTTTAATAAAATAATCTTAAAACTTAAATTAAATGCTGATATCAGAAAAATATTAATACTATATATTATCCTCCTATGTATCGCTGCCTAACTTGAATATTCAGCAACATGACTTAAAACTGATAGCCTAAGCTGCATTCTTTCAAAAACTATATAATCGATTATATATATGGAGCACTTGCTTACATTATAGTCAGCAGCCTCGTCGGCCGGTTCGCCCGGCTGCTGTGCTTGAGGTGGGGCAAAGACGCGGCGGGGCACCTTCTGAGCCTGCGATGGCTGCGCCAGCAAACGGACAAAGTTCAACAGATCCTGCTGTGGCTGGACGGCGCTGCACTGGCTGGCCAGGCAGCCGTATCGCCGCGACTGGTCCGTGGCCTGCAAATACATGTAAAGCAATTATACATAAATACATATCTACATTTTTACATACATATACATTTATAGCTAAGGGTATTATTTATTTTGTTATATAAATGTAAATGTGTTTTTGATGTCTGTTCGCACGCAGCGAACATTATGGGCAATTGCCGGGCGCAATTTGCGCACCTGGACACAATTATGAGCAATTATTATAATGGTGATGAAATTGTTTTCCACGACAAGTGCAAATTAAGCCACGAGCAAATTCCAGTGCTGGAAATTGTGTCGAGCAACCACCTGCTGCTGTTGCTGCTGTTGCTGATGCTGGCAACAGTTGCAACAAATTGCAGCACGTGGCCATAAATCCAGATAATGCGAACTCACCTTGGCGGCAATTACATCGGCGCCCTGTTGCAACGAATCGGAAACAATGTTGCATAGGTCGTTGTGTATCTCCTCCAGCTCCTGCATCAATTGGGGCAATGTGTCGCAATGGTAGGCCTCCAGCATGCCATTGGTGGCATGCAACTGCTGCACGTACGCATTGTGCGCATCGATATATTCGGTCAGCGAGTGCTGGCTGGGGTTCTGCCTATGTGCCAGATGGCATTGCTTGTAGTCCAGGCGACACTGCAAAAAACAAATAGCCCAAAACAAAACGAAAAATACAAAAAGAGGAAACAATACAGAGGCGAGCAATTGTCAAGAGACAAGCGGCAGCATGGCGTATACGTAATATAAATGGCTGAATGCGCACACATGTATGATTGTGTGTGTGTGTGTGTGGCTGTGGCTTTCAGCTGCTTTCTGCTTGCCAACATACACAATTGTTGTTGACACACGCTGTGCCACTTAATAAGCCAACAACTGCTTGGCAACATTAAGTGCAGCTCATTAATAAGACGCACTTGGCATGCCACTTAATAATGTTGCATGCCCTTCTTGTTGTTGTTGCTGCTATTGTTGCTGTTGTTGTTTTGTTGGTTAACGCACCTTTGACAGCTTCTCTTCAGTCTTTGCGATTATAGTCTCAAAAGACTCCCTGTGCGTAAAGATTTTGCGACTTTGAACTTTGCGATGAAAGGATTTATCCAGCATGGGCCGAGATACCTGAGAAGAAGAAGAAAGAAAAAACAACGAAATATAATAAACCATAGGCGAACATGAAAAAGATATAAAAGAGAATTTAATTAATTTATAATAGGCAAATAAATTGTTTTTGATGTCTTTTTATACACACACACATATATACACCCAGCTCTGCACCTTAGATAAAGTCTTTAATAATATTTTACCTCGCCCCGCGTTTTGTTTAAGCCAAAATGCAAATCATCATGCAAAATGCTAATGAAAACCAAATGTCTCGAAAAAAAAGAAGCAAAATACAGGTCATAAACGAATATATAACAATATGTTTTACAATAAAAAACAAATTAGAATGAAATTGCAAATGGTATGTGAGTGACTAGCGAATATCCTGGGTTTGGCAGTGGAGCAATGGGAGAGTGAATCTGCAGTGTATATGTCTCCGTATAAGCCTATAACAGATATAGATGTGGAAGGGAATGCTTTGCTTAAAGACGGAAACTTGAGTTTTTGGCCACTATTTTCATAAATTCAGACCCATTTACACTTAAGCTATTCAATAAAGCATTTTTCATAGCGCTTATAAAAGAAGAGCGGGCGGTCGTTAAATTCAACGAGGCGTGCATCGTATATGTGCATATATGTAAGTGCAGTTCAGAAGAAGAAGAAGCAATGTGAGGGCATTAAATGTGAAGTAGCGTGTTTGAGTGCAAGTATGTATGAGGATGTATATATGTACATAAATTCTATATAAATATATGTATATATAAACAAATTGCTTAACACAAGAGAGGGAAGCTACACACCCGACTACAGTGCCTCTGCATAGTATAGATAATAGAGATAAGCCTACTGTGACACACTCACTACATGCCTACACTTAGTTTTATAGCTAAAATGAGGAATATTAAAATAAGATAATTTGGCTAGATAAACCAACGTTCAACGAGCTAACTTTCCGACTACCTTAATAGTATTGCTGTATATGCCTACATATATAGCAATCGCAAGCTATCTCTTCATATCGCCTACCAGCAGTATATACCCTTTAATCTATAGATAGCAGGTGTATAAAAAAAGTGATGACATTATGCGTCGCTTCAATTACACTTGTGAATTCCCAGGGCGCACATACACAGGTCTAGTCCACGCGCACTCACACACAGGCAAACACACATACACTCAGACAGCTAATCCCAAGCGCTGCGCACATTAAGTGTAATTAGTTGACTTGTATACATGTAACATATGCATGCATAAATGTTACAAATATACATAATGAAATACTTTGAATAGCCTGCGATTGATTTAACTATGCCCATTATTCAATTAACGCTTATGACAGCAACAATCTATTTTCGTTGCACTCGTAAAATGGTTGGGTTGGGGATTTTTTGGTTTTTCGGTTTATGTTTTCATTGAGGTCAACACGAGTAATCCATTTAACTGTCAACAACTCACACATACAGTCACACAGTATATAAATGCTTTCTCACCTGGCGGCTGAGGACGCTGGCAACATCGTTGCAGGCCTGCGAGTCGGTTTCCGTTTCCTGCAGGAATGTTTCCCATGCCTGAAAGATGGCCAGATGGCAGGCGGGTCTGTCAACATTTAACGAAACCGAAAACGAAACCAAAAACGAAAACGAAATTGTAATTGAAAATGAAATGAAAATGAAAATGAAAGTGCAAACAAAAATAAAAACCATATCATTAAAAAAATATCCATTCAATTTCGTATGCTTGACAGGGTCACATACCTCTCCTTGCGCAGCTCGGCATTCTTTTTGCGATAATTGGATACTAGAGTCTGAAGGGCAGTTGCATGTTCCTCATACAATTGGGAGAGTGATTCGTTGAAATCGGATACTGCAATGAAACCAAATCGAAAATGTAGAAATTTCCATTTATAATTAATATTAACATATTTTCAACTTTATTTTTTTGTTTTTTATTTTAGTGCTAATAAATTTGATAGTTATTCGATTAGTTATTTACAGTGTAGGCCACAACAACAGCCCCATCTCGCAAATACCTAACTCAATTATATGGATGCTGTGTGAACGACTGGAATATCAAATAGCAAACCAAAAACTAGTTTGAATATGCCTCACAGCGTTCAATTTGCATAGACCGAGAATAGGACTAGAGATGAGAGGATTTTGGATTTTGTTTTACGTTCTCCCCTTTATAGGGTCGGATTTTCAGCATAGAGAGGGCAAAACCCTTCACAGCACACAGGGCGCATACTTAATGTCGGTTCGAATTTCGTTTGCAAATTGCTAACTAAATATTTAATCCAACTCTCAGACAATTATTATAATGGAATTAGTAAAATGTGCTTAATTCACCCACTAAGTAACAATTTTTCCTTTTCTATAGTATAGTATTACTCTATTCAATTTTAAGAAAAGTGAATGATTTTCTAGTCGGCTTTAAAGATGCTTTTAAGCATTCAGCTAGATGGGCAACGGCAGCAGCAGAATACTTTGATTTTCAGCGGCAAAGTGCATTAGCGTCGAGTACAGAATGCATTCACACACTCACTCACACACACATGGCTGCTGCTTAGCAGCTAGAAAACTATTAAGTGAAACGTTTGCTCAAAGCTGGCGCCCCGACTTCAGGCTCAAATGCACTTAAACTGAAAGTTGAATGTTTCGAATAAGGATTTAATCAAATCTTTACTACTCCAATGCCTTTACACCAAACACACACACATACACACACACACACATACCCCCACACACACCCACATACACACATACAATGTGCTATGCCTTTGCATGCGCTCGCTGCGTATACTTAATGTAAAAAGGATGCCTCATAAAAACTGGGAATAGCCCACCCACAGGCGACCTGTACACGCACACTCGCATAAGAAAACTGTCTGTCATCGTGGTAATCCATCACATTTACGACTGTTTAAATATACATATATATATTTTAGAAACTGCAGTGGCTTTTAACTTTTAGACACCCGACTCCTGTCACCTGCCATAAACTCGTTTTATTGGCCAACAGCAGCCGCCAACAAGTTGTGGCGCACTTTAACTGCATTTCAATTTAACACTTGGTTTATTCAAGTCAAGACATTATTGGCCTTTATGGTCATCCAAACTAAGTATTTGGTTTGTCTCTTCTGCTGCCGGAAATTGCAATCATGTCCATCGATACCTGCGCCAGCTGCGGCAGCGCTCGGCCGCCGCCCAAAGGCAAATCATGCCGCATAAAGAAATGTTATTAAAAACTTTTTCGCCCAGACCAACTCTCGCAGCTGAGCTGAGTTGAAATTGCAAACGGGCGACCCAAATGCAATTTTCTGTACAGTTTCTGTACAGTTGGCGCACTGCGAGTATATGTTGTGCTTTGGCAGGCAAACGGGCTGTGTAACTTTTAGTGACACAAGTCAAAAGTTATGCTCGTGCGTCCTTCCGACAAATGAAGACAAACAAGACCATATATGAGGCATCAGTTTCCATAGCACAGATGCCCTGTAAAACTATGGGTATGGGAGTGGAGGCGGCACTGCTAATGATTGGGTTCATTATAATATAATATTTGCATTTAAATCTACCTAAATGAATAACTAAATTTATAGTTTTAATCTATGAAATATGAAATATGAAATATGACTATTTCAACTATTTCTTTCTTCACTGCACTTGCAATTCAATTTACAACTATCAAACTATTTTACTCAATTTTATTTAAACATTATGGTGAATAAAAACTCAATTTAATCCAGTATCCAAATTCCAATAACAAATTTATACCAAAGCTGAATAATTTATATGAAAAATAGCCTCAATCATTTATTTTTCTATGTTTTATTATTTGCTTTAAAAATGTTCATTAAATTTCACGAATTTTTCCGACAATTTCAACAATATTTTCATTTGCCCGGGCTCCCTTCAATTTAAATCAAATCAATCATCTGATGCCATACCATTTCCGTTCTATATAGAAATTTGCTTTAGACTTTTCATGATGTTTACAAATATATTCATATTTACAGCACGTTCGCTGAGCTGTTTTTGTCAGGACTTTTGATTTGTTTTCAGTGCTGCACATTAAAATACATATTTTGCTGTGAGTCCTCATGGCAATGGGACAAATAATAAATAAAATTCCATTGAAAGAGAACAAGCCAGCAAAATAAATAAATTATATTTTCGTACCTTTCATGCATGATATTTGCCAGCCGTTTGCTTTGATATTTGCCAGCCGACAATCAACAGTGTCTACAGGGTATCAGAGCTGGCCATGTCAATGCGGCATGTGCACAAAGTTGTAGCAAACTTTAAAAGGGAAGCAAAGGCAACTGCAACACACAGCACTACTACACATATAAAGAGAAATATGTGTGCCTTAAGCTGTAAAGCGGACATATCGCTATGGTAGCCAGATGCTAAGCTGGCGTTATTTAACGAGCTGCAAGTTGAAAACGTGTCCGACATCAATTCCATAGATTTATGGCACAATCACTAGGTATGCTGAGCACAAAGACGCGCTGCGATTGAAATCAATAAGCCATAAACCGTAAGCCGCATAAAATACCAGAAGAGACACAGAGCACAAAGTCAAAACAATCAAAAAACTTTTGCAAATAAAACACACAACATTTCTTCCCCAACACACACACACACACGCACACAACACAAAGTGTTTATTTGAGCATGAAAATAGGACAAAGAAACGAAAACTTTCGCAGCATTCCAATATATACATATATATGTATGTACATATATATGTATATACTTATATATGCATCCCTATTTAAACACACATTTCACTCACCTGTTTTAATTAACTTAAAGTTGACATTGTTCTGGGATTTGAAAGCCTCGTTCAAGCTGCTGTGACTGTAGTCCTTGAGTATGCCATTATAGGACGCCATGCTGCCCTGTGGGCTAAGGGAACCACCGTGTGGTCCCCTCCACCCGAAGAAACTACGATTTTTTCGACCACTTGAAGATTTTCCCAAAGAATCTGTGCGAAGTAAACGAACGCTTATTAATATTTTCAACCGCAACAAAAACAATTCAAAAGAAAACAATCAAAGAGTAACCACAAAAATCAAATTTAACTCAAACTCAATAATTAATTCAAAGCGAAATGTAAATTAATTAAATTCAAATTCGAAAGGAAATAAAAATGCAAATAAAATTACTGAAACGCAAACAAAATTAATTTCATATCAATTTAATCAAATCTCCAATCAAATCGTAACGCAACAAATTTAATAAAAGAAAAACAACAAATCTGTAAGAAAATAAGTAAATAACTCGTAATGAAACAGTTTGAATCGTCGGCGTCGTCTCCCGCAGTTACCCTAGCCAGTTAGCCCAGCTAGCCCAGCTTTAATAATTCCTTATTTTTTCTCTCGCCTTCTACCTTCGTGTGGGTGGCAGCCAGGTTGGTTGTGGCTGACGTGCCAGACATCTGTGCACGCCCACCAAGTGGCCGGGAGGGGGGTCAGCAGCAAATCGCTGCCTCTCATATTTATGCATAAATAATGAGGGGAGCCGTGCCGTGGGCCTTCGGTTTGCATCGATTCCGTTTGTTTGTTGTATGTTGTCAGTTGAGCAAACGGAAATTTCAAGTGCTTGGGCGCCCATTACAAAAGTCAACAAAGCAACACAGCCGCCTCGTGGCTCCCAAGACATTGTCGAGGCTATCCAATTGAGGCTCATTTCAAATTCAATCGATAAATGAAGCGTAACGGCTTCTATTTCTGCTACTGCTGCTCGTGGGCTAACCGGCTAAAAAGGCATTTGGGGGCATTCGGTTTTGAGTGCTCAAGAGTTTCAGCTTTTTAGCTGTCCAATTGTTTGACCACACTCATACAGACACGCATACTCAAGCAACCCTAAGTAGTTGCAGCTGGGGCACACGTGGCGTATGAGTGTGATTTTATTTGCGTTCGTTCTATTTGCTCGCCCACAAAAGTATGCTACGGCAATTATATAGCCGCATTGAATGACGCCATTGCATGTGGTTACTCGACTGCACATATTTCGAGCTGACATAAGCCAGGGGCGTGCCACACACAATATCCTGTGGCGGCAGCAGCAGCTCGGATCACGTCTAACACGCTGTTGATTTAGTTTCAGTTGATAGCTGCTACTCCTGCTGGTCATCAAATTTGCTACGCTCTGAACTTTTAAATGAATTCCAAGTGGGCGACAACTGGATTCTTGAGCCGTCGCGTGCTCACGTGCGGCCAACTCCTGGCGCCCAGGATGCACGGCAAATGTTGTTGATTACACTTCATGCGCTGCTAAGCTTGGCTACGCCAGCAACTGCAACAGCAGCAGCAACAGCAACAGCTGCAGCGGCAGGATGTGCAGCATGCCTCCTTTTGCTAGTTTGCCCTTTGTAAGCACTCGCACTTGCATTTGCCAAGGAATTATGTGCGTGCCCATTTCCAAGTGGAAAAACACGCGCTAAAAAACACCTCCTCGGGCTCCGCCCCGGGCCACGCAATGCAAGGTTAAGCCCCACCACCCACGTGTGAGTGCATGTATGTGTGTGTGTGTGTGTTTGTGTGTGTCTGTATGTCCGGAGCATATGCTAGCATGCACATAATCCACTTTGCATGCAAGAGGCGCAGCGAGGAGAACGGAGATTGGTGCATGTGTGATAAGAATTAGGATAAGACGACAGGCAGTCAGCCCGGATTTGAGTTAAAGTCAAGCGGCGGAAGGGAGCTCGACGCGTTCCATATTTAGTTGAAGATATTTTTGTTCTCATATTATTCATTCGCTCATAAAAGGTAACGGTAACTATGCAAACGTGTAAGAAAAATATGAAAAATAACTCAAGTTTGGCATGCGAATAGCTTGCATATCCTTGCAGGAATTACTAATGCGCTGTATGCTTTCTTTTTCTACGTTTTTCCCCTTTTTTCACGTCTGACTTTTTTAGTCTGTGAATTCTTGCAGTTTTGTCTTGTGAATTGCAACAATTCGTAGAGCGTATTTACTCCTTAGACTAGATTTTTTATTTAAGAAGTTTAAGTGAAAGAGAGTTTATAAAGTGAGATTAAAAGCATTGCATATTTATATTACAAATATATATACTAAGCTTAAGCAAAAACTTAAATTCTGTCTGTTGTTGAACAATTTTAGCTGCTTAGCCTCAACAAAATCTAACCCAAAACTTTTAAATATCTATATCGTATGGAGAAGCTTAAACTAATCAGACACTCAGAACTGCAAGAAACTTGTTGAGCCACTTGCAGCAGTAAACTATTTACCAAGCCAAAGAAAATTTGAAGAAAACTCTAAGGAGTTTACTTATTGAAACTTTGTTTATATAAGACGCCAACGTATTTATGGTCTTAGATAATATATTGAAAACTGGTTTGAATTTCAGACAATGGAGAAACTTTCATTTCAATTAGCTTTAACTACAACTCTGCCATAATATTTCAATATTCATTCAATTTGACATCAAATATAATTTGAAGAGAGTAAGTAAGTGCGCTAAAATAAAATATAATTTGAAGGGAAACGAACTGAATAACTTCTGATTTTATTCTATTACCAATTAGATATATGAATGAAAAATCACTCGACATATTCATAGTGGATACGACTCGACTTTAGCGGCTTGCTTTAACTAATTTGCGCACAGAAATCCTGCAAGGACTTCTTTTTTTGACAAGCGGCATAAAAATACTGTCAAGGACTGCACAGTGAGAAAACTTGCAGTGCGTTGCCTGATTATGCAGTTGTCAATCAATCAACCAATCAATCAAACGAATGAACAAACATTTTTTCAAAGAGTAAATTTGTGTTTTCTTTTTCTTTTTAGCAGCAGCAGCAGCAGCGGCAGCAGCGGCATAAAAACGAACTGTAAACAATTTGATTAGCTTGTGAGAGAATAGATTTGTTGGGGGCACCTGTCACCTTTGGAGTGCGCGCCGCCACCAGCCCGACCACCAGCACCGGCACTGCTGCTGCCGGCCCCGCCGGGCGCCCCGCCCACCGCTCCGCCAGCCGCCTCATCCCAGTTGTCTGCGCTGCGTGAGCGTGCATTGAGCGCACGCTCCCGATCCTCCCGCGGTGAGCGCGCAAA
Organism: Drosophila mulleri; assembly: GCA_035047565.1. Lineage (NCBI taxonomy): Eukaryota > Metazoa > Arthropoda > Insecta > Diptera > Drosophilidae > Drosophila > Drosophila mulleri. Next base: position 5,568,776 of record JAWNPK010000060.1, read on the forward strand.
CAGACCGCCGCCCCCGCCGGCCGCACTGCCAGCCGGACTGCGCGTACGCGGTGAGTCATAGACACCCGCATACCTCTCCAGGGGTGGCGAGTAGCCGCGTCCGTCCGGCGACGCTGCGTTCGGGCTGCGCGGCTGCAGCTTGATGACCGGCTCGCGTGCCTCGAAAAATGCATCGAAGTTGTTTTGGCGTAGATTCTCGCTGCTGAAGACCGGATTCTCGACATGCACATGAACATCTTCGCGCAGGCGATTGCTCTCGCGCGTATCCGAGGAAGTGGAGCGACCAAGTCGACCCAATGGTATATGGAGCTTTGGCCGCAAACGGGATTTGCTGCTCGTCGGCGATTTGCTGGCCAGGCTGGAGCTGGAGCACTCAGGTGGCAGGTCCATGGGCGACATGGGTCGACCCCAGCCGGGGCCAAAGTGTGCGTGCGTAGGATCTGGCGAGGGTGGCTCCAGGAAGATGCTGGGACTGCGCGAACGGGCATCGACCAAGGCGCCAGTCGCTCCAACTGCGCCGCCTGCCCCGCCCACTGCAGCGCCTGCAGCTCCATAGTCAATCAGACGTGAGTCCTCGTCGTAGGCGCTGCTGCGTTGGAATGGTGCACGTCCAGATGCACTGGGATTGCCGCCTCCTTGCATGCTGGCGTCATTATACATGGACGTGCTCAGCGGTCGCTGATGTGGCAGCAGCGGCGTCAACGGCGCCTGTGAACGATTGCTGCGCACGCTCGAGCGTTTGCTGCCACCACCGGAATTGTGATTCGAGTGGGTTAGCGAGGCGCGTGAGGTGCGTCGCGTTGGCGTCGGCGGCAGGCTCTGGGTCTGCGACGATTGTATACCAATTGGCAATACCGTTGGATCCGGCTGCGGCTCCGGCTCTGGCTCCTGCTGCAACGGCGGCTCCTGCTCAAAGCTAAAAAAGTTAACACTAGGTGGCTGGCGGTGCGGCGAGTTGGGCGGTGCTGTTGGAATGCGTGACGGATTGGGTGGCTGTACTGCGGCCGCTAACCACTCGGTGGGTCGCGAGTCGTTTGTGTAGCTGGTGGCGGCGGCGCCAATAAAGTTGTGGTTGCTGAAGCTAGAGCTGGCGTTGGCTGGGCTGTTGACTAAGATGCCGGCTGGTCTCGCTGATCTCGCTGGTATCTCGATGGGTATGAGCGGTTCGCGCAGGCAGTCGAGTGAGGGACGCGGTTTCACACGTGGTGCATAGAAACCATAGGTCATTAAGATGAGCTCATCGGCGGGATATATTACGTACATTCCTCAATGTCGCCATGTGACATGATGGCAACACGCTATGAATCAGATCAGAGCGCACTCGGGCTAAGTCCTTAACACTATAAGGCTATCAAAATTAATAAAGCGCTTAACTAAACGTGGTTAACTACTAGCGATTCGAGAGGGGCGGACTTGTCTTTTTGTTTTATTATTTTCTTTAATTGTTGTCCTTCTTCTTCTAGTTATTGCAGTGTTTCGTCAATTTGTCTTTTATAATGTTGTGTTTTGTTCTGTCTCAAAGTCTCAGTAAACTAAAAAGAGTTGCGTATTGTAATTAAGTATTTATACTATATATGTAAGCATAGATAGAAGAAGAAATTATGCTAAACTATAATTGGCGCGTACTTGATTCAACTTGGGTTTATCACAAAACGAGTTCGAACTTTTTGGGATCGTGTTGTCATTTAGAGCGTTGCATGCTGGCAATAACTGCAAAAGAGAGACGGAAAGAGAGAGAGTGAGAGAGAGAGTAATTAATAAAAGTTCATAGTAGAATTAAAGAGATTAGTATTTAGTACATAATTATGGTTTTTAGACTCTGCGAAATATAAAAAAAGAAAATACCCTATAATTTGTTTTTATGTGCATCGTTTTCTAATTTTCTTTTGCTTTAAGCTTTTGGCTCACACAATATTTCAAATTGTCAACTAGCTCAGCAAACTAACAATTCAACTAATAATGAAGTTTCAGAGATAAACTATGCAGGAAATGTGCTCATTTATAGCAAACAAAAACACACATTGGTATAAATGTCCAAAAAGTGCTCGACTCGAAGAACAATTTAATTAAATAAAGATAAAAAGCTTTTCAGAGTCAAATAAACTTCAGACAGTCGAACAAGTCAATTTCTCCTACGCCACATGTCTGCAGGATGTTTTCACTAATTAGAGCATTGATTGCGCTCAGTTTAATTGAACAGCGTCTGCCGGGCGTAAGGAAAGTGAATAAAAACAAAAACTTTGACCACAAAACATAAATGACTTATTTAGAATTTCGCATTTCGAAGCAATTTTCGTGCTCATTAAATTGTTTAGCATTCGAATTGAACAGCAAGTGGCGAGAGGATGCTGCTGTCCAAAGTTGCCAGTGATATGCTCTGAGCAGGATTTGGGACAGTCGGGAACAGCTGCTGGACCAACTTTGCGGGCAGTTGGCAAAACAAAAGTTCAGGCCAACTTTTCTCTCACATGTCTGCCAAAATATGAAGGCCTAATCGTAGACAAGAGCCCACAGTATGATGCGTGCTTGGCCTAGTTAGTTACGAGCCAAATAATGGAGCATTAGATCGCTCTGAACAAAAATTAACAGATATTATGTACTTAGCTAAGAGTGAAGTTACGCGCATGAAGAGTTTGTTATTATCATGCTGAGCGGCTATTAGGAAATTGATGAGCCACATTAATTAGAGTGCTAAAGGAAAAGCTGAGCTAACTGTGAGCAAATTGAGTGTAAAATGTGATAATTGGTTGAGGGTTGGATGGAAAGCTGTCAAGATTATATATAGCTGGCAAGATAAAGCTACATGTTTGTGGTATAAGCTCTTTAAAAAAGGGAACTCAACTAATCAAAAATGAATATCAAATAAAAGGCTAATAAAAAACAAACAAAAATACCATACATATAAAAATTCATCAATCTAACAACCCCAAAATCCATAACAAATCTATATATATTTACTTCCCATCACTAAGTTAACGCCCAACTAAATTGCAATTCACATGATAAATCAAAAAATGAGATAAAGCAATCGCAAATCACCTAATAAAGACCATTATTAACTATAAATTACTTTTCAAATGCTTCAGCATCTTTATCTACAGAAATTTATGGCAAAGACCTGGCTAACCTCTGGCTACATAAACAAGACGAGCACAAACTTAAGTAATATTGAGATACTTTTTGGCCAATGGCCAGCTGAAATCTAGACGGCATTGAAATCGCATTACGCACAGACAACAGCAGCAACAGCAGCCCAGAGAGCGATTAAATTCGTATTGTCATAAGCTGACAACAGAGACCTTGCAATCGCTGAATGCAAGAAGAGAAAGCAAAGAGAAAGAAAAACCCGAATATGCATCAATAAATAAATAAATGAATCCGCTATAAATGATGAAAATATTTTCATTTGTGTTTATTCTTTTTTTTTTTTTTTTTTTTGAAGGGTAACGAAATCACGCAATTGAAATACAAACTGAATTATTTATAAGCTGCAATGCCTGTCAATGTGTGTGTGTGTGTGTGTGAGCTGTGTGAAGTGTGTGGCAGGTCGGCACACACATAAATAATTACACACACCTAAATGCCAGGCATTGCAACTAAAAACGTGGCAAACTAAATGGAATAAGTAAGCGCATTGCAATGGGATCCAACCGACTGCATAATGGGCGTTCAGGGGCCATGAAATTAATTGTAATTTTATTAAATATGATATGTGAAGTGTGTATAATTAATGAGAAAAATAATTAGTATGATTGTCATTTTTATCTAATAAAGCTTTAGAAATTTGTGAAGAGATATTATAGTTGTCCTAAATAAGTAAGCAATATATATATATATATATCTGACAGTTGAAAAACTTATTCAAAGCTCTTTGTGTGTGACCCACATGTAACTTAAGTATATAAGCTTGATATTTTCACCTGGTCATTGCATGTCTAAATGATTATTAAAGATGACAGCGAGACCTCATATAAGGAAAAAGTAAAATGCAATGCAGCGCGTCACAAATCAATGAAATCGATAGCTAAATTGCATGAATTTGGCTTCGCATTGCTTCCTCCTGGCTTTCTTATATAAACATATACAACGCCTTATATGCATATACAACTTCTAGCTTAAAAAAACATATTCCCAAATATACACTCTGTGCGTCCCAGTAGCTCCATAGCTCATCATGATGTTGCCTGCTCAAGATGATGTAAGCCCAATGATGCATTTGCAGCTGGTTATAAAAAGGTTATGCATATATATGCAAATGTTTACCTTCCATTTGCCCAGCAGCAGCAGCACTCACTTACACAGCCACCCACACCCACCCACACCCACACACACACACACCCGCCCCGATAATTGAATTGTTTTGCAGCACTTTAGCAGCTCGTTAAATCTGTCAACATTGATCAATCATGCTTAGAGTGGAGCGGCATGATGTACAGGAATGTATTAGAGTGAAAAAAAAAACAGAATTAAATGGAAACTGAAAGCCTTAGATGTCAAAAGGTTAAGAGCAACTCTGTAAAGTATACGATTTATCCAATAAGCCAGATGGCCATATCATAAAGCAAAGCACCAAGTGGAAGCCAATTTATGAAATGCACAGGCAACAACAGCAACAACAACAGCACCAACGAGCTGGGACAACAACAATGGCAAACGCCTTTGGGCTGCTGCAATTTGTTTGTGCCATAAAAGTGCAACGGTAAGTATATAAAATTAATTAACTACAAAAAGAACAAAATATACAAAAACGAAAGACAAAAAGAAATAATAATAAAAACAATGAACAATGAACCAATCTGACGCTGTCTGACAATGGCACCGACAGCCCCACAGCGGCCGACAGTGGGGCAACAATTGAGAAACGGCTGCAGAGAGTGGCAAGAGGTGCCAAAGGCAGTGGCAGTGGCAGTGGCAGTGGCGGGTGCAGAGGCGGAAGCAGGGGAGCAGAGGTAGACGCTGGGGCAGTGGCTGTGGCAGTGGCAGACTGGCAGCCCGTTAGCTACTTTGAAGTACTTGCGCTTATCATTCATGGCAAGCCCAGCATGAAAATGAATTCAAAACAGGCAAGGGAAATACATTTATAGAACTCAACGAAGACCAAATACCCTGAAATCTATAGCATATTAACAATATATGTACCGTGCTTATAGTTAGCATTTGAGCCTTTGTATTTGTTGTCCTGGCAAACTAAGTGACTCCAACATTAACAAGCAAATTCTTCTCATGTTTCGTTTCCAATCAGAAAAACAAGCCCAACAAAGTTTTCATACACTTATATTTCAAGCTACGATTGCGAAATTTAATATTCCCTCCAGTTTTCCAGCTCTCTCACTCTCATTATTTTCCACAGAAAAACTTTTTAATGAATTTTATGTTGCGCCAAATAAAGAAAACTTCGCCCGGAGTCCGACACTTTTTGAAATACAATCAAACGAGCTATTGCGCAAAAAGTTGCGCAGTTTACGCTTTCCGTTAAATTAATAATTACTCGAACATACAATTGGATTAACATATCAATCTTCAAATTGAATTCATTCATATTCGTTAAAGTAAAACGGTATATAAAGGAATTATAAAATTAAGAAAATTTAATCTCCTTATTTGCATATATATTGATGTGTTGTTTTATTTTGTGGGTATTCAGAATGAATCATTCACATGAATTGAACTCATACTTTCTTTATGCATTCAGAATCATACCTTGAAATGATTTACTATCGTATATGAATACCATTAATTTCAATTATATTTTTCAAAGCTTTTCACATCATTCCCTCATAAAATCAACTCTAATACAAAGTCATCATTAACATCATTCTCTTTCATCACTTTCATTCATTGCCATTAACACAATCATCCGAGATGCACTTAAAATGAATCACAACACGAATATCATTCGGCACTTCATTTTATTCGTTTCACTTATACCGTGCAATATTTCAAATACATTTCGAAATATCGAAATACCTTTAGCTTATTCCATTCCTCATTCCATTCGATTCAATCATTCCGCAGATGCATTTACTATGTAAAACTAAATTTAGAACTAGTTAAGACATTATTAGACAGCCTGCAGTTTCATATACATAAAATGCGAGCACTGACAGACAGACAGGTTGGACGTGTGCTGTGCGCCATGTGTTGGGCATGTTTAATGACCCAGCCAATATACCCCACAATGGCAGGGGTGTATCATAATCAGGAAACGCGACAGCAAACAGCAGGCGACGAGGCAACGAGCAGCAAACAAAATGTTATAAATAAATAAACAAGCACTGCTCGTCGGTTGCTGCAGCTGCCACAGTTGTTGTAGTTGTTGTAGCTGCTGTTGTTGCTTCTGCTTCAGCTGCTTGGTACATGCTGCTCGTATCATGCTTGGGCGTCTGCCGGACGCCCATGCGCCCATGCCCGCTCGCCTCCCCCCATTGTTACCCCCGACGCGACCAAGCTGTCGCTCAATGCAATTTTGGCAGCCTTTGCATTGGCAGCCAAGCAGCTCGGCAACCTGGGCAGAGAGGAAGCAAACTTGACTCAAGTGCATTGTCAAGGTACGAGGGGGCACTGTAAAGACCCAGATACACAGATTCACACACAGACACATAACTAGATGGGATGGCAGTGCGCCCATATAGCTTGAGCTGAAGCTATCGCAATTGCTCTTTGCACATGTGTTATATTTATTTTTATTGCATTGAACTTGTGCACATAAATTAAGCAAGTTTTCTGTGCTCTATTGCATATATATACATATGTACATAAATAAAACAAAATTCCTGAAATGCTTTGCGCCCTACAAGCACAACTACTTCACAGCAAACCATCTCAGGCTAATCAATTGCGTAAGCCGCCTTCAAGCGCACAATTCTTAACGTGCATAACAATGAGCCAGCAGGTTCCTAATAGCTGTGTGTGTGTGTGTGTTTTTTTTTTTTTTTTTTTTGTTATATATAACATATATATATGCCTAATAGCTCATAATTCCCTTATTGAAATGCGCAGCTTTGGCGCGGCACAACGGACGCCAACAACAGACACAAAAGTCGCATCGCAATGAATAATGACAGGTAGTATATATGCATAAAAGAGGCATGGCGGGGGGCTCTCAGTGGGAATGGGGGTGGGGGAGTGATGGCGAGCGAGCACTGGCGGTGTCAACCCCTAACAAAAGGAGCTGTCGAAAAAAGCAAACTCAATTTATGAAAACATTCATGCAGACAAACAGAGAGCGAGAGAGAGGGAGAGCGGCGCCACAGGAAGACGCAGTGGCACACAAATTGCGTATGCGCCGCGTGAGCCTGTATTGTATCAACGTAGGCTTATGCTACACCGCCCACACTCCCACTCCCACTCTCCCTCTCCTTATCTCTTTCTCCATGTCTAACACACAAAGCCTATTACCGTGGCACGTTTCGCTATCATATATTTGTATATAAATAAGTGAATAAGTCTTGAGCCCTTTTTACACGGAAATAGCCACATTTTGACTTAGACAAAAAGGCCTAAACACATTTGGCTAATTAGACAGGTCATTTATAAGGTCAACCAACTGATTGATTGGCTGTCAGAAATGCAAATTGCTTTCACTCTTAATGGCCCAACAATGCGTATGTCAATCATCTGCCCTGAAATTGTCATGTAAATATTTATTCTAAATAAATTTGAGCTGAGCTGAGCTGCAAGGAAGCTTTTTTCCAAAGAAAAATATAATTATGTATATAAATTATAAAAAAAATATTTGCTTATTTTTTTTATGTATTTGAATTACATCTAGATATTTTTTCTAAATATATATTCTCAAATATATTTCTTTAGGAAATTACACATGAATAAAATTAAATCTAAACTCTACCCGCCTTTCATACCCTCTTTCAAATTCAATGCCCAATTTTTAGACTTGCTAGGCAAGTCAAATGAATTACAGGATTTCTTGGAAAGAATTCCAAAGCACTGCCATGAGGCTTAAGCAGACTAGAAAACCATACAAATTGCCCGTCAGCCCACCTAACAGGCAGCAGTACGCATGTACTTACAGTTTATTCGCTAGGTATTCTCTGCAGCGAGATCTCAAAACAAATTAAGCCCCTTATAAATTCATTCAAATTCAACTCATAGAACTAGTTGCATTAGATTTAGTTTTCCTTCAATTTAATTCATTAAAAGAGTAGTCGCAGTAGTTGCAGTTTTTCTTAACTTTTCGGTAATTTGCGTTACTCTCTAGATATTGCTGAGAAAATCTACATATATACATACAGTCATATTTATATGTATTTATTTATCTATAAATGATTTAGATTTCATTAGGGAATTAGCAATATTTCAGTTTGTCAATTCTTGTTTTAGTCGACATGTTTTAGTTGATTATAATTAAAATAACAATTATAAGAAATTTGTGGTATTTAAAGTGTTTTTGCTCAAGGCCTTATCTAAAGGCATTTCAGTGACAAGACCCTGATGCTACGAAGCAACTTTTTGTGCTGTCTGCAAGGCAAATGTGCAGCTATGCATAGTTGCATGAGAATAGTTTGAAAACGAAGAAACTAGTTTGAATAGAAACAGCCAAATAGACATGACAGACAGACAGACAGACAGACATGTGAACAGGCCGGATATGTGAACAAAGCAGTTAGCACAGATTAAGGATATCAAGTCGACAAAACTTTGCCGTTAAGAATATGCTTCCGTTGCACTAAAAATCCAAATTTGCTTACTCTACTACACTAGCTTCAAGTTGCGAATAAACCTATCAGAAACATCTTCTACATACATATCACAAAAAGGCCCGAGTCAAGCTGCAGCTCTCACTCTGGCACAAATCAAATGTCTGAAAGAGGCCATAAATACGACAGATTTCATTTCTTTCTAGACTCAAATATGTATCTATATACACTGTATTTATGTGGGTATTGAGTACTTACCGTTTAGAGCAGCTGCAATTGTGTTAAATGAAATCCTCTGCTTGAATTTATGGCTGACATTTTAAGTTTTGAAACGGATTTAGCACAAATTATTCGTGATGATTTATGACACGTATTTATTGACAAATATTTCTGTGTATTTGTTTGCAGCAAAAATCAATTTGCGTTCGTTTAAGTTTTTCTTGTTTAGCTTTTGTTGATTTTTTTTCTTGCTTTTCGGTTAGTTTATTTATTACTTGTTACTTAGTTGTTGATGTGTCGCGTTTCTCGTAGCTCGTTTAAGTCGATTTAGCCAACGTGGAGAGGCGTCCGTTCGCCACTTTTTACACGCGTATAGCGCCAGATATCGCATTAAATATATATGTATTTATTATATATATTTTAAATATTTTTATTTTTATGTATAGGTATATATGTATTCAACCGCACAGCACTACTATATCTACACACACACACACACACGTTCACAAACACACACGCACACACACACACAAGCGCAGAGAGGGTAGAAAAGACGCTCGCAGCAGCGCGAGGCATTCAACGACGCCGATCGACGATGAATTTCGACTGAGGCTCAGCAGCTTGTAAGCATTTCACTTGCTATTTTGACAAATTTTGTTTTTGTTCCGCTTTTCGTTCTTTTTTCTTGCTGTGCTTTCGTGCGATTCTCATGGCTCTTCGTGTGTTTACTCTGCGCATATTGTTATTATATATATGTATATAAATATATATATATGTATATATAAATAGTCTATATATATTTAGCTGATCTTATCAATTCGTTTTGCTTTCGCACATTTTGTGGCCCGCACGCTGAGAGCATCTGATAATGTTTTGTCTATGATGTGTTTATTGGCTTTGGCCAGCAGCGTGTTGTTGTTGTTCTTGTTGTTGTTGTTGCTGCTGCTGCAAATTAGCAGCTAAGCTGTTTGATTTGATGACGTCGCCGCAGAGCACAGCGTCCATCCAGGCAAATGACGTCACCGTTTCTATCACACCAGCTGTCACGCGCGCAGTACACACTATTTATAGCTTGACACGGCCGATGCCGATGCCGACGCCGACGCCGCGGCAGCAGCGGTGGCTACTGCTGCTGCTGCTGCTAATTTTCGCAAGTGTTTTTCTTAGCGCTTTTCTTGGATCTGCCGCCGTCTGAAAATAGAAAGCCAAAGCCAAAAAGGAAAGAAAAATATTGTGTGTGAAACTCATTGAAATGTTTGCGCGTACTCAATTTTATTTTAATATACGCAAATAAAACTGGCAACAGTTGAACAGTGGGAGGCATTTGATGCTGCTCAAGCTGATGCTGATGCTTATGCTGTTGCTTTTGCTGTAGCTGTAGCTGTAGCTGCTGCCAGCTGATTACTCATACGCCCCGCTGGCGCGTCACAAAAACACCGCAAATTAAATTGCATTAAAATTATAAATGCCATCACACGCACAGCACCAACAACCAAGCAGCATTAGATGCGTGTGTGTCAACACTTACACACTCACACACACCAGGTGAATGCATTTCCATGCGAAGGCTTCGCCAGCCCAATTTCTAATTATTATTTATGAGACCTGTCAGCAGGGATATCAAGACGAGCCGCCTGCCATGCAAATGCAAATTCCCAGCATAATACCAAAAGCTGCCAAAGCTAACAAATCGACCCAATTGCGGTTGGCGAACAGCTACGCATAGCATGCGCTTAGGTCTTAGCCACCATCGTTCTCTCCTACTGCTCCTACGCCCCCACTCCAGCCAAACACGTCGAATTGCATACAAAATGAGCAAAATTTGATGTTTGTTTGAGCACATAATGCATAATTAATTGAAAAGCTGCTAAAGCTGTGCTAAGCCTGTATGCCTAGCTGGAAAAGTTCATTGACTTGGGCTTAGACGTGCGAGTTTTATAATTACATCTGAATTGCTTAGAATGCCAGCAAAAGGTTGTATCTGTTTAACATTGTATATTATAAATTTAAATTGAGCAACATTTCATAGAAATTTATGAATATGCGGATGAATTTAGTATGGATAAAAATAGTATACATAACTATAGAAAGTATATAGAAGTATGTAGTCAAAGAAACTCTCTCTTCTAACAGCTATTCTAACAGTTCCCGATATTATCAAACAGCTAACATAGCTAACCGTTCTGCTGTCTTCACTTTGACATACGCAACCAAACAAATCAATTGACCTTTGGCATACACTTTCTCAGTAAGTCTCGGTGATTTTTCTATTCGTCATAGAAATCCCCGCCTTATCGACACCTTTAACACCGACCTTATCGCTATGTGAATACCCGACCGAATCAATTGCTATAAAAGCGCTGTCTCCTCAGCTTGGCGGCATCAATCAACAAACGAGACGAGATGCAATTGAAGCTGCGTGAACTGTTGCTGCTGCCGCTGCTGCTGCTGTTGGGTCTGGGCCTGAGCGAGGCACGACATACTTCGGGTCGCAATCCCTTTGATACTCGGCCATCGCCATTCAACCCTAAACCTCCCAGACCTGGACCCTTCGTTTAGTCGAGGCGTTGATTAATTTCAATATTTTGGTGCGATTAAAGTCTACTGCATACATCAGACACTCTTTGTTATTTTATTTGGGGCGCTTTGCTTACACCTGCCAAGAACAAACAATTGGCCAAGGTTTGTATTTGAATGCTGCTGCTACAATTCGCAAGTCATTTTTGAAATGTTGCAAGCTCATAATTTGACAGTCATCGTTGGCAGTGAAAAGTTTCAATTAGCAGTCAGCTGAGCAGCCCCAAATATAGATGAAATGCAAAGGGGCATGATTGAAGCCAAATTTAGATTAATTTACAGAAGTCTGACAAATTCTTAATAGCTCAGCATTATCTCAACTTCGTAGCTTGTTTATCAAAACTCTTAACTCAAGCTTAACAGGGTGCTATAAAATGTCTAACAGCTGCTTAACATTTGCTAGCAGACAACAGCGCACTGTAATATATTTGTTAACTCGTAATCTGATACGATGTCTGCTTGCTCTTTTTCATTTTAAAAGTTGTTTGTCTAAACTTTTGCACCGCACGAGCGCTGACTCTGGGGCAATGAGCCTGCAAATTTCAATTATGACTTGCAAATTCAGTGGAGTTGCCTTTGCCTTTGCTTAGGTGAAGGAAAAGTTACACCAATACAAGTATGCTCCGACAATATCGATAATTGCATTACGCACATGCCTTTGATGTACTACGCCCTTGTAGAGTTTGAGCACATTAAACATTTTGAGTAATGTGTTAACGATATCAGCAGCACGACGAGGCAAACCCTTAGCCCCAGCAACAGCGCCAGCAGAGCCAGCAACAACACTTAGCAACATTTCACGCTGCTTGAGTTTCATTTTGGCGAAACTCTTCGGATTAGTTGATTAATGAAGCAGCGCCCACTGCTCTCAAAAGATGCGCCAGTTGCCCATCCGGTTGATAAGTATTAAATGGGATAACCGAAAGTAAATATGAAATTGTGCTATGGAATATTTTAAGTGAGTCGAAGGTCGTCCGTTGGCTCCACTGCCAGATTTTTACCCTAGCTGCCTTGTTGGCAGCCACTTGATGTTGTTTTTGCATTGCAAATTACTAGCAACAACGATGCCATTCAAAGGCAACGTCAACATGCGTCAACACAATGCCACGCCCACAAACAACAAGCACTTGCACTTGCCCTTGCGCAGCAGCCAAGACGAGCAGATGATGCTGTTGCTGCTGCTGCTGCTGCTGCTGCTGATGTTGCTGTTGCAACCTCCTCTCTATTAGAGCACTTTGTTGTTGTTGCTGTTGCCGTTGCTGTGGCATGGCAAGTGTTGCCTCATCTTTGGCGTCCTTTTACAATTTCTGCCCGACTGACATTTGCAGCAATTTCGCTCCATGCACTTTACCATTTGTGCGGTTTTTTCTGTGCTCAGTGCTTCGGCTCATTAGGTTAGGCAAATTTCGCAAAAAAAAAAAAAAAAAAAAAAAGAGAATCAATAAAAAAAAGAAGACGAAAGTTGAGCTGCCAAGTAAATTTATGGCCAAATCTATATGTATACAAAGCGAACGTGCTCTACATAAATCGACCACAAGATCAACCGAGCGGCACTGGATGGAACAAGAAAACAGCATCAATAAAATTGCTAACAAAATGAAAGCGAAAATTGAACAACAACTTTTATGCAGCTAAAACAAACAGCGAATTGTTTACTTAACAATCGATGGATGTTTTGTCTATTGTGCATTATTGCCCTTTATGCGCAAATCTTTGTCTGTGTGCGTGTGTGTGCCTGTCTGTGTGTGTTGGCCAGTGCTTCCTAAAGCCATAAATCAAAACGAATGCGCTGCCCATTCGCACATTAATCGATTTTCATTGGGAACACATAAAAAAATAAAGAAAGAAATACAATTTGAGCTAATGTTTACATGCGGCTGCTTAGATAAACAATTCAATTTAGATAAACAAATTATAAACAAAACCGTGCCACAAAAACCAATTCATTTATATTCAAGCATTACATAATTCCAGTCGAGTCGAGTTGAGTTGACTTGCTTCTTAAAACTGAAAATTCCTTGACATTTTTCTTCTTTTGCTGCTGCAGCTGACATTTTGAATTATTTGCGGCTTTTGCTGCTGTTCAAGTGAATTTTTTTCCTGTGCCGCCCCGAGGCTAACGACCCGTGGCAACGCGGCAACAGCAACAACAACAGCGAGAAACGCCTGAAAATGCCAAAAATTCAGCACAGTTAAATTTCATAGCGCCGTGGAAAATCACAGCAGTGAAAAGTCAAACTTAACGATAAGAAAAACATGAAAAAAAAATGAAACAACAACAGAAATCGAATGCCAATTGATGTGAATAAAAAACGTGAATAATAATGATTGGCATTCGCATAAAATAAACATCTATAGCTACAGCTACAGATCTATAAAGCTCCATTAGTATATGCTATAAATATATATGTATGTATGCATATATACATATATCTGTATCGGACTCATTAGTATTGATAATGAATCCATTCATGTCTGTTGCGCAAACCATTTAAATTCTGGCACATTATTTATGCCACGATTTTCGAAATTATATTTTTTGTTCCACAATCTGTAAATATTTCATACGCAGACATCACTTCAAACATAATTTCTGTATATTTTCTTAAAATTTGTTTATACTATTTCAATATAGATTTTCACAATTAAACGTAATTCTCTTTGAAATTATTATTGAGAATTTTTGAACATGTTTTCTTTATCCCTTATGAAATTTAAGCATCTGTTATTAATTTTTTTTTTCATATTATTTTTAAAATGACTATAAAATGTCTTATAAATTTGTATTTTTTAATTTATTATTTCATTTATTTATATTTTTTGGCTGTAAAAAAATAAGTGTTTTAAAAAATCTATGCTTAATTAATTTTCTTGCTTTATTAAAATACAGTTATTTCATTTTGTATTTTTTTTTTAATTTTAATTTTTTTTTTAATTTTTTTATTTTTTTTTTTTAATATTTCATATATTTATTATAAACCAATTATCATAATGTATTTAAAAACGAACTAATTTAATTACATTTACATTCCCCATTTTCATAATAACAATTCCACATCATCAGTCAAACAGTCAAGCACTCATCAACAATTTCCAATTAATTAGCATTGGGGGTATTACTCAACTAATTATACACTAGATTAACTCTCAATGGAATTGCGTTCTTTACAAATTCCAAAATAATATATTTATACGCAATTAATGTTCATAAATCTTTAAACTTGATTAAGAGCTAAAAGCATTAATTTATCAATGTTAATATGCCAGGAAATATACAAGCTGTGAGATACCCTGTATAAATCAAGCAAAAGAGAAAGTAATCGACGAAAATTGCTCAAATGTTGATTTTGCTCTAGAAAACATATTTTCCGAGCCGCTTCGTGTTTACCAATTCCCCAAGCTGCTTCATAGTATACAAAAAGAATCCATTTCTGAAAACACATTACGAAATTAGAATTTATCACTTGCAGTCAAAGCCCCATAAAATAAATACGCTCAATTAATTCTCATAAATCTTTGATCCGTTAGATAAACACATGTCAATCTATCAATCCATCAATTGAAGCATGCAAAATTGGCTTTGACATATGAGTTTTGTGCACAACTTGAGCTCAATTAAATTGATATGCACGTTATATACAGAGAAAAAAAGACGAAAAGGAAGAGGGCAAGGCAGAGAGGGAGAAAGGGAGAAATATGAGTGGGGTGCACTCTAGTATTTAAGCTGTGAAACTTTAACAAAGTAGTAATCAAATTATGAGTGAACGAAAGTCGAATGCGAAACGGAGGCATATGCCACAAAAGCTTCAACTCTCAGGTGGCAGAAAACTAATTTGCAAACTCGTTTTGAAGTTCCAGCGCAAGACGCTAGAGCTGCGAATGGCATACTTATATAATTTATATATGTATATATGAGTGTATACAATATTAGAGCAATAAAAATGCCAGCAAAAGTGAATAAATACAAAGGGCCCAAACTTGAGGCAGGCATAAATATGCATTTTTCCGTGTGTTGCCCGAGATGCGTTCATAAATAAGCTGCCGAGAGCCGAGAGCTGTGAGCTGAGAAGTTGGGCTCGGGCTTGGCCTGCCTGAAAGGCCACACCAAGTTCATTAGGTATGTATGCTAGTCTAGTCCTCTGCTCTGAGTGTGGTGCGGCGTGTGGTGTGGGGCTTATTCTAATGCCACGCTGCCTGTGCACCCCACCAAAAATGACTGCCATAAATGTGCCAGCTCATTTTGTTCATCAACGTAGGTGGGTAGACGGCATGATGGAGCGGGCCGTGCCTGCCTCTAATGTTATTCAGACAAGATGAAGCACTTAAGAATGCGTTGTGCGATGTCAGCTGTGGGGTCGCTCGTTGGGTGTGCTCTCTCGCTCTCAAACAGTGTGTAGTATCTCTCATATCAGATAGCTGCCTCCCTCTCCCAGCGGACAGGCAGACAGGCAGGTGATAATGAATACACTTAGAAGCTAGCAGCAGCCCCTATCTGAAGCCGGAGCTGTAGCCGTAACAGTGGCCGTAGTCATTGCCGCAACCGTAGCCGTAGTCGGAGCCGGAGCATTACACGCATGTTGCCATTTAAGCAGTTAATGGCGTGTTTAAAGCTAATTGCCGTTGCCAACTGCCAACTGGCAACTGTTGGGCCCAGCGCCGCCAAAGCATTACCAAAGCCACAAAAGTCCCTGCCACGGCGCTGATGTCGGGCTCGGCTACTTGTTTATTAAATTTGCAATTTATTTTATGAACTTTGTGTGTGTCGCCAGCACCGCCAACCGCAGCAAGCACTGCCCGCAAAACCTTGAATAATGCATGCATTCATTGTAAGCTTATTCTGTTCTGTTTTTTAATGTTTACAATCCCAACATCGGGGCGTTGCATAAAATGCCTCAATATGGATGACATATGCTAAAAAATTACTATTTGTGAGTTTAATGCACTCCAAAGAGTCTCATAATCTTTTATCTAAAAGATTAGAGATCAAATAAAATAAGAAAATTCTGAAAAAGACAAAATTATTAAGAATTATTTTGCAATTTTCTCTTACTCATATCCAATTAATACTCATAATAAAAAAATTCTTATATATAATCCCTTGGAAATTAAAGAACCTTAAAAGAAAGAAAAAATAATAATTAGTATTATTTTAATACCGTCTGATACCAATGTTTGTTCATCTCATCATTAGGCTAACATTAATCTCCGCAGACCCGCTGTCCTGTACAGGATATGCCCAAGTCGTCCTTTGTGTTCCCCGAAATTGTTATTTTGTTTTATACAACCACAGGGAATATATCATTTGACTGGGCTTTGTTGTCACAGCGACTGTGGAAACTGTTATTGTTTCTCTTCCAAATGAGTCTGGAGGCGCCCCAAAATGAAACTGACAGCAGTGCCAGCGATTGTTGCTGCCGCTGCTCACCTGTCAGTTAATCAAAGCGTGCAACAACAACAGTTGGTGGAAGAACAACAAATACGTAAACTACAGGCACAAAGCTGCCATATAGTGCACACCGTTTTGCTTTTGTGTAGCGCGAGGCGTTCCGAGGCATTTGTTTTGGGCTAGCAGCCTTCTTCCTTCTCTGCTTCTTGTTATTTTGGCGCCTTGGCTCAAAGCGTTTGGCACTAAAAAATTAGTTTTCCTTTATTGAGCCGCCAGTGATTGCCGGAGCGTACGTGCGGCCAGTGATTGGGTCAGGAAATGTATGCCTAGGACGTGAGGGGCCAGTGCCGCAAGACGAGGGACAGAAGGTCAAGTGCTTTTGTTGTCCGTTTCGGGCGCCTGTGTCTACACACCATATTGCGTATCCGCAACGTAAGTTTCATTGTCTACTACCCACATTACAACAAAAATATCCGAACTAAATCCATTTTTCGTTGCCAAGCACTGCGTATGCTCAACGTTACGCTCATTATCAGAGATCCGTGATGCGTATACTCAGCGAAGGTGCTTTTTCCGGGAACGAACAATACGGACAAATAACGTAAAAGTCACTTGCCAGCATTGAGTATGCATAGCGATAGTTGTATTTCCTGGAGAGCACATTACGTATTCGTAACAGTAACAGTAACGTCATTCTCATTACCTGTTAACGGCAGAAACTAATTGCCCTCGGCATACATTGCGTATACATAACTTAACGTAATTCCCATTAGCTGCTGAGCACAAAGAATAATTGTCTGCTGCCTAACGTGATGAAAACTGTCTACTTTTCGCATTTGCGCCTTGCGCTTATCCGAGTCTTGTGCTTTCATGTAATGTAAGCCTCCTCGAGTCCTTGCTGCTTACAGTTTGTCAATCACAACGTTGATTCTCTGGCCAGACATGACGTATACGCAACACGAATCGCATTGTTCACAGTGCACATTGTGTGCTTATCACGTCAAGTCTTATTTGCCACTGTTGCGTATACTCGATACTGCCCTAATTATCTGTTGCGTGTGCGTAACGTGAACTTATATACGTAGCGTATACGTTACGCACGCCTACCTCGTCGCGTATACGCACCGTGTGTCCCATCGTCAACAGTCTGCGTGGCATATATATGGATGTAAGCCCAAGTCTCCGTTGGCTACATGGCGCAAGTCTAATTAAATTTTATACGAACACTTGTTGGATTTAGCTGAGCCTATCTGTGGAAGAAGGAGGCAATTGGGATTGATAGGCATCTGTGGCGCTTTAGCAGATCGACAGCAGCAACAACAGCAACATCAGCAGCGGCAGCAACAGCAGATTGATGCCTGCTGCATAATGTGAAAAATGGCAGCTGTACTTAAATGCTTAACAAGGCAATTTGCGTGCGGTCTTCTGGCCATTGTTTCGGTTCAGTTCGCTCCGCAACGTCCGCGAGCGATGTTTGCTTGGACGAAAGGTGGGCGCGGCCGTCGTTATTAGCATGCCATCAGCAATGACGACGGCCCAGCAATTTATGCAAAACGTGCTCAAGTGCCGCACATCGCGTGAGTGCCGCCAACTAACGCCAACTAGCCCCCCAAAACACCATAAGGCACACAAACCCATAAACATAGGCAGTCCCTCACGCCCACCGCACCGCACCGCACCGCACCGCACCACACCTCGACCCGGCTAGCCAGCCGCTAACGGCTCATTATCAGCAGCATGAAAGCAATGTCTAAATTATATGCATATATGTTTATACATCTTTTTTTTGGGCGGCAGAACGACTCGACGAACTGCACTAAATTCATCGTGAGTGTAGCTTTAAAGGTTTCGAATTCAGGTCAGCTAGCTGAAAGATACTTAAGGCCAAGAGCCAAAATATAAATGTTAAGGTCAACATGGCAACCAAATACAAAAAAAAAAAAAAAAGGAAAATAAAATGAGAAATAAAAAACATCACAAATATTCACTTTTGTAATTGGATGCTGGCGTCTCTGACTGTGTCGCATACCTTTAGCATGTGCGTTTAAAACCACGGCTGTCTCACTCCCCGCACCACCCATGCCAACGGCACACAGAGCAACAAATAAAACAAGGCGATTGAACATAACGAAGTGTCTATACGCTTCTTGATGAATTGATTTCATGCAAATATGATTGGGAGATGAAAAAAAAAAAAAAAAAAAAAAAAAAAAAAAAAACTGAACATAATTGCATTCATATAGATTTTTGAAAATAATTCTGAGTAAGGGATATTGTGTGAGTATATAGAAAAAATAGAGTATATATACTATATATACTGTATACAGTATATAGATTATATAGAGTATATGTAGTATAAATAGTGATTATATAGGTTATGCAGAGTAGGTAAAGTAGAGAGTATAGAGATTAGAAAGTATATATATAGAGGATATGGAGTATATATAAATAGAGTATTTAAATTAAATGATTTCTCGATCTTCTTCTACGCAAAGTTTTATAAAAATGTCATAGTTATTCTTCAGACTGCCCTTGTGAACTCTCTGACTCTAAACTTCCAAAGGTGCTCCTTTTACACACAACATCTTTACTGATAAAATTGCAAGAACCTCCATTAGAGTAGTTACAAAAAAAAAAAGAAGTACATATATGTATAAAGCAAGAAGCAGAAAAAAAAGCAGCACAAATTGTATATGTGCATGTTTTGTTGCTGCTACCGCACCCAATTGTTATTGTTGTTTTTGTTGTTGCTCTTGTTGCTGGCATAAAGTCTGTGTGCGTGTGTGTATGTGTGTGTGGGTCTCCTTTATTTTTTTGCCCTGGCATGTCCCTTTCTCCGTACCATTGAAGCGCATTGTATTCTGTTTGTTTTATAGTTATTGCTTTTGTTTCGCCTTCGTCAGTGTTGCGTTCCGCCCGGTCCCCTGCTGCTGGCCATCCACCTCCTGCCCCTACACGAACATATCACGCCCCTTGCAGAGCGCAACACATTTTATGCACATTTAATCTTATGACAGGCAAAATGTTGTAAAATTGTTTATGGCACTTTGTGACATGGTCAGTTTTTACCATTTTTCAGCATAAAATAAAAAGGAGAAGTACAAAACAAAAAAGAAACTGAGAAAAAGTTTTATTCGCCCATATGAGAACAAGATTAGCGTGTAAATTTCAGGTGATCAACGCTGGTGTAGCCGAAATGGAAACCTCTTTGGAACACAAGAAAACAAGCTGTAAAGCTGTTTAAACTGAAAATTTGTGGAAATCGCTTATTGCGATTTCATGAAAAGATATGCCAATATCAAAGTTTATCATTTGCTGACTCGCTTCTAACTCACAACTTCTAACTTACTACAAATTTTGATCAAAAAACCCATCTGCAAAGCATATTCAGCTGCAGCGCTTTAGCTTAGTACTCATCCAAGCACATTCTGCACATGTCTGGTTCACCCAGAGATCTCATTTAGCACATGTTGCATTTAAAGACTTGCAACATAAATTGTGCAAAGCCAAGGCTTAAATAAATAAGAAATATAGTATATATAGCACTCTAACCAGCTGTCTGAGCTGTAAGCCGAAGCAGCCATAAATCCTCTCAGCTTTGCTGCACTGCCTCGAAGCATTGGCCCATTTCTTATTTATTTAGTTTACTTGATGTTTGCAAGCAAACAAAAGTTCTTGTTTAACACATTTTTGTCACATAAAAATTGACTATTTCAAAATATATGGAACAAATAAAATACACAGATATAATAGAAAGCAGTTAAGACCAGTTTGATCAGGTTTATTTTTAGCTACAGAGATATTGCCTTCCCATCGAGCAGAAGTGAAAGTTAAATATTTTGCAAATAAAATTTTCGATATAAAAGCGCTTCAGACAAACTATGAAAACAAAATAATAAAATAAGTAAAAGTCTGAGTAGGCGGAAGTGGCCGACTGGGAAATACCCTGAACTTTGCGAAGAGCTGTTATTGCAACTTTGTTTGACGTACGTTGCACTCACACTCGTGTACACACACATATACATATACCCATAAACACATACCTACACAAGCACGGGCTCTGCATGCACTCGCCTGGTCTTTATTATGCTAAATTAATTGTTGAGCAACTTCTGTTGAACTTTCTTAAGAAACACTTTCAGAGCTTTACAATGGCATTTTAATGTGTCTATTTGCCAAAGCTTAAGTTTCTACCACTTGAAATGCAACCAAGTGGTATCTTAAATCCGAAAGATGTGCATTCATCTTAGCAACCCCAATGGCCAATTTGACATCTCTAGCTCTTATTTATGTACATATGTTAGTCTTAAAAGCTTGACAAATCTTACTAGAATAATCGATATCTATCGATAACAAGGAAATGGATTAGATGAAAAGGCAAAGGGTATATAGACTTAACTCATCATCTTTATCCAGCATATATACCCAATCACAATAAGAGATGAAGAACCGAACATTGAGACAGAGAAATGTTGCTATATCAACTCATCAGGCTGATCCAGCATATATAACTCATAAGAGAAATAGATGAAGTGCCGAACAGAGCTGCATTACCATATAGACGCAGCTCATCAGCTTGATTCAGCTTGAACACCTCAACAGCTTTAGCATGCCTTCCTCTGCCTGTTGCAAATATTTGTACATATTCGATATACCCTATAAACCCATTTTCAATGGAAGCAGAGTATAACTCTATAGATTTATATCTATGTGTGCATGGATATAAAATTGCAGTTGCAATTTTCAGTTTTGTTTAATACGAAATGACTCGAGCTATAACTCACCTGCGGGCGAATGTGTTTAGTTTTTAGTTGGCAACCTGTTGGCTGCAGCTGCTGCTGCTGCTGCTGTTGCTGCTTCTCTTTGTTTTGCTGCTGGCGTTGTCATCTGTTATTGGCAGACAATACAAATTTTTCACTCACTCAAGCAGTTGGCACGCCATTTAGTTTTCGTGTCAGTGCTGTGTCCAGCTTAATTTCATTTATATTTTAATCGAAATATATTTGGCCAAGCTGTCTGCTCATTTGGCTGAGCATGTTTCATCTATATAGCTGCGAGCGAGTCGTGCATATATGATATATGTATATATGTGTGCACGTATGTATGTCTGTCGTCTATATATGCGCATGCATGTTTTTATTTTCTTTATTTTCTTTCGTATAAATTTTTGGTGTATGTGTGTGAAAATTATTATTAGTTATTTTGTTGTTTTGCGCTTTTGTGCTTTCTTGGTCTGCAGACACAATTTTTATTTTCAATTTTCTCTCTTTTTGTTGTTTGAAAATTCGTTGGAAAAGTCAAGCGCCGCAATTTTCCTTTCTTTTTCTTTTTTTTTTTTTTATTACGTTAATTTATGATTGGAATTCTGTTTGCCAGTTAGCGCTAAAGATTTATAAACATATATACTCAAATAGATATATGCCTATGTATAAGTATGTTTGTGCTAAATGTATGTACTAAGCTGCATCTAGAAAAATATTTATATATATGTGTATATATATATATATATATATATGTAGTAGAGTTATAGTTATAGTTGTAGTTGCTTCCTGTTTTTTCTTGCGGTTTGCTTGGTCTGCCGTTAAGCGTTAAGGGTTAAGTTTAAAGTTGAGTTGGTTGCGCCTGTCAGTTGACGTCAGGAAATGAAAGAAATTCGCTTGGTTGCTGTTTCTCTGTCAAGTTTGTTCTGTTTTTTGTTGCGTTCATTTTCGAAATCGTTTTGAAACCGGAGAGAGAGCACGCGCGCGCGCGCTAACACGACACTTGAAACAGGGCTTCAAATAGCTTGATTGCATTAATTATTCAGCTCGAAAAAAGGGTTGTACGTAATCTATACATATGTATGTATATATATATGTACAAGTGTTTATTTGTATTTTTATTACTTTTCTTTCTTTTTTTTTTTTTTTTTGGTGGGGTCACGAAAGCCGCGTCAAAACTTCACGAAACGTCAACGTTGCGCGCGCGTTAATAAAATTCTAAAGCATACTTTTTAGCTATGCTGCACTTTGATAGCCATCAACACACACTTGTAGTTGCACTTGCACTCGCACACATACACACACACGCAGACACGGACACGCACACGCACACACAGTTAGGTACTTGTTGTTTCAGCGGCAATGGGCAATGCCTTCAGGTTTTTGGCTTTGTTCTCTTTTGGTCGTTTGGTCTTACTGTGGTCTCTATGCCGTGGCGCCCTTGCGGCCAACATCACGTCCAGCTAACGACTGAGACACACGCTGCGTATACGCAACGCCGTTGACTGTCGCTGCCGTTCGACGCTGTCGCTATTTTCGGAGTAAATTCACTGCGCACGCGCTGGGAGCACCAGCCAAATGCCAACAACAATTTTATACAGCAGCAGACGAAAGAGCAAACAATCAGCCAAACAGAATCAAGCAAGTGGTTTGCATTTGGGCCATTGGCCCTAGACAAAAACATGCCCAAAATACATGTGTGTATGCGTGTGTGTTTCTAAATTAATGGTTAGCCTAATCTAAATATATTGAACAGCGATCTCCATAATCGAAGCATTGCTTGTGCATCGACTAATAAGCCAATTTGAACAAATGAGCAGCAGCTATATGAATGTGTGTGTGTGCATGTGTGTGTGCGTGTGACAACATAAGTTAATGTATAAGCATTTAATTACCTAGCAACTGGGCTGGCATAACAGAAACATACGCATAAATTGCTAGGCCCCATGCAATGCAGTCACATATAATTAAATCTAAATGAAAACCAACTTGACAATACTTGTCAGCTAAATTGCTAAGCAAGGAAAATCGATGCATTCGAAGGAGCTGCAGGATATACAAACAGCAACAGCAACAACAACAACAACAACAATGACAGCAATAACGGCATTTAGCAGGAGCTGGGGCTCTGGCGATTATCTTGCTTGGGTAAGTGAGAAAAAGTTTTTAATTAAAATTCACACGCAATATGTTGCGCATACGCAACGTTGTACCCGCAGATTAAACCCCCCCCATGTCTCTCCGTCCGATCCATTCGTCCACCCTCGCCCACGCTGTCGCAACTCATTAGCGTTCAAACTGTGCGCATATCATGTAATTTAGATTAGCTGGAAATTGAAAATGTAAAGCGATTGCGGTTTTTTTGGTTTCGCTATGCTGGCAAACTTCAATCTGTTACCTAACTGAGAGCTTCGGTCTTCACCTTCAGAATCGACGGATGTCACCGGGTGACCCCAAACTATTGGCCAACTCGACTCGAGACACTAAAGTTATCGCAACTCTGGCAACCTTGGCTACCAACTCTGGCAGCACTTAACCCACAGTTCTTAAAGTGCGAAAATTAAATTATTTCAACAAGTTAAGCTATTATTTAGCTACTCTCTGTTATGCTATCTCTCTCTCTCTCTCGCTCTGGCTACCTTGATTCTGGTCTGGCAACGCTTCAGCCCATTTCGGTTGACATTATAAAAACTTGTTAAATGCCCAAAGATTAAATTATTACAACAACAACAACAACAAGTTAAGCATATTGTGCTTTGCCACTAGCCACCCGCCCACTCTAGTTGCTCTTATAAATATTAATGAATCCAAAGTGTCCGAGCAAATGAATTCACTTCACACGCTGCCCAACGTTCCACAGGCAGATACATTCATCAAGTAAATTAAGTTTGCGTGCTTGGCCAGCTAACAACAACAAGAATATCAGCAAAAAGAAAAAACAACATAGAAAAGAAAAAAATAATAGAAGAATGAAGATGCCCTGAAGAAAAGAAGTTGAATACAAAGACAAATGCGATACATAGAGATGAAAGCCGATCGATAGATTCTTGCAATAGATCGATTAATGTAACTCAATTTTAATATACAATATATTGTCTTATTTAGCGCATAGCTGAAGTAACGTAAGCTTCTAACCAATCCGTTATATGGGACAACAATTATTCCTTTTACATAGGTACTCAAAACAAGCGTACCCTCTTGTTGCAGTTACAGCGCATAATTAAGAGGAAAAAAACGTGAAACTTTATTATGAATTCACCCATTTGTTATGCCTTTTGCTCTCTGTCTCTCTGGGGACTGTCTAGGTGCTGTCACTACTTGACATGTTGTCAGGCGTGAAAGAACTTATTGAAGCGAAACTAACTTACAGTTTTAAATACTAATTGATATGTAAAAAAAATATTGGAACTATAAGAGAAATATATATATATTTATGTAGTTTACTTTCTGTTTTCTTTGCCAGTAAGTTTCATTAGCCCTGCCTTGCCAAACGATTGTACTTTGGGAGGCAAGCAATGATACAAAAGGCCTCAACTGCGAGGAAAATTGCAAAGGTGCAGGTGTCCTTTAAGCCCCGAACATCACTCGCATCCTGTCAGCATACATCGATCAAAGCATAACAGCAGCTGCAAGCTAAATAATTGGTATGCCTTAGACGACATGTGAAAAGCCCCTCAAACAGTGCAGACATTACGCATTGCGTACTTGTTGCTAATAAACAAGGCAACAAGACACAATTCCAATTCGACTGACAAGAAGAGCCATACATCAGGCTCATTGGGAATGCAGCAGAGCCAGCTTATACATAGCCAATGATGAGAACTGAAACTCTCTCCGATAGTCAATAATTGAAGAGTTCTGATTTCAATGTGCTCGTAACTTTTAAGCAAAAAGCGAAAAAAAATCCCTGCAATTGCTGCAGGGGCTTACGAAAAGCAATTTTGCCTCGTTGCCAAGGTGAAATGTCAGACCAACACACACACACACGCACACATACACTCGCGCTAGCTCTCAACTTTGGCGAGCTTTAAAAGCAAAATAACATTAACAAAAAAAGTTGAGGCTCAACTAAGTTTTGCCCACATAAATTGTCTTTTAATTGCCGACAAAGTAATATGTAAGTAGTTGAAAAGTACAGCACGTATTGGCACTTCCGACAGCCAGCCAAGGAGTCAGGCAGTCCAGTAGTGCCCCATTATAGCCAAAGCACTGCTAAATGAATTGCAAAAACGCGTTAATTGGCCCAAAAACTGCACTTCAAAGAGTCAGCCGAGTGGAGCCTGTTCAACCAACTGGAGCACGCGAATTGCCAAAATGTTTAATTAAGCCACCAATTAGGGTTGCCACGCGCTGCGAAATATGCTACGTGTCCCTTATTATACCCGTTCGTAAAATTAAAAGGGGTATATTGGTTTTTCTGTAATATTCATGCTATTTGTTTCTATTTGAATTTTGATAGATTTACTCTGTTATATGCATGAATGTACTTTAATTAAGACCCCAATTAGGGTTACCACGGGCTGTGAAATATGCTATGTGTCCGTTATTATACCCGCTCTTGTAATGAAAAAGGAGTATATCGGTTTTAGATAATTGTTTCTATGACGAATTTGGTAGATTTAACCAAGTAAATAAGTCTCCCATAATTTGAAAAGATTTTCGGGAATCTGGAATTACTTTACTTTATTCTATAAATAAATAAATAAATTCTAATTATATAATCCTCCCATGTCAAATTAGAAATTCTTGAACGCGCATTGAACAGTCGGTGCAACGTTTACCCTTAACTTATCTAACTTTCCGTTTTCTTTTCTTTTCGTTTTCAAGCGAATTTGCTGATGAGTTATTAAAACCTCAATTAAATCGCAATCATCGACTCAGCCCATATGTCAGGTAAACAAGTCAGTGTCTGTCAGTTAGTCAGTTCATCAATCATTCATTATTAATGGAATTAAGGTAATTGGTGAAATTTCATTTTTCTTTTTTTTTTCTTGGTTTTATTTTTGGCCAACAAAGCATCGATTTGTTGTACCTAGGTACGGGGCCACAAGGCCAGCACTAAAATCAGGTCTAATGACGTGCTAAAGCTCCAATAAGATATATCTAAGATATATCTAATCCTGATATATATATATATATATATATATATATATATATATATATATATATATATATATATATATATATATATATACATTTGTCTCTTTTTATTGATTTTGGACAGAGAAAGGCAAACAGGAAACGCAACAGCCAAGTCAAGAGACGGCTAATATGAATGACAATTTCAATTTAACAATTTGCATGCTAATGTCATGCGGCTAACTTTATGCCATTGGCTCCATTTAACTGTCAACACTAACAATACCACACACACACACGCAGAGAGCTATCCGTGTTTATGTGTGTGTGTCTTGTTTGTTGTTTGACAAATGTGTTGCCTTTCAGCCGTTGAGTTGGGTACGTGAGCGGCTCGCTGTATAGAAACTGTATTTACATTTCGAAAATATCATCAATGTAAAGGCAGCTGGATTTAGAAATTAATTAACAACTGAAAAAAGAGTGCATAAATTATGTAAATGCCAAAATGTAAAATGCTCAAAAGGTAGAAAAGTAATCGAAAGTAGCATATCCCAATATGAAAACATACACATATGTACGTATGTATATAGAAGATATATACAAATGCAACTGCAACTGCTGGCTTTCAATAAAAACAAAAGTGCAAAGCAAGGCGAACGCTAAACAAAGAAATATGAGTCAGCTTGAGTGGCATCAAAAGTTTTGATTGCTCTGCAACAAAACGAAGCTATTTGCCTTTGCAGCACAAAGCAAAAGAAAGGCGCACTGAAAGAAGAACATTTAATGCCACAAATATAATCTAAATGGATTGCAGATATAATTTAATAGCCATGTACTTCATACTCTAAGAAGAGTTAAAATAGCTTAACCTAACTTGTATACTAATAAAAGCTAAATTCACATTTTTCATACGTAGACATATTCCAAATTAGCAGACTATCTGACATTAATATATGTATTATGTATGTATGTATGTATGTATGTATGTATGTATTATGTGCAGTAGGCAACTTCAACCTTCAATCGGCTCTAAGACAGCTCAGGCATCAGACGCTGCCCAAAAGCTTTACAAGCTAACACTAACACTTACTCACGCGCTCATCTCTAATTTACACCAGAAACACCCGCGCATCGCTCAGGCTTTGCGTGCGTAGTGTTTGTGTTTTAATATTAGCGCCGGCGGCACTGAATTTTCGATTAGCCAGAGATAAGGGCAAACAATTACTCAGACCAGTACAAGTTTTATTATATATATACATTCATTGAATTATGAGACAGAAGCGAAAACTAACAAAAGTCATAAGCCACACCAAAATTATAATTTAGTTTAACTGCCATTAAAAATTGTATTATTATTATATGTACATATATAATTATTTTAATTTTGTTAATTCACTGAAGCCAACGATGCGAGTCATGGGCTCATAGATCAGCGTGATTTCTCGCACCATAGACCCTTCGGGCACAGTTCCTCTATGACGAATTGGCAATTCGATAGACCCTAGAATGGCCAACAATCGATATACTTCAATGTGAATGACAATTAGTCGTCGACAGATACGCAATTTGCAGTCGAATGTCGACTAATTGCGGCACATGCCACAACGTGACTCTTTCACTCGTGCCACTTCCCAAAGTTAAACTGTGATGAATCTCTCACTTTACTCTGCCATTTACTTTCGATCCAAGCTGTGCGTCCTAGGCTGCCTCTCTGTCTCTCTCTCTCTGTCAGTTGTTGCTGCAGCTGTCGTACGTGCCACCTCAACTAAATAACTATGTGCAATACTTATAAAGAGATGCTTGAAGTAGGCATTCATTATACCCTAGCTTTGGAAGGCTATTAGTGCTATGTAAAGCAGCTACTGGGTTATATTTTCCATGCGGACCCGTAAGGCCAACTTTCCAGTCTAATAATGTATAAAAGCTATTAAAACGATCAACATTTAGTCTGATCAAACATATACATTCTTGAGCAGCATAGTGTCTCTCTGTCTACCTTGCAGCCGTCTCTCTCTCTCTCTCTCTCCTTCTCTCTGTGTCTCTGTCTCTCTCGCTCTCTGTCTCTCTCGCTTTCTCTCTCGCATTCTCTCTCTCGCTCTCTCTCTCTCTCTCTCTCTCGCTCTCTCGAACTCTCGCTCTATCTCTCTTTCTCTCTTTCTTTCTCTCTCTATCTCTATCACTCTCTCGCTCTAACTCCTCTCTCCCTCTCTCTCTCTCTCTATCTCTCTCCCTATCCCTCTCTATATCTCTCTCTATCCCTCTCTATCTCTCTCTCTCTCATTGGTCACTTAAATGTACGATCCCTACCTGGCGTCAGCAGACTCAACATTTGAGAGCAACTTGGAGTTTGAGTGATAGTCTCCCTATATAAAGGGCAGCAGCTGCAGCATTTCTTCAGTCGTCCAGTCGGCCTGGTGGGGGTCAGTTGTGCAGTGTAGTAAAGTGCGGTCAGAAAATACTTAGAGGAAATACTTGGAGGAAACACTTGGAGGAAATACTTAGAGGAAATATTTGGAATACTTGAAAAAAAGAGAGCAAATATAGAGGAAACTTTTAAAGGTTGAAGAAATAAGACCAAATGGAAAAAGGGTATGTATGACAAATAATTCATTTCTTTAAATAACAAATTTGTATATTTTATGAAACAAGTCTTCTCTTTACTGATAACTTAATCTAAGCCAAGCCATAAAAATTTAAACTTAAATAACGATTCCCTACAAATCTTGATAGAACTCAACTCTACCAACCCCAGGTAATAAACATTCGCTCTCTAATCCCATTTAATAACTGTAAGAATATCTAACATTCGTCAAGCCAAATACTACAAGTTTCAGGTTTGCTTGTTTTGCCGAGAGTTTTGCAACTGAACAACGGCAGCTGTCTAATGCTTAAGCGAAGGTCGCGGAACAGTAAGTAAATCCTTAAAAGTGATGTAGCAACAGCAACGACTATAGCAGCACGACCAGGAGCAGGAGTAATAGCAGCAGCGGGCGAAGCAACGGGAGCTTACGTAAATAATAATGGGCTGAAAATCTCGTCTAATGAAGTGAAAATAGAAAAATATCTAAGTACGCACTTGGCCAAGCGAATGTGCAGCCTGTGTGGGCCAGGTTCAAGGTTAAAGGCGCGAGCGGCAGCCCGACTCGTGTGCTGCCCCACCCACCGTGTATAAAGTTTCAAAAGCATGCCAAAAGAAATAATCCAATACAAAAACAAAAGCATAAAACACGCGAATGCGTGTCAAAAAGGAAAACTGAAAATGGCGCCCAAAACTCTTAGAGAGCTGGGCATGGGGGGGGTGGCAGAAAGGATACACGCAAGGGCTCTTAAAGCAGACCAAAGGAATGCGCCAACCACTGAAGTCACTGAAGCTGCTCGCTTCTGCTTTTGCACTGGCTCTGTTGCCCGCGGGTCAACAAGACGCTGCAAAAAATGGGAAATCCAGCAGCCAGAAGCCACAGTAAAAAAAGGGGCAAATCAAAGCAGCGACTTGAAAGCTGCATTCGATTGAAATTTAATTAAGGCATAAAGCCTGCAGCTGTCGCTTTTCATTAAAGTAGAAGCACTCAATTGTATAAAGTATGTATGGCTGCATATAGATGTATGTGTATGTATATGTATTTAATGAGCTATTCATGAGCTGCCAATTTGCATGCGAACATAATTCGAGCGTAATTATATTGGCAACAACAATTGCGGTGGCCAATGATCAATTTCAAATTGCCACAGCTTGCATGTGGCAATCTCTCCCTCTCTCTCTCGCTCACTCTACACTCCATATGAAACTGAATATATATAACAGTTATTCATTTGCCGGCATTTCGATGGCAATGCAAACATCGACCACATCTCCAGTTGACCTACGCAGCCACATAGAATTTCCATTCCTAATGACAGAATGCCAACTTGTGTTTGCTATTATAACATACACCCATCGCTCTCTCCCTCTCTCTCTCTCTCTCTCTCGCTCTCTCATGCTTTGCGGTTTCTCTGTTGACTTTAAGTTTGCTTATTTTTTGGTGGCTTTCGACCTTTTGGGGCCAATTAAGTGAATTATTCAACGTACTGCTGTAGCGTATTTAAATCACAAATCCTTATGCCGAGCAGCGCCTGAAAATGTTCGTCTTAAGCTGCATTGCAGCTTTTAGCTAAGCGCTTAACGCCAAGCAGTTGCCAGAGCTAGCCACAAAACTGCTCTCTGCTGTGGCAAGGCCAACAAAAATAGCAAACATATCAAATTATGTTAGACTGTGGGAGCTGAATCAAAGATACCCTGTAATATATAGTACGAGAGATTTTCATTTTATATATCATAAATTATTAGGCAACACCCCCTACTAAATTTGATACTCGTATGCTTAATGTTGAGATTTTTTTAATTTTTACAACAAAACAAAAAAAAAATACTAATAAAATAAATAATAATAATTTAAAAATTTGTTTTTAAGAATACTAAACATCAAATTTTCATCTAAAAAAATATTTTTTATCAAAATGCAAATGAATTCTTTATTTCAATTAATAAAGTTACTCCTTACTCTTGCCTTACTAAATATTGAATATAGAAGCTTAACTAAATCACTTAACATATCTATTTATATTTCTGTTTAAGAATTCTCCTCTCATATACCTTAATTCTACATTTTATGTCGACTCATAAGCCCCGTTGGTTATAAACGCCCACCAAATCTCTCGTGACTACAGACAATACCAAATCGAGCCCCCCCTGGCTAGGTTAGCACATTTCATTAACGTTAATAAGTTTTATACGTTTGTAATTATTTCTATTTTTGGGGCTGCATCGTATTGCCTGTTTATTGCTTGGCTACCCGTTCGATATGGAGTTTTATGTTCGGTATGCGAATAACTGCAGCAAGGTCACGTTCTTGGTTTAGTTAAACATTTCGATACCATTCACGTTCCATCAAAATTGAATATGCTTATTTATTTATGCGGCTCTTTTAATATGCAGCACAGCCATTTCAATGGAATTGAATAGCATGGCACACAGACAGACAGGCAGACAGCCGGAGACTGTGCGACAGTTGAAACAGTTTGACGGCAGCCGAGGATCGTTGTGGAAGCGGATTATACAAGAACATTATGCATGTGGCATATGCCAAAATGTTTCTGTTGCCAGTTCAATTAACAAATAAACAGCCAGACTCAAAATGGTTTCATTTTGTGAATATTACATGTTACGTATCATTACCAGCTATTTGGTAAACTACGCAACTATTTAGAGTGTGTTCCAGAAGTGGAAAACTCCTTTTACGATTGAGGTGTTGCAGCAAAGACTTTTTTCTATATTTGATTATATGTAAGTTTGTATAAATATATTTATAGTCTGATTAATCCTAAATTCCTCAATGTGCAACTATTTTGTGGGGTGTTCTAGAAGTGGAAAACTCCTTTCATTAAGTTTGTAAGCTGGGAAAACTTCCGTTCAGTAAAAAATGCTAGTCAAAGACTTATTACATTTATAGCACCTTTCTAATGTCGTCTCCTCCTCATAGTTAAAAGGTGTATTATACGTATGCTCTATATATTTAGAATTGTAAACACTCCTTAATAAATGAATATCTTTGTGTACTACCTATAAAATTTCTGTTTAAGTTTTATCCTGTGAGTCAAATACTCCCCGGGCCTCACATAGCGTCGTTCTGTCTCTTACATATAAATAAAAGATATGGACTTTAGAATATTGCAAAGCCCGAAAACCCGCCCTCAGGCGGTATCAGGCAAATAAGGAAGTTTTCGAGTTCGGACCTCAACTAAAAGTTATGTTTGCACAGCTCCACATGAGTATTAACAGACCAAAGTACACAACGTGTGTAGTCGTGCGCCTCTATACACAAATACACATACATGTGCGCATATATACAGGTATATCTATTGGTGTAGGTAGGTATACATTTTATCTATTCAGGCGCTTACGTCACGCCATGTAACGCCTTTTGCTGGCTGCAGTTGAAATGTAAATCGAACTTCCATTCGGCAAGGACACAAACGTCGGCGGTAAAAAAAAAAAGAGAGAGAGAGAAGAGAAGAGAAGAGAAGAGAAGAGAAGAGAAGAGAAGAGAAGCGAAAAGCAAGGAAAAGCCAGCAATCAAGTGGAAAGCTCACAGCGTATACATTTTAGAATGGGTTTTCGGGCCGAAGGTTTGTGTGGGCTGCGTGTTGGTCTTGGGGTCCCGGGCTAGGTTATATTTAATTCATTGACGCTCTACTTCAACGTCAGTGCCCCCGCATAGCATACAGTTGCTACTTTCTAGGCAAGGCACGACAACGACAACGACAACGGCCACGACTACGACAACGTCGAGCTGTCTGCTAAAGTTAACTTGGGCTCGGGGCCTGGGCCATGGAGCCTCTTGCCCAAGTCTTGGGCTATTACATATTTACATTTTTGATGGCTTCATTACTACGCTGCGGCTGGTAAATGTTGTCTTTCATAGATATAGATATAGCTATATATATATGCATATATATACATTTTTTGGGCTTCTTAACCAAGAAGAAGACGAAGTAGTTCAAGCATTTCCGCTTTGCTTTTTCGCCATCTCAATTAGTTGGCTGACAGGACCACGAACGGAAATTGTTTGCTATTTGCATGATAAATAAGAAAACTGTTACCTTAATTGCTGGCGCCTGTCCCAAATGCTGTTGGCCGTACTGTTTGCTGCTGCTGCTTTAAGGCAGCCTCAAAACAATTGCAACAAGTGCAGGAAACGGAGAAAATAGTGCAGACACAATCAATATGAAAGGCGACGCCGGTGCCAACATCGCCAAAAGTGCAATTGCAAACACGGCACAAGTGCTCGAGCCACGCCCAAAAACTTGGCGATAATCGTGGCGAAGGCATTTCAGAAATTTTCCATAAATCCACTTGGACTGCAATGGAAAATATGGTAAATATACATAAAACGCACGCGACACACACATACCAAACCCTTTGGCCCCATTGTTAGCACCGAGGTTTTTTTTGAGGAAGGAGGCGGGGCAATCGCACAATGGCAATCGATGAGGGCATGGCAAAAGGAATTTATAATGGTGCAATGACTTATGGCGCAGTTGCTGCAGCGACAAATAAAAACCAATAAAAATGTATGACCGCATACAAAGAGAGAGAGTGAGAGAGCGAGAGAGAGAGGGAGAGGGAGAAAGCACTGAGGTAGGCGCCATAAAAACAGCCGCTGTCAAGGCTTTAAGCACAGCGAAAACACATTTGTCAAATATTCGACATATACAAGGTAAAGATTTCACTCTGTGTGTGTGTGTGTGTGTGTAGGACATCTTCTTGTCAACCAGTTAAGATATGAAAACATATGCTAAGTAATTTAATGTTGCATAAATCACGTGAAATTGAAGCAGGATTTTTGCGAAAAATTTCAAATTCAAGTTGACAATTTGCCGTTGCCTGGCAACAGGTGTATGTAAGACATAATATAGCAGGCACTTCAATTTATTTATATACACAGATATATATCTGTATGTATGTATATATTGTTGCTTTATTCCGTCAAGTATCATTGCGCTCAACAGCAAAAATCTGATGGCAACTTGACTAGCTGATCAATCGCTTATTTCCCATAGAGACTATACCATTTCTATATCATTTCCTGTGCAGATTTGCATTATAATAGGGCGCTAATTGTGCCATGAATTCTATATCATTTTTACATAGCTGCTAATACTTTATCCGCTTGAAATTACAGCACAGACAACTTTTTAAATATTCAATACTAAGCAACAAACTGTAAGTCGTTGCTGTCGGAAGTAATCGACTGCAAAATACTCTTTACTGTGCTAAAAACGGTATTAAAAATATTCTCTTTTTAACTCTTAGATCAACCTCAAGAGGTAAACAGTAATCTGTGACAGTTCACAGCAATGATCAGTGGAACGACTATTCTCAAAGTAAATAATGTGATATGATATCATATAAAACTTCTTTATCAACAGTCCCATTTTCAAGCCGTCATTGCATCAACTCAAATATATGTATACCCCATTAACTTTCTGAACGAAAAACTTTATACAAACTTTTTAGTTTAATGAAAAGTTCTGTTGGCTCTTCACACTCGCTTGGTAAGTCGACAAAAAAGTAATGTAAAGAAAAAACAAAATTATTTATGACCTTGGCCGCATCAGTTTTCATGCCCATTTTTAGCACTCTTAAAAGCCGAACGACAGCAATAAATAATTGAACAAAAAAAAAAAACTGCTCTACCTCTATGTAGGTAGGCAGTTCCACTTGCCTCTCACGATAGCTCCATGCATTCCGCCCCCGTATTTCGATGTGGTTACACTTATGGCTATAATTGTCAGGTGTAGCCGCTTCACTTCCTGCAATTTCCGCCGCCGTTTGCCGAACAGCAAAAACAAAAATTAATGCGGCATACTTTGGCCATGGCCATAAAAACTTTTGCCCAGCCATTGTATAAATAAAAGATATTTTTATAACGATATCGATGCCCAGAGAGAACAGAAAACAGGAGGAAAAATAAATAACACGCTTTGGCCATTAAGAGCTTAAACTATCAATCAGCAAAGCGGCTCAAAAGTTTAGGCCAAAAATTCAAAGCCGAGCAGCGAATTGAATTAGAAGCGCTCGAAAGATAACAACAAAAAGAGATTGAAAAAAAAATAAAGATAAAAAATAATATAATGAAAAAATATAAAATTTTCGTAAGCAAAGATTAGTAAAAGCTGTTGAAAGGCTCCTTCAGAGCGGAGCATAAATTATATTGATATAAATATGGATAGGGAATATCGCATTGCCTGCTCGTGTCCTATCGTTCTGGCCAAATTCGAAGCACGCCCATCGCCAAACGCCTTAATTAGCTTAGCCCTCAGAAAGTTTAAAGAAACCCAGTCAGCCGTTAAACTCGAATTTAGTTTGCGTGTTTCAAAGTGCCCAACTTCGGCTGTCGGATATTTGGAAAGACATTTTGTTTGATTAGCTTAATTATACCTAATCACAGCCAAAAATTGAGATAGAGTGAGAGAGAATTGTAGCTGTAATTAGAGAGACGGACTGCGATTTATAATGCGACGTGAAGTGCAGTCGAAATGTGCAGGCAAAAAGGATCAAAGTCATAGGCATATACATATAGAACATTGATGCTACGTGACCATCTAAGCTGGACGCACTGGGAGCATAATGATGTCGAGTGTATGGAACTACGATTCACGTCCAGAGAGCAATGTCATGCAAATTGAAAATGTCAAATGCAAACAGTCAAATAGACAGGCAGACAGACAGACAGACACTGGGGCAGGCCAGCAGGTAGAGAGAGAGAGAGAGAGGGAGAGGGAGAGGAGAGGGGAGACAGCTCAACTGGCAGCTGGCTGTCAAATACACAGAAACCCACTCGCATAGGACAGACGCATAGACGGCGACCGCATTGAACCGTTGGGCGTAACAACATATATACTCATATGGAAATATACATATATAGAGAGAGGGAGAGAAAGAGAGAGGGAGAGCTAGATATATACATATTCAACTACCAGTTGAAGGTCACTCGGGGATTAGGCAATGTGGGCAGACGCACGTAGCCAAATGCAGAAGCATCCAGCAATCAAGGACATGAAAGTGCCAAGTGCGCTCCCTTCCTACGTGTGTGAGTGTGTGGGTGTATGTTGTGAACGTCACTGTAAACTGTAAATATTGTACGACTGCACACATAACATTAGTTACTGTGTGTGCCTGTGTATATGAGAGAGCTACACACACACACTTCGAAAACTTCATGCAATTAAAAGGCAATTTCCCATTTCCGGGTGCGGATTGTGTGACTGAGGGCGATTACTTTAAGAACTCACTTAAAAAAGGGCTTCGTATTTGCTGTAGCTAAACTATAGAATACCGTGTAAATTGGTGGAGATAACTTATAAACGTATAAATAAACTTAATATAACTAATATAAGTACATACGTACGTAAACAAACGTAAAAAAAAAATAAAAATAAAATGAATTTTAAAAAATATGAAGCTAACAAAATATTAAATTAAATTTTTAAAATATTAATACTATTTATAAAATTAATCAAAATAAACTGAAACAATAGATGTTAATATTTGAATATATCAAATGTTTTGGATCGTAAATTCTCATTTTCCAATAGCGCTTTACATTAATATTTTCATTTAAAGTTTTCAATGTTTCTTGAACGACCAAAATCGTCCCAACTCTATCCCAAAGTTCTGACTTATTTTTGTTTATTTTTTTTTTTTACAGGGTATCAACATTTACTTGTTGGTTCGTGCCTTTCACATTCTGTACATGTGTGTGTGTGTGGCCATTTTATTTGTTTAGGACCATGTGCCATGGCTCGGCTTGGCTTTTTGGAGTTGGCATCGCGTGGCCTCTTTTTGTGGTTCGCTCTTCAAGTGTAAATATTGAATTTTTGGTTTTACTTTTTGGTCTTTGGGGTCCTTCTGGGGAGTTTTGCTTACCCGCTGTAAATTAAAGCCAAGAGCAATTCAATTGTGTCAATGGCAGCCACTTCAACTGGCTGCATTGAGCTTTATTTTTGTTGTCACTTTTGAGTACTTTTGACACTTTTATTATTATGATTATTATTATTTTTCTTTTTTTTTGCGCTATTTTTCTGCTGGCATAAATCGAATCAATTGTTCGCTGGACATTTATATGGCCCTTACTTGCTGAAAATTGAATTTTGTGTAAATTTTATTGGGCTCCGAGCTCGACTCGACTCGACTCGATTCGCTTTTATTGTATGCGGCTACAATTATTGCACACACGCCTTGAAAATATTTATGATGGCGCCATTTCCTCAAGGGATTTGCAAGCAAAAGCAACAACAGCAACAACAACCAAACAGAGAAAATACGTAATAAATATTGCTAAAGCATACGAATGTGGCACAGTTTGGTTCATATTTCGTATTGCATTGCTCGCATACCTTTTGGGCGCCTTTGTCTTTGGCCAAACGGAATTTATATGGCATTTCATTGTGCACAATTCCAGCCAATGGGGTTTATTTAAGTTTCCAGTTTATTAGAAGACGCTTGGGAAAAATATCAGACAGGCAGACGGTTAGACAGACGGTGAGGCGTGTTCAGGCAAACGAACATTGCCGCTGTTTAGCTCTCTGGGACAATAGAAGAAGCAACAACAACAACAACAACAGAGGAATATAGAACATGGCATATACATTTTAATTAAGTTGGTTTTTCTTATTTAATATTTACTCGGCTGAGCGTGTTAAGCAACAACAACAAAGACGAGCGCCAAAAAACTTTTGCCTACTCCTCACATTTGAAGTGGGGGGCACGGCCTGTAAAGTTCCTTTGCAGCAAACTCGAAAAGTTGTTTGTTTTGTTTTGCTTTACTTCAGTTTACTTTACTTGCCAACCTTGCCCCTGCCACATGTCGTGGAGGACAGGCATTAAAAACAAACCAAAAGTGGCAGCAACTTTCAGCCTAATTTTTAGCTATGAAAACACTTGGCCGTGCTTAAGAGCGCATCCAAATCGCGCGCTCTTCGCTTCGCTTGCCTCTCGCTTCTCTCTTTACTGTTCACTCTGGCCCGCTTTTCGGAGTGAGCCCAGCTGACTCCGAATGGCCCAGAGTTAGCCCACAAGTGGTTGCCAGGTAGCCTAGCTGGCAGTGCCTTCTGGTTGTGGTGGCAGCCAATTCATGTGATTGCACTTTTCCCCAACACTTTTTTGATGGGCATCCTAAAATAATGGTGCCTATACCCGACCTACACCCGACTTAATGTACACACATATATGTATGTGTATATAATTGTTATTTTGTTACGTATACGCAATGTTTTCAACATCAAATTCCATTTTGTTTTTGCTTCTATTGTTTGGCGTGCGCACAAAATCATTCAGTGGACGTTGCTTTTCAATTAGGCGCTAAAAACAAAAAGAAACTCCAAAAATTATTTAAGCTAATTTTGTGTACCAGCTATGAAAGGCCACACATACACTGGCAGGTACACACATTCACATACACACACACAGGCACATGCACAAGCACACTCACTTTAATTAAAGAAGTGCCTAAAAGCATTTTAACCAATTTGTATGCTAAAATTAAACGAATTGCTATAGAAATCGACTGTCAAATCCCCTATAATTTGAAGCAAGAGTAATAGGAGTAGGAATATTTCTTAGATTTTTACGATTATCACTATGATTATCTCTATAATCTTAATGAAAGTAGTATAAGTTGATTATTGAATAGTCAGCAATTCCTACGACTCTTTCACTTTCACATATATATTGTGGGTATGTCATAGTCGTATACTGCCAACTGCAGCACTTTTTTTTCGGAGTCTTGACACTAATTCTGACTTTTTCCTCATTTATAGATATTTGCTTCCAAGCTGATTTACTTTACTTAGTAAACCCAATATCTATTCATATGCATTCATAGATCTTCAGCTCGAATCAATCTAAGCTATAAGCATTAAGCTTTAAGTTCCCATATTAGGCTGAGCTACAGTTGACTTTAAGTTATTTAAAATTATTCAATTTATATAACTCGCGACTGGACAAGACCAATTAGAGCAATGCCAACTTTGAGTGCGATAAAAAAGTTTGTAAAACTCCGCGAAGGGGGTAAAAGGTCAAAGGCCGGAATGCCTAAGTAGCAAAAAGTGGAAAGTGTTATAAATTCTTTGAGTTTCTTTTTTACTTATTTACTTTTTTTCTTCTTTCGTCTGCAGCAATCAAAGGCAATCCGTAATTAATTTGAAATTTCAATGTGCTTTTAATGAGTCCAAGTCCACGGAGAACTTTCCCAACTTTGTTAAACTTGTGCATTAAGTCTGAAAAAGTGTTGTGAACTTTGTGTAAGGTGAAGCGTATAGATTCGCGTTGAATGATTAAATCCTCCTTCCAGCAAGAGCATGTCCTTTGCAAAGAGGATGTGCGGTTGACAAATGCTACAAATAGACGCACAAACACAAAAACGCTCAGAGAGACAGAGAGAGAGAGAGAGAGAGAGAGAGACAGAGACAATGACTACGATGGGAAGCTGTAAGCGGAGACGGAGGCTGAATCCGCTTTGTTTATCTACTTTAAACTAACATCAGGCACTTTTGCTATCTAATCCTGACCAACCCGACAGCTACTTAATGTCATCAGTGCCACTCGTTGGCATTTTGAGCAGTGACAAGGACAATGTCGCTGAAACGACAAGGACCTCGCTTTAAAGTGCACAGCGTTGAAGGGCTTGCCGGGTCTGATTGGTGGGCGGGCTATCGGACTAACAGCGATGATCCTAGCCTATTGGAAGAGGGAATGGAGTCTGCAGCTCAGACTGTTAAATTGAATAATCGTTTGCGCTTGGACGCATTTAAAAGGACCTTTTAAAAGTTTGATTGTATGTTTGTTCGGTGTGCGGGCGACACACACAATACAATGCATGAATGTGGCAAATATCGATCAACCCGCAGATGCTGGACACTTACACACACGCACGCACACATACACGCACGCTATACAATTTCTTAGGGTTTTCCCTAGCGTTTGAAACTTTTATAATGCGTGCACACCCTGTAGTTCTAAAAGCTATAGAGTAGAGCATTTACGAGAGCAGCAAACGTATTGACATTGAGTTTTATACGAAATGAGGATTTTATATATTTTCTATATTTCTTTCTTCCCTTTTCTTCAGAAACTATCTTGATTCTATATTTAATGCAATACGTACCCAAATCGGTTTACAGGGTATTCATGCGTCATATAGATCATAGTTACATAACTTTCAGCACTCATCAATAAATATTTATAGACAGCTAATTTGTTTGGCTCTTTTCTTAGCTCTAGATTATATGCGAGTACAAAAGTGACTTCCCACTGATTACAGGGTATTCAAACGTCAAATATAAAGGCGATTCGAAAATGCCTTCTCAGACGTAATTACTGGGTATTCCCACTTCAAATGAATCATAATTTCAGCCAGCAATCAACAAATATCAATTACCAAATCAATTTGGCAAATACCACAAGTATCTCAAGGCTGCTTACAGGGTATCCACTGACCGAGTAGCTCAGCGCTATCCTGTTTCTATTTTTTGGTCTCCCAACTGCCAGTCAAGCATGCAAAACTTGGTCCTTTTGTTGTCTATGCTGTTGTTGTTATTATTGTTGATGCTTTTGCATTTCAAGTTTCTCTGATTTTTTTGCTCGACATTTGTTAGACATTTATAAGCAAATCCGGGTCCTGTTAGCATACGTTTCAAGCTGCCCTATTTGTTACTAAGCTTTTAGTCAAATCAAAACAACTGACCCAGTTCAACAAAAAAAGCTTTCAAAGTATTAACAAGTTCATAAAATTTCATGTAAATGGAATTAACTGCCGATTCGTAAGAATTTCATGGAAAAACTCGCTTAGCTACAGGTAATTCGAGTGGAAAAATCACACGGAGACAAAAGCAGCAAAATGCCTTAACAGATATTTTACACATTA
This sequence comes from Drosophila mulleri, assembly GCA_035047565.1. Classification (NCBI taxonomy): domain Eukaryota; kingdom Metazoa; phylum Arthropoda; class Insecta; order Diptera; family Drosophilidae; genus Drosophila; species Drosophila mulleri. The sequence goes on from JAWNPK010000060.1 coordinate 5,609,916, forward strand.
TTGAGTAATGAGCGAAGTGTTTAATATCTTGACCTTGATTGGAATTAAACCTTAGAATAGAGCCCAAAAGCGAATGCCAACTTCTCCTTCAGCTTCTTTGCTTTGCTTGTATTTCAAGTGCCTGACATTTTGTTGGCCAAGTTAGCCACGCGCCGTTTTCTTTGCGTTTGTCTTGGCGAAAACCCACTTGGCTTTTCCGACTCCTCCCCCAGCCCACTGGGAGCTGCTTCTATTGACATTGCGCCTTCCCGTTCAAGTGACAAAGCAGACACGTTTATTTAACTTTTGTTCGATGCCCGTTCAGAGTTTTCGGATACCATAGATCTTATCCAGTTTCTGGCCAGCAGGTCGAAATACACTCACACACACACAGACGCACACAACTACACAGGAAAAAATATCCACCGCAAATTAATCTCTGAACAACGCCTCAAAGAAAACATACACAATGGCAACAAATTTATTCATGGCAATTTATGCAGCAAGCGAGGGGAGCTTTGGGAGTTATGAAAGATTAGGGAACAATAAATATGGCAAACTCAATCGAAGCTTAGGGCTTCGAATTGAATTGGTATGTATTTCTATTGTATCCCAGCGTAGGGCTGATAACAAAACAAAACTGTTTCCCTAAAAGCAGAAAATTCCTTAAGGATAATAAATAAATAATGTACATTTCAATATTGACTAATCCCAAGACAACTGAATGTACATAATATATATAATAAAAGACAATAACAATATATAAAATTAAAATATACAATGGCTTATTCGATTCAAAGACATTTGATATATCTTGACCCTATATCAAGTTAAATCGGCAAAAATGAGTATAGGTACTTACTGCATTTGTATAATATATGATGAATTAAGTAATCCATTTAATGGTATAAATAGAATTTTAGAACTGTGTAAATGAGTGTAGAATAAATTTCCAATCAAGTGTATGTAGATGTGTGTGGGATGTAATGAAATATGCAGATTAGGTCTATAAATAATTATTATATATATTATTATAAGTCAAAGAGATATTCCTTCTATATTTACCTTCGAGCAACTGCTCGAACTGCCCTTGTATTTGACGAAAGCGAACATTTATATTTGGCAACGAGACATCAAATTCAATTTCAAGTTTAGCCGTAGCCAAACAGACGTGAGATATATCAAAGCTCTTTTCAAGCACACATCCTTGCGTATGCCAAAAGGTGGGCCAAGACAAATCCGCTATAAGTCTATATATATACATACATGAGAGTATGGCTGTGTGTGTGTGGTTGGTTGTCCAGTGTATGCTCTGTATCCGCCGTCCCTTGTCCATTTTCAATTTAAAGGCAACTGCAATGTCTTCAACTTGGCTGCTTTTGATTTTTATGTGGCCATAAGTTCAGTCTCGCTACCGAGCTTCATCTCATCTCTCCAGCTTCCGGGCGAAATATGTAATTGCATGCAATGCGCCAACAGAATGGGTTATAAATGGATGCCAATGTGTTTGGCCCCTGTAGCTATAACCTTAGATGGGGGAGCGGTGGCGGAAGTCAGGGGGAACAGGGCCAAGTGCAGCAGCAAAATTGATGTCCTGTTCGTTGAATAAGACATTCTCTCTCGCTCGCTCGCACACTCCCATTCCATCCATCCGTCCGTCCGTCTCGCTTTTCTCTGAGTGCAGCAATAAAAGATACATTTATCGTTTTCCAATTTGTGTAATTTCTTGTTGTTTGTTTGTTTATTTGTTTATAACTACATCAATAAATTATGTATCATATTCATACGTTTTCTTTCATTTCTTTTCATTTGCTCCTCTTCTTCTTTCTTCTCACACTCTCTTTGAAAGGAAATTTGATATTGTGAAATTTGCTCAAATTGATTGTTTTTCTTTTTTTATATATATGTATAATTTATTTTTTTATTTTTATTTTTATTTTTTTTGCTTGGAATTATTGGGGGAACAATACTTGAAACATCTAAGCACAAGTTAACTTTTGTTTTTGCTAGAATTCGGTACTCGTAAAGCTATAAGTTAAGTATGTTTATGCATTGAATACCTTCACAAAGCCAATTGACTATATATAACTGTGTATATATAGTCCCATTGATAGTTACTTCAGAGAGTATATATAGAAAACATCGGCCAGCCGAAGACTTAGAGTGTGGGTGTGTGTGGGAGTGTGGGTGTGTGTGTGCTCATTTTATGATTTTTATGTTAAGCTATTTAAATTTCATCTTCATTTTCATTTTGTTTTTATATTTAATTCGTAGGGTACTATGGGGTTAGCTGCTCAGCTTGTTAGCCTTAGGGTTTGTGTATATCTATGCTTGATATTAACCGCAACTCTTGCCAATTAAGTATGGTTTAGATGATACATACTCATATATTATGTGTGTGTGTGTGTGTGTTGTGTGTCTGCTGGTATTTCAGTTGCTATTGTGTATTAATTGTTGCTGTGCTGTGCGTGTGTGTGTATTGGGGATGTGCAGAGAATCGAATTAATAAGGCCACTTATAATAGTAAATAGAGTCCAAGTATAATGCACACATACACACAAATACGAGTATGCAAGCATATAGCCAAATACATATATATATATATATATATATGCTTGATATACATACATATATACATATATCAATGTCAATTGTTCATACAACATTCGTCAACTGCGCCGCTTAACTAGCCTTAACTTAAGTGGCCTTTCTAGGATTGTTATCATATAATTTTTCTTTCAGTGTAATTTCTTCTTCTTGTTTGCTTGTGAGTGTGCCTACAAAATTGTATTGTTGCTGTTGCTGTTGCTACATTTCGAATTACAAATATTTAGTTAATTTCTAGCATTATTTTGGCTGCTTAACATGGTTTCTCTTGAACATATCCGATCGATCTACTAGACAATATAGCAGCTAATATTTATGTATTTTAATTTTAATTGTTTAATTTTAGCTTTATTTCTTTTCCATTAACGCTTGGTAGTGCATTTAGCTCTATGAATTGTGTAAACCTGGTGGCGTTTACTAAATTGTGGTTTAAACTAATTAACTACGCTCATTATTGTTATGTTCAGCTCAAGAATACTTATATGCATAACCATGTACATGTGTGTGTGTGTGTGCATAGGGGTCTGTCTGTGAGTGTGTGTGGGTGTATTAAAAGCCAATAGGTCACATAGAGTCTGTGTACCAATCAGTTATATATATATAAACCTATAGTTATATGCTTAAGTATGCATTTCTCCATTTTAAATTTACAGTAAATAAAAAAAATTCTATTTATGTACTGGCTGCACGGTATATATGTATGTATATTGATCGATATTCATATATCTGTTCATTACACGCTTTCAAAAGAAAACACAACTCGGAGATCGTTTAAAACCAACAAACAAAAACAAATGATAAGAGGAATCAAAAGTTTTTGCCCTATTTACAGAGTCGGAAGCAAAATAAGAAATCAAATCAAATACAATAAAAGAAATAATCATAGTTATTTTAGAGCATAAATTAGGAAATGTAATGCTTATAATTTCATAATTGTATCAAAGGAAAAATTGTCTAATCGGTGTAAAACACAAGGAAATAAATTAGGGGCATATGCTTTAACAACTAAATCAGATTTCGGATTAACATTTTCTGTGTGTGTGTGTGTGTGTGTGTGTATGCGTGTATTGGGTGTGAATGTATGTGTGTATGTGTTTGTGTGTGTGCCTGTGCAGAGCAGAGCATTTGCAGTTGCTATTCTTCTTCTTCATCGCCTTCATCTTCGTCTTCTTCTTGTTGTTGTTGCTTAATGATTGGTAAAGTAAAAGTTGTTGTTGCGTATGTTGCCACGAGTGCGCCAACGAATGCAACTGAGCAGCGCGAGACGTGCATTGCGTATGAGCACCTGGCCGTAGGCACAGCAGGCGCATATGCGGCGCACACGCTCGGCCAGCGTACGATGTCGCCGACAGCGACGTGGACGCCAACAGGGCATATCTTGACGTCGACGCCGCAGTTGACGTCACTTGCGGCGCTGGAAGACGCGTCGCAGCGCCTTGCGCCAAAAGAAGCGCTGAGATTTGGGTTTGCTATAGGGCGCTGACATCGATGGTGGTGGTGGTGCCGGTGGCAACTTCTCATTGATGGCAACGGTAAATCCAATATCCTGCACACCATCCACATCATCGGTGTGCTTCGGTATCCGTATTGGCGTTGCGGGCGCTGTTCGCACGCTGGACATGGCATGGTGGATCGCATGTGACTGTGGTGTGGGCGGTGCTGAGGTGGTGGCCGAATAGGGACGTGCTTGTGCAAGCGCTGCCATTGCCGATGCCGAGGTGGAAGCAATGGATGAGATGGAGGCCAATGTGGCTACGGATGCTGTTGACTGCACATAATCAGATGATGCAACGTCTGCTCCTGCTGCAACTGCTGCTACTCCTGCTGCTGCTTTTGCCTTTGCTGTTGCTGCTTCTATTGCTACTGCTACTGCTGCTCCTGCTGGCTGGCTGGCTGGCAGCCAACAACCAGGCTGCATCGTATCTTATCTAAGCCACTCATGCTGCAGACACTCTGCAGCGGTGGCACGTTTGGCCGGATCGAATTCCAGCATCGGCTTTAAAAATGCCGTAAACGCTTCCGCCTCCCGCTTCGACCATTCATATTTCTCCACCAGAACATCCATGAGGCCCCACGGCTTCAAGCCCGTTATGTTCCGCAATTCACCATTGCGATTGAACGTATACGTCGGATACGTGCCCCGGAACACAATATGTCGTGGTATCGGCCCAAGCAGTTCGATTATATGGGCTATATGATCCTCATCGCGCGTATATGTATCGCCCGAATGCGGCTCAAACAGGTAATCGCCCGTAGCCAGCTCAAACACCATGCAGGCGGTACTCCAGATGTCCGCCGAGGTGTCATAGCCAGCGCCGAGAATAACTTCCAGCGAGCGATATTGTCGCGTCTGTATGTCCTCGGTAAAATGTCGATCCACCCAGCACGCATTGCCCAAATCGGCTATTTTCACCTGCACATTGCAGGGCTCAAGCGCCGGATCGCGCTTGACTCGTTGCTTGGCCAATGGCGGCGGCGGTGGTGGCGGCAGTAAAGGCTCCGAATATGGCCCCCCGTTGGTTGACGAGGAGCCCTCCATGGAGTTATTTGAGATTTTCGAATTGCTATTCGAGTTTTGCTTCGAATTTGAATTGTTATTATTGACCTGCTGGCGCTGCTGTGGTTGCTGTAGCGCCTGCTTTGGCCGTGACGCCTTCTTATTGCCGCCAGCGGCACCATTTGATTGTCCTTTAAGCGTGCTGGTTGAATGGCTGCTATTGCTGCCGTTCGTATTGGAGCTCTTCAGAGCGACGCTGCTGCTGTCGCCGCTGCTGGTGGAGTTCTCCAGTGGCTGTTGCTGACCCTGTGCCTGAGATTGCTGCTGACTGAATTTATCTGTTGAATGAAATCATAAATTACATGAATATCAAATTTATACCAATAAACAGAATTTAAGACATACTCTTGTTCTTCCTCCTCTTCTTTTTCTTTGCCTTCTCAGCGCCATCCAGCTCCGGTTTGCTTGGCTGCACCACCGGCTCTACATCTTCACATCCTGCACCAACATCCTCCCCATCTACATCCTGCTCGTTATCAGAGGCGCCTGCATCGCCATTCAGCGCATGAGCCTCTGGCACTGGCTGCTCCTGCTGTTCCGGCTGCTCGTGTTGCTCATCGCCGCCAGCTTGCTCCAAGTAATCGCGCTGCTTCTTGAACAGCTCCATGCGTTTCTTGGCCTTCTTCTTGAGCTTCTTCTTCTTGTTCTTGCTCATCTTGCCGGTGATGGGCGGCTCGCGATACTCCTTGGGCGCACGGCTAACCAACGACGGATACATCTTGGAGTTCATGCAATACAACTGGGTCGCCTCAACGGCCAGCGATCGAACATGCGGCTCATCCACACACAACAGGACATTCTCCGGCTTAATGTCCGTGTGTATGATCTTGCAGCAGCTATGCAAATAGTCCAGACCCTCCAGGACCTGGCGTGTTATGCTCTTGACATTCTCCAACGGAATGCCACGATAATTGGACTTGCGTATGAGCTTCAACAGATTATCGCCCAGCACCTCGAAGACCATGCAAATGTGCGTACCATTCACGCCCGTGATCTTGAAGTCATCGAACATCTGCACCGTCTTGTGGCGACGCGGATTCGTCGGATCCGTCTCACGCACCGCTCTGAGTATCTTGATTTCATCCTTGGCCGTTTCAGCGAAATGCTGCGCCGACTTCACAATCTTAATGGCCACATAGCGTTTCTCCTGCAAATCCCAGCAGAGCCAAACAGTCGAGAAGTGGCCCCAGCCCAATTTGCGAATGACATGATAGCGACCTGAAAATCACAAAAACACAATTCGATTAAACACTCGGGACTCACAGTCACATTTCAATGTGCACCAATTAAAAAGATGAAATCACAAATGTTTGCCTTCGATGGCAATAAATCCATGATGCAGCAGACTCGGCGAGCAACTAAACTGGATACTAAATTGAGCTGGCTGACCGAGCTCTTCAGTTGCGGATTTGTCAGCTGCTTTATTCCCATATATTGGCTTTTGTGCGCATAGTATATAGATACACTATAGAGTGTGGTGCTCTCTGTGTGTGCAACTACATATATATATATATGTATATATAGTCTTGATTAGTTAATAAACATGTAGCTTTTTTTTTCTTTTTTGCATTGTCTGTGGGCTCTTATCATGGGACAGAGGCATGTGCCTTATCGCTGGACAAAAAGGTTAGCGGCATTTTCTTTGATTATAAATTATAAATCCCCCCCAAAAATGAACTTTATGCACATCATTTGCTATAACAAAAGGCCCTCCTCAAGCCAACAATAGGTGGGCGGGCGTAAGGAGGGACCGCTTGAACTGGGTGGCTACAACAATAACGAGAATATCCAAAAGGTGGCGGCCATGTCGCCAGCAGCAACCACAGCAGAGCCAGCCAAATTCGTACAGTGCCCCAAACCCATAAACAACCCTTGAGCGAGCAAAAAAACCTGCTCACATCAATGCATGTTTATATATACAGATACATATATACATATGTATATGCATGTGTTAAAGGGGCGTTCCATATTAACAACCTGTTGGCAACAACAGCAAGAACAACAACATGAACAACACGAACAACCCAACATAATCATGTTCACAAACAGTTTTTGAGCTCGATTGCCCCCCGTTCCCCTGTTCTAAAAACAAAACAGAAGGAAAAACGATTGCGTTTTGGGTCAGATTCTCTATGCAACACGAAATGGGTTTATGTGAAACACACAACAAAACAAACAACACACACACCAGCTACAATGTCAACTAAATAAGCAGCAAAGTTGTTGGCGAACACGCAACGAAACTTAAATACTCTAACAAAATCGATATATCAATTAAGTCAATCAACTGTGAACTGTGTGAGAGCAGCAAAACAAAACCGTAAAATTAAAGGGAACGTTGGAATTAGCGAACTAGAACACTGAACTTTGAACACTCTGTGACGTTAGAAACATTGGAATTGGTGAGCATACTGCCGTAGTGACATAGTACGTATACGTCGTTGCAGTTGAAAAACAAACGTTTTACGTATGTCCAGAAAGAAGACATTAAAAGATAACCTAAAGACCTTACGTTTATTATTCTATAAAATAGAAATGCGGAACAAGAAAAAATACAAATTTAAAAATGAAAACAAACATATACTTGCGTATTTATAGACATATGAAGATAAACGCTAAATTGGTCAACTATTTCTGACATAAGGAGCAGTGCAATTAATGGACACTCGCTATATACAAAATAGCTAAGATTCACAGAAAATCTTATAGTTGGAAATTGAATATCTAAAAGATTTATAGAGATAGATTTTCGAAGAGTGAAATGTGGAAAAGAAATGTGATATCTGTTCAAAGATATAAAAGGAAATTAAATAAAATTATATGATAACTGGTAGATAGCTGCTTCCTCTTCACATTTATCTTTCAGTGCTCAGCAATGCCTTTATCTCGAATATTCCAGTACAAAGAAATGTTGAAATTGGTAATCGTACAAATGGAAACGAGTCAATCGGCCAACCCAATTAGTTAACTGACCTCGTAAGCAAGGGTATACCGAAAATGGCGTGCGATCTAACTGCCTTGTTTCTTGGTTCTGCTGCTACAGCGGTATTTGTGCGGCAATTCGGTGTGAGGTGCTAACAGGTGACGGGGAACGGCAAATGCATAGAATTACTTACCCTGAAACAAATCACCAATATTGACTGGATGGTAGCCACCCTTGCAGTAATCCTCCTTCAGTTCCTGTTCCTCATTTTCGCTAACCATTTCCGATTCGTCCGATTCGTTGGATGAGCTGCGCGCTTGCTGCTGATGTTGTAGCGACTGCGATTGCGATTGCGAGTGCTGCATATTGTTTTGCGATTTCGATTTAGATTGGGTATCGGGCGTATTCGCCGAGTCGCCGCTTGATGTGGATGCTGTGGCATTGCTAAAGGATGCCGTAGACTTTGAGTCAATAGCGCCGCTAACGTTGCCAACATGCAGTTCAAACTTGCTGGCGCCCTCTATGTGGCTATTATTAGCATTTTCTGGTGCTTGAGTTTCGGGCTCTTCATATTGTTGTTGTTCTGCTTGCTGTTGTTGTTGTGGTATCTGCTGCTGATGATGCTGTTGTTGTTGCTGTTGGTTTTCTTGAACGGGAGCTCCGTTTGCTCCATTTTGCTTGCCTCGTTTCTTGTTGTTCCTATGTCGCTTCTTCTTCGCTTGAATAGCCAAAACACGGCGGTTGACGTCAGCTTTTGAATTCATATTATTTGTTGTTGCTGCGGTTGTTGTTGTTGTATTTCGTATATTTGTTATACGCCTATTATTCATATATTGCTGCTTCTCGTTCGGTCGCTCGCTCGCTCGCTCGCCTCCGCTAATTTTCACCAAATGTAACAGCTGTTGAAGAAAAAACAACAAATAAAAAATGTGCTCAAATCTCCATAAGGCAATGCAAAAAGTTTACGTTTGTATTGTGATAGCTACTGTTGTTGTTGTTGTTACTGCTGCTGCTTCGACTATTTCTGCTGTTCTTGTTGTTGTTGCTGGTGTGCGCACGCCTTTTCCTATGCTGGGGCTTCGTATACTCGCCTCAGGGCTCCCACTTGTTCCAATTTGTCAATGCAGCAGCTGCTGCTGCCTGTTTGCTTTAATTGCAATCCCGCAAAGCTCTCAACAATATTCGCCAAAGATAATTTCGCAACAGACAACAAAAAAACAAAGAAATTTGCTAGCAATTCACTTGGCAGTGCGTATTGCCTTTTTATTCGCTAGTAGCAAAAAAATCAAATACAAGTCAAACAAATAGATGAACGAGCGAAATTATGCCAAAGTTAGCGCTGCCAACTTTTTCGTTCTGCATGCACACTGCACACTGTGCACGGGCAATTTAGTGTTACTTTTTAAAATATTATACTAAAAAGATCTACATTACGCTAACTATGAAAACAATGCCTCAATGAAATTTTAACAACGATACTTGCTGTATAAATGTGCAAATTTGAAGTATGACTGAGAAGCAAACGAGTTAAGTTGGCAGCACTTGTCGCCTAGTTCATTCTTAGTGTGCTCACTCACGCACACATACACGAACAAACGGCTCCTATAGCCTACTCGCTTGCACAGTGGCTGCTACTGCAGCACACAATTTGATTTTGCATTTCAACTATTTTTTTTTGTTTACAAATTAGCGTGTCTCTTATGTTATTTGTGTTTGTTAACTTACATGACTTTAAATGTTTTTCATGCATGCTAATCCAAAGACATTTTGTGGTGAAACGCATGGAATAGTATCCAAAACGTTGGCTGCACACCTATAATTCCGCGAGTGGAAAAATCTACTACCGAAAATACATCACTGCCTGTGGACAGTGTTAGTCAACGTTAGCCAGTCACCAATCAGCTGTTGTGTTGTTTGCAAATCGTGTAGTTAGCCCAACCTTGCTAAAAGAAATTTGCAAAACAACAAATTTAATCAAAAGAACAAATATATATCTCAGTTCTTAGGGGTTTTGACAGAAATTGATGTGACATATTGAAGAGAAAATTTAAATATCGATATTAATAACAACGATAGATATCTTAGTACATTAATACCTATCGAGAAATTGCTAAGATAGTCAACTTATCCTTTGTTGCGGCTAAACAGCTGATTGCTGCAAATTACATAAAATTTTTATGTGCTGCTCAGCCCAAGTGTAAAAATCGATTGCGCTCTGACTTTATACCACATTTGTGTATGGTTTACTTTTTACGCAAGCCATGAAAGTTTCTCTGCAATTCCACTACACAAAACGCCACTCTCTTGCTCAGTGTTGTAAATTGCATGTATTGTCCCAACAGCTGTGCGACGGCGTTGTGCAACACACACGCAACCATTGAAATGGCGCGAAAATAATTTGGCGCGTCGCCGAACATTTGGAGGGAAACTGCATCGTCGTGGCCCAGTTGTAATTTGAGCAGCGGCACTGGCAAGACGTACATGGAAGAAATATAATAAGAAACAAGAAGAATAAGTGAGATACCCACACAGAGAAACAGACGTGCCGTCGAGTGAAATTTTCAAGAGACAATATACAATAACCCATAAGAATAGCATTTAACTCAAATAAATTGAAAATAAAATGGCCCAGCCATCGGTAGCTGCATTTTTTAGCAATCGCAAACGTGCCGCCGTAGATGATGCGACGACTATTAAGAATAGGGTAAGTGGATGCAGCATTTGAAACAGTGGACAAAACGTGGTCAAAAGTGCAAAACATTCAAATGAGTCCCAAAGATACTTGTGTAACTCTAACTGTATCTGCCAGTGCGTGCGTGTGTGTGTGTGTGTGCGTGCCGCGTCCTGCGGCCATTTTCTATTGTCTAAAAAGGAGACCCTTTAACCTGCTTTTCTTTTGCAGCGTCTTGCCGAGCCCGCAGAGACAGCTGCTCCACAGAGCATAGTTCGCTCCAGCTCTCACACAGATCAGGATGTGGATATCGATGCACTCAAAGGTGGCATGCGGACACGCTCTGGCCGCACTGTCAAACTAATTGGCGTACAGCCAGCCACACCAACGCAAGACAGCAAAAAGAAGACACTCAAGGCTGAGTCGAGCATCAAGCAACCCAAGCTCGTACAGTTCATACGCAAGGGTAATCTCTCGCCGCGCAAGCAACCGCCCCAGCAGCAACAGCCAGAGATCACCAATGAACAGACGCCCAAGCTCAATTTGTCCCTTGTGGCCCAACAAAATGCCGACAAGGCAGAGCGTGGCATGCGCACGCCCACCAAACAGATCATCAAAGATGCCTCGCCCGTCAAGCACCTGGAGCTGGCCAAGCGTGGCCTCACCTTCGATGAGGTCAAGACAAAGATCTCGCGCAGTGCCAAGATGCAGGAGCTGAAGGCGGTGCTGGCGCGCAAAGCACAATTGGAACAGCAACGCAAGGCGCTGGAGGAGCGCAATCGGCGGCTGCGCGAAGCGGGTCCATCGCCGGCCAAGGCGACCAAGAGCCTGCAGCTGAAGGAGTTCGATACCATCGAACTGGAGGTGTTGACCAGGTGAGTGCTCCATGGCCAATTGACTGCCGCAATAAAAGCCAGTTTGGCCTAGAAACGCAAAAGTAAACAAAAACATGCAGCACACTTAGTGCCCAAAGAAAAAACCGGGTAACATCATTAACAAAAAAAAAAAAAAAAAAGAATATATTTTTAAGGTTCTTTTTTCCATAATTTTGATATATACATACATATATGTATGTATGTGTATGTATAGCTAGCTATCGAGGTCGCATGTCTGTTGAGCTATTATTCAAGCGTCCAATTGCTGAAATTGCAGTTTCTTTGACCAAGCTGCAGCTTGGCTTCGGCTTCATGTTGTTGTTGTTGTTGCAAGCGTGACGTTATTTGTGATCTATGTGTACTTGAATTTATGCTGCATTTGCTTACACACAAATATACATACACACGCACACTCGTACACGCACATGTTTACCCTTCGCCAACATAAGTTACAATCTCTGGCCTGACCTTTCCACAACAGCAACAACAACAACAGCAATTATTATTCGGGGGTTGTTTATCTCTATGTTTCTTTCTGTTTCTCTGTGCTGCGCTTCTCTCGCCTGCATGGGTATTTGTCGGCTTCGACTCGCCCTTTTTTCAGGTAGCTCACAAATGTAACGGACTTTTCAACTCTAGACTCTAGAGGGTTGCTTCATTATGGCTTCTCTGACTGCATCAGAATTTTTTTGTATTACTTGATCATTATTATTTTCTGATAAGACCTAACGTCTTTTTTTTTTCGTTTTTTGCTGGGTGTATAAGCTCTTTGATCTTAAGAGTTCTATGGGAAAGTTTTTTTATTGCAACCACCCAAAAAAATCTTGCAAGGGCTGTTTGCATATAAATAGTACAGTTTATATGAATTGAACTAATTGCAATTTTAAGGTGGATGATATTATTCATATTTTTGTCAATTTTCAATACTTCATAATAAATATGGAAACGCATAGTAAAACAGTATATGTATGTATATCAATTAATATATATTTTAAATTAATATTTAACCCACATCTTCCTCTCTCTCTCTCTTTCTCTCTTAGTCCCTTGAAGACATTCAAGACGCCCACCAAGGTGCAACAGCCGCCGACACCGGACAAACATGAGTTGATGTCGCCACGTCACACGGACGTCTCGAAGCGTCTGCTCTTCAGTCCGGCCAAGAATGGTTCGCCAGCGAAGCTGCTGGAGCCGCCGGCCTATAAGCGCTTCGCCACTCTCGCCGAGACGAGCAAAGCCGGTCAACTGCCGCTGCCCTACAAGCATCGCCATTTGCTGGAGGTGTTCAGGTGCCTGGACTCCGTGGTGGCCATGTTCCACAATCGCAAGGAGTGCATCACATTCAAAAAACTGAAGCCAGCCGTGCAGCGGATGCTGCGCAAGAATTTCACGGAAATGCATTTGGCGCAGATCAAGCATGTCTATCCGGATGCCTACATCTTCTCGCAGATGAAGATGCGCAACTTTGGCTCCGTGTCGAAGGCGGACTACTTCCAGCTGGTGATCAGTCCCAATGTGGAGCAGCTGCCTGATCAGCAGCGACTGAATAAGATCAACGAGGATGATGTGCTCGCTTCGGCTCAGTCGACGTCAATGAATCCACATGTGATGACGGCGCGTGTGCAGAAATTCCAGAGCCTGCTGCTGCAACGAGTGCTCGAGGAGCATGACAAGTTCCTGCGCTCGCTGGATCCACCGATTATCATCGACCGTGCCCTGACCCGTTGGCATCCGCAATTCGATTTGGAGAGCTGTCGCGAGGTGGAGTTGGCTCCGCTGCCCCAGCCACCGAATGTGGAGAAATACTCATCGGCCAAGGACATTTTGTCCACGGCTCGCAATCTCTTCAACTGCGCCACGCCCATGGAGCGTGTCATGGACCGGTATGAGGCGAAACTGGAGGCGGACAAGCAACAGGCAACGAGCGATTCCAGCACTGAGACGACGACTGCCACGCCCACGGTTAAGGAATGTACGCCCGTGGCGCCTGTTGACGCAACGTCCAATCTATTGAAGGGACTGCCTAAATCTCTCATAGACAAAATTCGCGCTAAACAGGCGGCCAAAGCTCTGGATGCAATGACACGACGTCCGTCACAGGATCAGGAGGCAACCAAATACTCGCGCCTGCCGGAATTGGCGCGCCATCTGCGAAATGTCTTTGTCACGGAACGCAAGAGTGTTCTCACCCTTGAGATTATCATCAAGAAGATTCAGAATAGTTTCCGGGCGAATTTAACGCCTCAAGAGATTGAGACGCACCTGAAATTATTGGCCAAGGAGCTGCCGACGTGGGCAACATTCCATGAGGTGCGAAAAACCATGTATATTAAAATTGCCAAGGATATGGACATGAATAAGATCATTGAGAAATTGGAGGAGATTGCGAATGAAAAGAGCAAATAATTACTGGAGACTTGGAGATTACTCAAAGAAATAAAAACAAAGCAATTCCCAGACCCTGTGGACTATATCCAGCTATACCATTTATATGTATGTTTAAGTACAACGCTTATCTAGGCTCAATTAAATAATTAGGCAATTATATTATTGTTATTCTTACTATTGACATAACTATTATTATTATTATCATTAACATTATTTGACCAAATTATAAAAGCAATCACACGTATTTCATCACATTCAATTCATTGTCATGTTCTTAAGCAATTTATCAAGACCCTACAATTTATATGTAAATTAAGATACATTGTCATTGTATTAAGTCGATTAAATAAATGTTTTTTTCTGGCAAAGTATTTCATATTTTAAATTCAAATATTAAGTTTCAGTTTTGATTTAATTGTAGTGCGTTTGTTTAACCTTCCAACTTATTGTATTTATATTTTACAATTACAAATGAAACATTAAAAGACATTCATTGAAAATATCAACAATTTAATTTTTCTTAAAAAACTTAAAAAAAGTCTCATTTTTTAAAAACAATATTTAACTCATATTGTATTTAAAAATACCATAGGAGTGTTGCCACATTCATCGAAATTTCTTTGGTATATTTTAGCAAATTGGCCTTGTTTTCCTCATTTCGAAGATGGTGTGGCAGCACTTGTACCACTTGCGCGCGCTGCACAGTTGTTTCACATTTTAATGGCTTATTTTGTTGAATTATCCCAACATGATTGAAAATGAGGTAGATGAAGGCATACCACAGCCTACAAGTGCTGCTTCGGGTCAAATAAAGGCCATAGCCAAGAATACTGTGCACAAGATCTGCTCGGGTCAGGTAACCTCTAGGTGAAGCAAATGCTGGCAACAAATTTTAAATATTTTTCTTCCTTAGGTGGTGCTTAGCTTGGCTGTGGCTATCAAGGAGCTTGTGGAGAATTCTATTGATGCCGGCGCCACACTAATTGAGATTAAGCTAAAAGAGCAAGGCTTGCAGGGCGTGGAGGTTTGTGATAATGGCAGTGGCGTCGAGGAAGCCAATCTGGAGGGCATGAGTAGGTGCCACTAAGAGCTGGGCTAAGATTATGAATTATAGTTATATATTGTATGTATGGTCCTCTATTTTTCTCCCGAATTCCAGCTGCCAAGTATCACACATCCAAGATACGAGAGTTTGTTGATCTGCTCGGCGTGGAGACATTTGGGTTTCGTGGCGAAGCTTTGAGTTCGCTCTGTGCGCTCTCTGACATGACAATACAGACGCGTCACAAGTCCACCAATGTGGGTGAGTGATTGGCATATCTGTAGCAATTCCTTTGTCAAGCCGCGTATGTCTTACAGCTCTCAAAATAGAACTTGATCATGAGGGTCGCATCAAGAAGCGTTCGCCCTGCGCCCGAGGCGTGGGCACAACTGTCAGCCTCAGCAATCTCTTTGGCACTCTGCCCGTGCGTCGTCGCGACTTCACACGTAATATCAAAAAGGAATTTAACAAGATGTGCCAAATACTGCAGGCCTATTGTCTAGTAACACGCAATGTGCGCATCATTTGCAGCAATCAAAGTGCGAAGGGTGCCAAATCTGTTATACTACAAACCCATGGGGCAGCCGATGTGTTGGCTAACATTTCGGCCGTATTCGGAGCACGTCAGGTCGCGGACCTGGTGCCACTCAAATCACCGCTCGAGGCGGGCCAGTTGAGTGAGGCGGGCTTGCGTGAGGCGCTACAAACGGCGAGCGATGCAGCCGAAACAACTTGCGTGGAGTTTAATGCCGAGGATGTGGAACGGCTCAATGAGGCGGGCTTTGAGCTGGAGGGCTATATTTCAAGCTGTCGTCATGGGGCAGGTCGTTCCACGCGTGATAGACAATTCTTCTTTGTCAACTCAAGACCTTGCGAGCCAAAGAATGTGAGAGAAAGCATATAAATTTTATATTTAAATAGTTCATTTAATGTCTACTTAAACTCCCGCAGATAGCCAAAGTTATGAATGATATGTATCGTCGTTATAATGTGCAGCAACAGCCTTTTATATATCTCAACATTGTAACATCCCGCGCCGAGGTCGATGTCAATTTGACGCCCGACAAGCGACAGCTGCTACTCAACAATGAGCGGATTTTGCTGCTGGCCTTGAAGAAGTCGCTGCTGGACACCTTTGGCAACCTGCCGTCCACATTCCAAATGCAAAATGTTTCCATTGCCAGCATGCTAGAGCCAAAAGTGAAGGCAGAGCCAGCTGAAGCCCCAGCAGCAGCAGCAGATGAAACTGAAACTGCAGAGCTAGATGTGCCCATTAGCTCGTCGCAGCGATTCATGGACGTCTTGAGTCAATGGCGACGCACTGGCGATACAAAGGGCATCGCACCGCCAGCGCCTGTTAAGCGACGCGCGGATGAAGCGGCTGAAATAAATGCGCGCACTATGAAGCTGCAAAAGATACAGGATTTCCTTTCACGTGAGACGCCCCAAGCGATTAGCTACAAAAGCGAATCGTCGGAGGAGGAGCAGGATGCTGAGAAGCCGCAGAAATCGCGGGACAGCAGCTTAGTCAGCTTAAAGCAGCTCAAGCAGGAGTCGCTGGGTGAGAGCTATTAACTCTATCTAATAATATAATCCGAAAACCCTTATCTCCGTAGCTTATGATGAGCTGATGCATCCTGGACCACGGATTGAGTGTAAAAATGTGACACCGCTCAAGAGTCGATTGAGCATAGCAGAGGCTAAGCCAGCAGCTGCGACGCCTGCTGAGACGGAGTCAGAGGCGCAGCAGCTTGAGGTCTATGCAAAAGATGCTGTTGCCAGCGAATACTCCAAGAGAGAAGACCCCTTGGAAGCTGCAATCACTTCCTCTCTGGCAACCAACGAGAACTCCTCCACCTCAGAGCCCTCCACTGCCTCTCAGCCAACATCCGAGTTCTCTCAACCCCCTCCATCTCAATCGGCCATCGAGTACAGTGATGATGAAATTGAAATGCCTAAGCGCATCGAATTCGATGGCAACAGCGATTCGGAAACGTCTCCGCCAAACGTAGCCAGCGGCGAGCTACGCACCACATTGGAGCAAATCCGAGCCAGCTTGCAGGCACAAGAGCAACAGCACGTGGAACGGAAGCGCTCGGCCAAGCTTCAACGTTTGCGCTTCAAGAGCGAAATCAATCCGAATCAGAATAAAAATGCGGAAGCCGAGCTGCAGAAGGAAATAACCAAAGCGGATTTCAAGCGCATGCAAATCATTGGACAATTCAATCTGGGCTTCATCATTGTGAAGCTGGAGGATGATCTCTTCATAGTGGATCAGCATGCTGCCGATGAGAAATACAATTTCGAGATGCTCCAACGCAACACGCAGCTGGAGCACCAGCGTCTCACCGTGCCCCAGACACTGGAGCTGACGGCTGTCAATGAAATGATATTGCAGGATCATTTGCCGGTGTTTGAAAAGAATGGATTCAAGTTTGAGATAGATGCAGAGGGTGAGCTATATGATATAGATATGATATATCAAATATTCTTTCTTATATTACAACGAAATCTTGTCTTCCGTTCAGCGCCTCCAACACGAAAGATACGTTTGCTGGGCAAACCCTTCAGCAAGAACTGGGAGTTTGGCAAGGAGGACATTGATGAGCTGATATTCATGCTGCAGGATGCGCCAGAGGGCACAGTCTGCAGACCCTCTAGGATACGCGCCATGTTCGCCTCGAGAGCGTGTCGGAAATCTGTAATGGTTGGCAAAGCGCTCAATCGGACAACCACCATGAGGAGGCTCATCACGCAGATGGGCGAAATCGAACAGCCTTGGGTAAGTATGGGAGCAGAAGAACTTTGATTATAGATATACAAGATTAGAGTTTATTTAAAACAGAATGAGTTAACTAAACTTAGACTAGGCAATAGTTAAAAAGTTACAAATGAGTTTACTAGAGCACCTTGCTCCTGAAACCATGTGAATGTGGATTTTTAAGATAGGTCAATAGGCATAATAACGCCTAGCTCTATTTGGGCACATTCTAGAATCTATATATATATATATATCTAAATTATAAGTGCACTTATCTAATAAGGGTTAATGATATCATCGTCTAGCTTATATAAATACTACTTGGGGTTAATATTATTATATATAATAATATAATCTTATCAGCTTGCTATATCATATAGCTGCACATAGAAACTTTGGGTCGAATCTCTTTATTCGCAAGATGAATACAAACAGGAAAAGAATAGGCGACTGCTTAAGAGGATATACGGTATAGTTATCATATTAATAAATTGAAAGAAACTATATAGACTATACTTAAATAGAGCTGCCATAGATCTCTTCGGTCTCTCTGCGTGCAGAATCTGAATCTGAATTATTTTTCTGCGACGCCTTCAATGTCTGGGTCGCTTTGATTTGAAGCCATCGGCCACAAGTGGGGCTACCTCGGATGGATCACGGCCTCGGGTCTCTGGCACATAGCGTAGGGTGAACATGAAGACCAGCAGGCAGGTGAGGGAGCAGGGCAGGAAGACCAGAGCACCCCAAGCGCTTTGTAAGGTGGGAAAGGACATGCCAATGATCAAATTGCAAAGCCAATAGACGACGCTGCCCAGGGACATGGCAGCGGAACGTGGCGCCACCTCAAAGAGCTCTGTCAAAGGCTAAACTCATGAGAGGATTACGAGCAGAAGCAATTGAAATGTTAACCCACCTGCGCCAATGAAGAAAGGCAATGGACCCAGTCCAAATTGAAAGACGACAATATACAGAAAGATGCAGGCGATGCAGGCCATGGCAAACCAGCTATAGAGATCCTGCAAGGGAGGATGGAGAACATTAGATAATCCTGGCAGGTATTTCGCTGTGTATCACCCACAATGAATTGCAGCAGCATGGCAAAGAGAAACAGAAAGACGCAGCAGAAGAGGCTGGAGCAGAGCATCAGTGGACGGCGGTTGAAGCGCTCCATGAGGATGGGACCCAACATGGCGGCGGCCAGATTTGTGCAGCCTGCGCCCAGATTGGCAAACTCCGCTTGTTGGGAACTCAGGCCCGCACGACGGAATATGGAAACCGAATAGTAGAAGATCTGTAAGGGATCAGTGACAGTGAATGACTCAAAAACAATGCCGAGCAACTGCACCCACTCACCGCATTGATGCCGGACAGCTGCTGACCGCCCAGATAGATGAAGACAATGGCGAGAGGTAGACGCAGCTGGGGATTGCTTAGCACCTGGGCGTAGCTGCTTGGCGTGCTCTTCACCCGCGCCTCCTCCTCCATGTCGCGGAGCTCCGCCTGCAATGCTTCACTGTCCTGGGTATAGCCACGCAGCAGTTGCAGCTGCTGAGCCGCCTCCACCTTGCGACCCTTCACAATGTACAGCCATTTGGGGCTCTCGGGATAGCACTTGAAGGGCGCATAGCAGACCAGCACAAAGATGCCGTAGAGCGCCAGGGCCAGATGCCAGTGCTCCCGTCCGCCCAGCACCGTTTGCAGGCTAAACACCTGGGCTACGACCACGCCCACGGTCAAGCCGAGACCGCAGAGCGGCGCCAATTTGCTGCGCTGCTGCAGTGCAGCCAGCTCGCTGTGGTACATGGGCATGCAGGCGATGACCAGGCCAGCGGCCAGGCCCACCAGCAACCGGCCCAGACACAACAGCTCCACGGAGCGCAGCGGGCGACAGGCATAGAAGCAGATGGCGCCCAAGCCCAGCAGCAGACCGCAGATGAAGGCAGCGGGACGGCGACCAAATCGATTGGCTATCGAGGCGCCTGTCATGGAACCCACAGCGCCGCCGACGAGGAAGATGGAGACTATTGTGGCCCATAGCAGCTCCAAGGCACCGGCGCTGAGCTGCAGATCGTAGCGTGCCAGTAGCGTCTCCTGGCACCAGGCGCGCATGTGCTGCAGGCGAAGAGGGTGATTAAGAAAGAGACGGGGAGAGAGAGAAGAGTGGAAAAGAACGACATAGGGAAAGATTGTAGGAAGAGAGAATGGAACAAAGGATATAAAAATGTATAGCATTGTGTATAACAGAAACCATTATAAGAAATACTAGAGTTAGATTGATGTAATGTTATGTATAATAGTTAATGCAACACTTTATAGAACAGTGGCCAAATAATAGTAAAAAAGGTGATTTGGCATTATGATGCTATGGCATGCATTTGAGATAAACGGCAAAATGCATTCACCTCGCTTTCGCTCTGAGCAAGAGCATTCGTGTTTTTTTACGATTTCGTGATTGTGTGAGCCATTTGCTTGAGGCTCTTTGAAGAGAATCGCGATGCTCGTTTCGAGAGTGATACGATTTACACTCGCACATTGAAGCTCAGTAAGGGACGGATAACTGACACTCACGTACGGTGCTGATGTACATATGCACACTTAATGGATTTTTAACACGGCGTATAACAGTTGGCAAATTGAAGCTCTACTCACCACAGCTGGACTATTGACCACGCCCGTACAGTAGCCCACAGGCAGAGTGGCGCCCAGCGAAGTGCCATAGACAGCCAACTTCAGGGTCCAGCTCCATTTGGGCTGCTCCTGTATAACTCGAGTAGTGCAAGTGTTATATGTTACGGCACGAAATTGCTGCCTTACCAAGCTCTTAGCGCTGTCGCCTCCCATTTGCGCTGCGTTGCGAAATGTCAATGAGTCGCCTTCGTGAGGCTGATCCATTCGACAGCTGGCTTCCATGTTGTCTGAAGCAGCGGAGGCAGTGCTTCACTGGCCACTGGGCTGGGGCTGTAATTCATTTTGGAATCCGCATCAGAATGCTGATAAGGGCGCACGATTACGATTCAGATAGCGTATGGCTTCTAAATGTAAATTTCTTTAATTGCTCTCTAACTACAGAATTGCCCGCACGGCCGTCCCACCATGCGTCATCTAATCAATATCACGATGCTTATGGATGAGGATGAGGCCGAATGACAGCAAATGACAACGACGCCCCCAAACTAAATACTGGAAGCCGCAGTAAAACGGTCTACAATTTGTCAACAATGAGTTCTTCTTATATATATGTATGTATATAGATATAAAGATATATATCCATGTAATAGTAGCAAATATATATATAATTCCTCACACGCTGATCGTGCGAAAGATATTGAAGCCGCTGTGCGCCGTGGAGAGCAGCACGCCCGGCAGCTGGGGGTGCCAGTGCAGCTCCTTGATCTCCTTTTGGCCTTGATGTATGAAGAGCAGCTGCGGCGGCAGCTTGTTGATTTCCTCTTGATTCTCTGCCGGCGCTGGCGCTTGATCCGCATCCGTTTCCACTGCTAAATCCCAGAGCGCAATCTGATCATCATCGCCGCCGGAGGCGAGCACGGTGGCCTCGCTGGGATTCCATTCGACCGTGGTTATGTGATCCGTATGATGTTTGAATGTGGCAATTGGTTTCTGGGTCTTGAACTGACGCAAGTCCCAGATGTGCAGGAAACCATCGTCGCCGCCGCTGGCTATGAAGGGTTCCGTATGATTCCACGAGATGACATTGATGTCGCTCTCGTGCGCGTTCTCACAGGTGAGCATGCAGGCCTTTTGCGGCGCTGCACGGCAATCCCAAATGCGTATAGTCTTGTCCACCGAGCAGGAAGCGAGAACGCTGCGCTCGTTGGGACTCCATTGCAGGTCTTCGACCGAGGCCGTGTGGCCGACCAACGGTCGTTGATCCACCTTCCAGGTGCCATCCTCCAAGGGGCTCCATATGTGTATATCACGTCGACAGTCGCCTGTGGCTAACACGCCCTCAGCACTCGAGCTCCAATCGATGGCGAATCCCTCCTGCTGATGTCCGCTGAACGTATAAACGGGTTTCGTCTCATTTTTGGCGCTTTGCTGTTCGTATTGCTTGAGCAGCTGGTCATCTTCGACGGCCTGCAGCTGTTGTGACAAGTTCCAAATGTTTACGCGTCCCAATTCGCTCCACGAAGCAGCAAAAACAGTGTTGCCCATGCGACGAGCGCGCACTCGATTCACACATCCCTGATGCTTGATTAAGGCGCAGGTCATTTGAGGCTTCTTCAGTTCGCTCTTGTCCGCCACATCATCCTGATCGTCTTCCAGCTCCTCGTCGTCGTCGTCATCGTCTTCCTGTGTCTTGTGTAAATTGCTCATCTTCATCACAATCAAATTGTTGACATGTGTGCGGGCTGCCTGGGTGCCGGCTACAATATAGGCAGTCATTGGGAAGCTCTCTCGGCTTGCGCCCAGCTCATCGGGCACTATGTCGAAGCTGAGACAAGGCGCTCCTGTCGATGCCTGATGCAGCATGACGTAGGCGCTCTCATCGCAAACGAGCTCCTCATCCTCGGCCAAGGTTTTGCCCGGCAAATAAACTTGTTTGGGAGCTTTTGGGGTGCCATCCTCATTCTCTTCGTTATCGCTATCGGGCTCCATGTCGCTTTCCGCATCCTCCGGCTCTACGACCTCCATATCAATCACATCCTTGGGTGGGTCCATAGCTATAAGTTCCAACTACTATTGAAATGTCCAAAAACTTCTTGTTTTGGCGCTGCACGTGTGTGATTCGTCCAGCAAACAGTGTGACCAGCACCAATACAAGCACTTAAGGTTGAATAAAAATACTAGAAGATTTCTGTATAGCCTAATGTGACCAGCACTAGAAAATTCAATAATATATTATTCTTCATAGAACTAGTGCATTTCATAGTGAACGTAAAACACCTGCGACTGGAGTTAATTCTGTCATAAAAAATATACTAGAATATTTCAGAGTATCATAGTGTGCCTGCTGTTATCAGTATTATTATTTGTTCACTCATCTTGCGGCAGCAAAACAGCACAACTGAAGTAATACGTTAAAGAAGTATAATAACAAATTTTTTGAATTAAAATGGCTAAAGCTGGGAATCCATTTAATGTTCTGCGTAGCATCTACAACAATGAGTTCCAGTGGTAAGTGACACTCAAGAAAGCCATATGTCGGAACAATGTTTACATAACCAAACTTATTTCTCATTCTTTGCCTTTAGGATGTTGGTGAAAAGTTTTGGTATGTTTTTCCTGGGCGTTCGTATTGCCAAGGAGTTTGTGGGCGTGGAATTGATGCCCAGTGTGTTGCCGGCTTAATGACAAGAAAAAACCAAATTCACTATGTACAAACAACAAGATAGGGGGCAGTTAACTAATTATAATAAAAAACAGAGAAAACAGTATATACAAAACAGATTTTACTCTCTCTACTAGTTTCTGCTAACAATCAATTCCTTTATCTTCGACTCATCCATATCGATTTCATGTATCAAGCTATCCGCCAGTATGCGCGGTGTCAGATCGCGCTGTAAGAAATTCGCCACCAGCTTCCGGCTGGGCACAGCGCCTCCATGCGCCAGGATCTCGGCACGATACTTCTCGCCCGCCTGCCGGTTGAAGGGATTCGCCTCAAAATACGTCTGCCATATCCAGGAGGCGATCGTTTTCGATATGAGATACGCATAATACTTGGCACCGTAGCCGACTAGATGGGAGAAGCGCAGCTGCCAGGCCGTATTGTCCACATAGGGCAGGCCATAGTAACGATTCTGGACATCGCGCAGCGTTTCTGTCGTGCTCTTGCCCTGCTCGGCTGCCTCACCGTGGTAGACCTGGTCTAGTGCCGAATAGAAGACCTGCAACTGCGTCTCGCTGGCCGCGAACAGGTGCTTCGAGGCGCACAGCCGCTGCAGCATATCATCCGAAATGGGTTTGTGTGTTTGGAAGTGGCGGGCGAAGGTGCGCAGTACTCGAGGATCACTGGCAAAGTACTCCATAAGCACGCTGGGAACCTCGGCAAAGTCGGTGGCACAACGTGTGCCCGTCACATGCTGATATTCGGTGCGTGCCAACATCGAGTGCATCGCATGGCCCATCTCGTGGAACAGATTGTCCAGGCGAGCGGGCGACAGCAGCGTCGGTCCTGTCCACCGTGGCTGTGCCAGGCCCAGCATCACAACCACAATGGGCAGCTGGTAGCTGCCGTCGGGCAACCGCTTGCCACCCTGGATAGTGAAATGGCAATCCTGGTTGGGTTTGCCCGCTCGCTCGAAGAAGTCGCAATAGATGTAGCCGAGCAGTCCTTCGCTCTCGTGCATCACGGCCAGCTTGTAGATGTCGCTGTGCCAGCTCTCGCCGGGCTCCATTTCTGTGTTCTGAAGACGGACGCCGTATAGCGAGTGCAGCAAATTGTCCAATCCCTCCATGCAGCCGCCCAGCGAAAAATAGGGCAGAAATTCATTTGCTTGCTCCTCAAGCGATTGCCGCTTCAGCTGCGATGTAAAGTACGGCGTATCCCAGATCTCAACTAGCGCCGTGTTTTGTCCACTTTCTTTACGCTTCATTTGGGTCATCACCGCGAAATCGGCATCGGCACGCGGACGCAGTTGCTCCGACAGCTCATCAATGAATTCGCGCACAAGCTCCGGCTTCTCCATGGTGCTCCCATTGAGCGCACGATGCGCGTAGGTTTCGAAGCCACAGCTGCGTGCCAGCTCATAGCGGCAGATTAAGAGATCCTTGAGCAGCTCCTCCTGACTATCGGAGGGCTGTAGATACAACCGATAAGCGGCTTCCCGCATCTTGACATTCGCTGCATTCGTGCAGAGGCCCGTGATGATGATGTTGTCGCCAGATGTGGGAAAGCTGTAAGGAAAGAATTCAAGATTAGCCACTGTTCAGCACTACACATAATCCGCTCTTACTAATCCCTTATGTCCTCGGGCACACAGTTACGCGGCAGCACCGTCGGCTGAGCGGCTCCGTTCATGAATTTCTGTCCCAGTTGGAGAATATAGTCATTCAAGCGCACCACGCGCAGCCGTTCTTTCTCGGGTAAATGTATGCCGCACTGCTCAAAGTCGAACAGAAACAACTTGGCCACATGGCGATCCACCTCGGTGGTGGGCATCAAGTCGTCGCCATCGCAAACCACCTTACTGAGTGCCTGATACAGCGGCTTGTGCGTATTCAGGCTCTCCACGACGCCGCAAATGCTAATGCAGGCCTGCTCGGCTGCCTGCATGTATTTGTTTTGTGGATGGGCAATGCGCACGAACTCGGCCAGATCGGCCACTTTGCACAACGAATCGGACAGCTCGTCGAAGATGTCCACCATCTTGCGTTTCCGCTCGCTGGATACGGCCTCTGCAATGAGCTCTTGCGTGGAGTTCTCGACATTTTGTCGTAGCAGATAAAATCCATCGGCGTTGCGTAGCTCGGGCATAAGAAACAGACCCTATCACAATATTAATCGAATCACTAAGATTTATATATTTTTTTAATTTTCTCTTTCACCTGGGCCAGGTACTTACCACATCGTTGCGTGTGAAGTTGATTCGTTTTGTTGGCGGTGCATTGAAGGCTGTGCCCAGTGGCGACCAGGTGGAAAGCTGTCTGTGTTGCCGCCAACAATGCTGCCGCGCAGCTTTAGCTATATTATGGCCAATTTTATGCATTATTATTTTGACTCAATTTCAATTTACTGCCGACTATTACATATTCAGAGGCCAATCAGCTGTTTCGGCAAACATGCAAGATAGAAGAAGAGAGAGCGAGAAAGCATACAAATACTTGACAAACCAAAATATGCCAAAAGTAAAATACCTAATAGAGCTGCCAGATCGCCACAAAACTTTATTTATACATTTACGAACAGCAATATGGTCCCCACTAACTGAGCTACCAGACTGTTACAATACTGTGTATTAGAAACGGCGATGCCAGCTTGCTTCAATATATTTAGCTGTTATTATTAAATTATTTGAATTTATTTAAGTAAGACCATCAACTTTAAAATATAAATAACAATTTAATTTAAGATTCCAAATATATTCAAATGTAATGATATTTTTGTGGGGATTTCGAAAAAGGCAAAAATGTACCATTTGAAATGCTCAGAAACATGGATATCATGAATTAAATAACTCTCAACGCAAATGACGTAAATAGTAATAGATAAAGAGATAAAGAGATATTGCTGCTGGCCGCGAATATTCTAACGGTTTTATCAACCCAAGCCTCGACTTTGGAATAATTGACAAACTTCAACGCTTTGATGCCTTCACATTTCTGTGCTCCACCGATAATGCCCGTGAAATAAGTGGAGCAAATAATTGGCGAGCCCAAATCACCGGGACAAACTTGCCCCTCATCCTTCGGCTCTGCGCATATGCTACTTTCGCTGTCATAATTTTCCATTTCATTACAGAAATTATGATCTCGTACTGCTACTTCCAGATACATCAATTCATTGGCATATGGACCATGCTAAATAGTCAATGTACATATATTTATATATGTCGATCAATTAGATCGATAGCTAGAGACTATTACCGGATACAGCTGACCCCAGCCCATGGTTATGCATAACATGCCCGGGTAGAAGGTGGCCCATTTTCGTTTAATTATCGGCTTCACATGTCGCGTATTGCCCGGAATACGATCCGATAAGCGCAATAGAGCCACATCGTATTTCAAATAACGCTGATATCTTGGATGCACAGCAATTTGTGTGATGCGTCGACTGTCGTCCTTGCCATATACATCCAAACGTCCCACAGCCCCAAAGACGACCAGTAAGCCGCGTGGATTCATAATGGATTTATGACGGCTATAAATTAAATATGTATATATATATATGCATATATACATAGCTGTCTTTGATGATTGCTTACTCTGTCACACAGTGAGCTGCAGTTAAGATGGTTTGACTGCTTAGAATGACCCCGGTGCAGAAGTGATTATCGCCATAGAATTGTATATAATGCAAAGTGCGTATCGAGACAATATTGCGTACAAATTTGCCGTTATCGGGCACTATGCCCCCTGCGATTAGCATCTGAAATTTATCATCGCTATTCCGGGTAATGGTGCCCCGTTCCCCATTTTCCAAATCCAATCGGATAACCATCAACAGCCAAACAATTAAGGTCTGATAGATATTCATTATTCATTGCTTCGACTGAGTCTCTAAAGGAATATTATGAATAAATGTGAGCAACTGGCATATGTATCAAATGGTATGTGGATTAAAATCCCAAAATATATCACAGCCCATAACTGTGCTATGATTTATAATTTCGAAATATAAACGAGTTTTTGATGGCCTTTGTGCCGATTATTCAAAATGGCGGCTAAGCAAAATGCAGCTGCGGAGTTGCCATTTGCTTGCAGTATTTATTTACAAATAAGCACAAAGCATAATGAGGAAAGATTACCTCTTTGAGTATCGATACATGAGCTCGATAGCTATTGCGAATCAGCAGTGCAATGCCGGGCTTTGATCGAGTGAACGAGAAGTTTTTCGAGAAATTAAAAATGTATATGTATTGTATGTTTTCATTTATGAGTATAACATTTATTCGAGCAAGTAGCTCCCAACTACATATAGCAAATACTATGTACCACAAATATCTAATACAAATCGAACTCTGGCATACAGTAAGTGTGGATCTTGTTTGTATACATACACATGTACATATGTATGTATGTATGTATGTACATACATATGCTTAGTACAAGTGTCTTAGATTTTGCTAGCACATGAGGCCGAGATTAGAACTACATAGTAACTTTAGTAACTAGTAATAGCTTCTGTGCGGCTAATTACGCCCACTGGGCGTTTACAGACAAAATATAGCTCACACACACACGCACATACATCATAATATATATAGAAAGAGGGGAGAGAGAGAGAGGGAGATTGTGGGTGGATAACTGTAGTAATTTTGCTGATTCGTAAATTGCGGCGTCTGTGTGCGTTTGCCTCATTTACGTTTGGGCAGCTTGTAGTTCGTCGGCGGATGCAACTTGAGATGGTCCAGAAAAACAGGCTGCATATCCGCACACCACGAAATTTCCTCACGCGCACGTACCGGCCCATCCTTGCAGGTCAACCAATAGGTGCTCATTAATCCCTTGCCCTGCCAAATAGAATCAGAATATAAACATTTACATTAAATATTAGAGAATATTTGGACCTTCAATATTCTTATTCTTATTGTGAATATCGTATTATTTTACGTAATCACAACTATGACCATCACCCCACAGCTTACCTTGACATCGATGAGACCGCGATGCTCGGTCTTGTAGCCGCCCACCTGTTGCAGAGCCTCGTGCATCTCCTCGGTGATATGTATTTTCTGTGCCTCGCCGGTGCTTTCCATGCGCGATGCCGTGTTCACCGTATCCCCGAATAGACAATATCTTGGCATTTTGGTGCCCACAATGCCGGCGACAACGGGTCCGGTGTGAACGCCGCAGCGGATCTGAACAAACTCGTCGCCGGCGCGTGGAATCCGAAACACAGACGAGGCGTCCAGCAAATCAAGTGCCATTGTTGCAATCTCGGTGATGTGCTTGTTTCCTGCGGGGGCGAGCCAAGCGAAACATATGTTTAGTATATTTTTTTCTGCTACAATTTTTTTTTATTTTTTTTTTTGGTAGGGGGACAGCATAAATTAAGGACGCACAAAGCCCAAAATTAGCGCACAAGTCTGAAACATGGGAATGGTGATGTTTGGCATGGAGGGGGCGGGGGATGTTTGATGGGACGGCGCCGTGAGTTGGGTAAATGCCTGTTCGGATTGACAAGTTGACAATTTGCATGAATTACCGTTTTTCACGGGCAGCCCAGAGGCCACCATGTAGGAGTCGCCAATTGTTTCCACTTTGTAGACATCGTAGCATTCAATGCGCTCATCGAAAACGCGATAGATCGAATTGAGAAAGGTCACGACCTGTCGAATATATTTATACAGTTTACCATGTCCATTAGGTTCTTTGATTTAATGGAGCTTACCTCCAGGGGCGTGCACTCGGCCGCAATTTCGGTGAAACCCACAATATCGCTAAAGTAAATGGTAACCGCTTCATAGAGCTCAGCGGGTACCTGAGCGGGCACAAATTAATGAAAAAGAAAGCCGTTAAAATTGAAATGGAAATACAGTAAATACAGTAGAGACTCGCTGTCGAATACACACTGGACCCATATACATTGCGTATGCAAATAATACCAATAAATAATAAGTAATATGGAACTCTTACTCTACACACATATTCTCACCTGTTGCGTCTGCTTCAGCTGCATTGCGACGCTTGGCGGCAACATTTGAAAAAGCAGCGAATCACTTTTGCGTTTTTCACGCTTCAGCTCCTTGGCCTTCTGGGATAGATTCATGGCATAAAGCTAGCAAGGAAATCAATAAATTATATTAATTCAACCAATCTACCGTCTCTTTCTTACCTGTATAGTGGCTGCTGCATTTTTGACTAGTATGATTATAATGGGCGATACGAGCAGCACAACAACCAAAATAGCTATGCCAATGGCTTCCTTGCGATCTGCTTCCACTAACGTTTTATCTACATATTCTCTGCAATGAAAAGCAATTACTTAAAAATCTCCGCTCATAACTATGCTATACTTTGTCAGTTTCATATGCAAATAGGTTTCCATTTGTTTTGCTGCTGATTATATGCAAAATGGCGGCAACGTAATATGAAGTATCAGCATACCATTATCGATAGTAACCTAAGTGCAATAAGAGCATATTCAGTATGCAGCGCAGCTGCGGAGTTGCCATTTACATTCAAATTACTTGCAGTATTTAATTGCAAGTAAGCATATGCAAATGACTTGTGCAGTATTTAATTGCAAATTAAGAACAAAGCAAAATAAGAAAAGATGACCATTTTGAGTCCAATATCGATACATGATTTCGATAGCTATTACCAATCAGCAATGTGTTTGTCGCGTTCTGATCGAGTGAAAGTGAAAATTTGCAAAGTGTGTAAAAGTTTCTGTAAATGTGTGTATAAAGGTATTTATTTATGTTTAATATATTAATTACTTACTTAATTAGTCGTCGCAGCGCTTTTTGCAGTATGCGCAAATCGTCCGTGTAGTTGTGCATAAACTCATTATATTCAACTGCGCTGCGCTCGTCCGAGATATTTGGCTTATTTTTTAAGACCATGTTGCTCCTATTAAATGAATATAGATAGTTAATGTGCACATAGTACATTAAATTAATGTCAATTAAAGCGCAATTTTGAAAATTACACTCACATGAGCTTAACGCGATGATATTTCTTAGAACTTGTGATATTTGTATACATGGCCTTCAGCATGGGCGCATAGTTCAAGGTGGAATTAATCATCTCTCGCGCCATAAACTCGTAACGCACATAGGATACAAAATTCTCAGCGGTGAGCGGCCCTCTGCCATAATAGCGTATGCCAAATGAGGTGGCTATATTCTGGCACTCAATGCTCTTTAATAGATTCTTAAAGCCCACCAAATAGCTGCAAGAGAAGTTTTTATTGTTGTGGTTGGATGGGGGAAATGTTTGGGCAAGGGGGGATGTGGTTAACGCACCGCCAAACGCCGCTATTGTCCGTTTCCTTGATTTGCTCGTTTAGATGATGTAACAGCCCCCGATTAATGGATGTATACCAATTCATAACTTCGGTTATGGAACTATCCTCTGGCTCTAAGCGCACACGTTCGCGAAATTCATTTAAGCGACTCTGGAACTCGTTGCGATTCAACATAACCTCTCGATCATCCTCATCCTCATCGGGCGCCGTTGGTACACTTATCTCGCTCCAAGTTGTCATATTGTTTAACGCATGATCCGTGTTGGCAAAGCGTTGAGTTAGATTTGCCCTGAACAGGTATATACATATGTATATATTTTCGCACTTGTTATGACTGTCAAAAGGCAAAGTCTATCATTATCTTAACTCACCGCTGCTTGCTGCCATTGGTAAAGATATAGAAGGCCACCTCGGAGCGTTCGAGCTGCAGTCGCGTCACAACTTTGCCCAAGTCCGTTGCAATTGTCACCTGGTTTCGTGGGCGAACCATTGATAAATGAGATTATCTAGTGTGGGTGGTTAATGTGTGTGTGTGCGTGTGGGTGTTTGTGTGCCTTTCTCTGTGTATTGTCCCTTGCGGGGCGTGGTCTTGATTAGTTAGTCATTTGCTTGGTAACACATTGAATAATTCATCAAGCTCGCTTACTTTTGCATATACCTATTAATTACTTAACGAAGTATTTCTATTCGCTGGATTATTAGAAAAGTTTTCTTTTCGATTATTGAGTTTGATTGGGTGTAACTTGAAGTAGAATATAATATAATTGCAAAATTAAAAATTGAGGTTTATTGTGCCCAAAGTTCATTAGCAGAAAAATCGATTATTACCAGTTCTTGATTTTCAACATTATTATATTTTTGTATCTAGTCGTTAATCTGCAGAGAAGGTAGACGTTCCTTGATGCTTTAAGTGATAAAAAAATATACTTCTCCAGACAATAAATTGTTTGGTCCTAGGAAAACTGAATTGCTCAAGTGGCTAATTGACCATGCCACTTCTTTGGATTAATACTTCATTTAATTTAGATTTAACTGCTTAACTTACGTTTATTGGAGATATTTCATTTAATATTTAAATGTTAAATTTAAAACTCACTTGTAGAAACAACATTTCCCTTTTAAAGAATACAGCTTGATTGCTTTTCTGGTTGATTGCCTGATATCCTAAGGGATTCCTTTTGCATCTCTCTCTCTCTCTCTCTCTTATTACTTATTCCATTTATTTCGATTAATATTTAATTTGTATTGATTGTTGGCTATCTGAGAAAGTACTCCAGAGAGACATAGAGAGATGGAGAGAGAAGCGTCAAATCCCTACAGCCAATTAGACAATTTTCAAATTACTCAGTAATCACTTGACAGACTCTAAATTGTTTTTTGCTGCACTCTTGAGATTGTTAATTCCGATGGCCGCTTCAGGCCCTTTGGCTAGGGTATACACTTAAGTACGTGACTCGATTCAAGGACTTTCGCAGTGTGCGCATTTCCTGGCTGCCACGCCCACACAACTTTTGTAACTGTGCCAATGCATATTTTCGCCTATCAATTCACTTTAGCATCAAGCAATATATTTATTTATTTCTTTATCATATCTCACGCATTTGCATAAAAAAAAGGAAAAGCGAAGAAGATGGTGATGGTGGACAGCAGAGGAGCTCAACACCCGCCACTCAGGTGGAATGAGATTGAAAGTTCCGACCACGTTGAGTACCTTGTCTAGCGACTGCTTCGTGCGCACTTCAGGCATGCTGCACTTACCTGACCAAACAAATATTTCCGATTGGAAAAGCCGCGCCACCCCCCCTCTGTTCGATAGCCATCGTCGTCATGGCCGCACAGAGAGTGAGAGGACACTTGCTACACTGGACTACACATCTGTTACTTGTCTGTTTGCTTATTTTTTTGTTTTTTTGTTTTAGTTTTTGCTGCTCAAGTGAGCACTGAGCGAGCCAGGACATGAACTCTACTTGCCTCGTATGATTGAATTTCAGCAATAAATTTTAATTAAGCTTGCAGACTTGCTCCTTTCCTTACATCTATCTCCCTCACTCTCTCTCCCTCTCTCTCTCTCTCCGTCTCTGTTTGTTTGTTCACCTGTTGACTTACCTGCGTCTCAATGTCGGCCACATCGGCTCGATACTCCAATATCTCCTGTAGGGTTAGTGATGTTTGCACAATCAATGCCAATATGGGTATAAATGGTAGAATTATCATCTGAAAAATATGAATATATGTACAGTGCACAGTGATAACTCTATCAACGAACGTTCTTAAACTGAACTATGCATTATATATTAAGTATATTGCTATAACTTAAGAATAAGAATATTTGGCTGTGTACAGTGAACTCTCGACTAACGCACAACCAAATTGAATAATACTTTCTGGTATTACTAGTTAATAGTTGTATTTCTCTATACTTAATACAAATCCAAATGGTTAAATAAGTCGTTTAATAAATGGACTAAATTTAATAAATCTCATTATATCAATGTATATTACAGTAAAGTCTCGCCCAACAAGCAGCTGTTTTTCTTTGATATAGATTATGGATTTCTAAATGCCTTATGCCATATCTCAAAAATGTATATGTATGTATCTACAGTGAAGTCTCAGCTAATGAACAGGAAATGTCCACAAATACAACAATTGCGAGGTTTACTGTACTCAATTTTGCTCTACGAAACACTTTGATTCGCGTTTCTTTCCATTATTGTACCCAAGCTTTCAATTGCTCTTCATGCCCTTCTCTCTTAGTATTGCAGTTCACTCTAGGTACCACACACTGTAGACGGTCTATTTTTGATTTCTCTAGAGTTGCCTATCTATTTTCATTTGTGCGTGTGTGTGTGTGTGTGCGTCTATCGGTGTCTGTGTGTTGAAGTGTGATTAGTCTTTATCGTGCTGTGTTGCTAATCGCGGCACTTCATTTGGTCAGCGCACGTGACCGACCTGACGCCCCTCCGTTCCCCCTCTTCCCTATGCACAGTCAGCCTTGCGTTCGTCCAGCTGTTGCGCTAATTAAGATGCATACGCTTTTGCTAATTTATGCTGGCTGACACACACACACACACACCCCTCTCTCTCTCTCCCTTTTCTTTTGGGCCATATTCAACTCACCTGCATTAGCTGCAAACGTCGCCCCGTTTTTATGGCCGGATTTCGTGCCGCTGCACTGCAGCATCGTCCGCTGCCAACATTGGAAATATCCTCGGAACTAATCGAGCGCACGGAAATTTTATCGAGTTGCAGATTGTGATGCGTGTGTGTGGGCAACAGCAGCGAACCACCACCACCATCGCCAGCACCAGCGTCCGTGCCACCAGCTTCGTTGCCTGAACGAATGGCGGGATGATTAGATTTGCAGTTGCTAATGTTTATCTTAATGCATGTGGATGCTGCAGCAGATGCTGAAGCGGAGGCTGTTGCCGAAGCTGTTGCATCCACAGCTGTTGTCTCCATGTTGCTAGATAGTTGTTGTGGTTGCTGTTGTTGCTGTTGTTGCTTTTGTTGTTGCTGTAAACCTATATTCAATTTGCAAGCTGCTCTACCATTTAGCATATTGTTCATTGCCCAAGCGAGCACATCGAGAACGGCTCATAAATACAAACGTTTATGGCTGCATAAAAAGCGATACATAATTGTTGTTGTTGCTGTTGCTCTTATTGTTGTTGTTGTTGCTTGAGTGTATCAGCTTCGATCATAGAGAGATAGAAGCACTTGTCTGGCTTTTCCCAACTAACTCTAATGAGATGAAGGCGAGGCGGACGCTGATACGCGCAAAATAATTGCAAAAATGAATAAATAAAGACACATGTGTGTGAATATGTATGCATGGGTGTGTGTGTGTGTGTGTGTGTGTGTCTGACTGTGGGTGTGATAAGAGCTAGAGAGCGCAGCAGAGCGACTCAACCAGTCAGCGAAATGTCAGTTGAACAAATTTGATGGATGAGCAGCCAGCGATGGCTTTCATGGGTTTGGGTTTGTTTTGTGTCCTGTCCAGTCCTGTCGCACTTTCAGTTTAATTGAAGTTACATTTGATATCAAAGTGAGGAAATGTAATGAAAGGGCGAGTAAATAAAGGATTATTAGCACAAGCAACATTTCAATTGCTGTCTGCTTATTTCTTTTTTTCGCTCAGTGTAGCTTTGTGCAAACAATTTCTGCAATGCACACCCACTCACACACACACACACTAGCACACCCATAGTCACACGCACACACACCCACACCCACACACACCCCAGACAGACACACATCTTTTCGACACCGCCTGTTGCTCGAGTTGTTTACTTTTCACACACATCAAACGCATTTATTGATTAAACTTTTAATTGCCTTGACAAATGCCCATCAAGCGGGCACAAGTCAATCAACACACATTAATGAAAAATACAAAAAATTTGAAAAAATTATGATTAATGCGATAACACGTTATGAAAAGGAAATGCTGTGAGCATGTCATAAATTTCCGATTTTAAACCACAAAAATGAACCACCAAATTTCGTTGTATATTTATTTGCACATCAATCGCGCCCGCACATAAACAATAAATATTAATAATATTATTTTTATTGCCGCATTAAATTGTGGAGTGGGATGCACATGGGGGTGGCGAGTCACAAAATTCAATTATCTTTTTGGGCCAACTGCTGTAATACCGTTAATGTCGCGTTATGCGCTCAGGATTTACGCGTGTTGTTCCAACTGAAGCGACCGGCAGCAACTGAACTTAAACCTGTTGAGTTTCGTCCGTTTATAGTAGGTTGCTCTAGTTCAAATCCCTGTTGGGGCACCCGTCTAACCCACCCCCAGGACCACCCACAGCTGTTAGGCAGCTGTTAACAGTTAGAGCGACATCTGAGTCGTTTGTGTCTCGGACTTGGGGAAGTTGTCTGAATATTTTTATGATTCTTTGTATATATTTTTTAGAAACTTAACTTTTTGTATATATTTTTTGTTTAGTTTTTTAATACTTTGTTCTTTTAATAAGAATATTTATTGCTGAGGTGTAACGGTATTATAGTAGCTTCAACTGCTTGATTGCTGAAATTTTTTGGTGAAATACTGCTTGCTGTGTAGAGAGACTGTAAAGCTGCTTGTAATTAATTGAGTAGTACAAAGCTGATTGTTATAAAACTTCAATTTCATACGAAATTTGTTATACCGAGCAGTGCAAGCAGTTAAAAGCTGCTTGAAAAACAAGGACTAAGCACGATATTTAATGTATATTTTATTATGATATATGAGAGTATATATGGATATCAGATATAGAACCTTACATGTACTTGAAGGCGGCCGTATAAGCTGGCATATTCTGTTTTGTTGAACTTCTTACTATCTTTGTGTTTAGTTTCGTTTCGTTTCTACGAACGAGGCGAATCTCTCTGCTTATGTTCTCGAGACTGTTCAGGCTGTTCTATGAAGAGATGCTCAAAGAAGCTGCGAATCAGTGTACTTGCATTTTATATGTACTGGATTTGTGACACGTTTTTAGGATTAGAGTATTTTACAACTAAATGTTTAGAGTGTGTCAGCAGTCTGTTACATTCTATTTTTATTTTATAATTTCGTATTTGCGCAGCGAGCTTCGATGTGTATGCAAGGCGTCTTCAGGAACAACTGAGAACTACGTCTATCTATTGCTCTTCCAATACCATTGAATCTCATTCGTTGGCAGTTTCGGTGGCGCCCCGCTCTAACGTATGATCGCTAAGCGACAATACTGCAAACAGAAGAAGTTAATACCTAATTTGCAATTCGTGCGGAATACACGTGCTATACACAGTGTAATAACCCCGCCGACATCTATTTATTCAACTAAATTGTTTAAACAAATTTGCACATGCAAAAATGGCGCTTCACAAATATGAACTGCTTGCTTAACTAATCTACACTGCTTGCTGAATTTCATTTAACTCATGTCACAAGCTGCTTGCTATGCGCCTGACGTAAGCAGGGGTACTTGCTATGGACAGGACACTTGTTGCTTTCTGACTCTTCCCCAAGTTTAGAAAGCTTCAATTTAATTGCCACAACATGTCGTATGATTAATATCTAGCCATTAAATGAAGTTATTATACAACAACAATAACAAAATAAGCGCATGCACGACAATATATAAATCAAAGTGGGATTGCCATTGTCACGCCTCTTTGTGAGCGCATGAGATCATCGCGGCGATAAATCGACTCCATTCTCGCCTCCAAAATAACGCCTAGAGGTACGCAGACTTTCCCAAAACAACACAAAAAAAGAAGAAAAAAAACACAGCCATTTGCATAACTAGCTGTAAAAGTGTTTAAAACATTAACAATCGCTAGCGATTGGCTGAATGCTGAATCCGCCAAATGAAAAAAAAACAACAACAACAAACAGAAAAAAAACCAAACGAAATGATATACGAAACAACAACAACAGCAACAGTAAAAAAGCTTAATAAAAAATATGCTCAGTTAATGTAAAACGCAAACCAGTTCTAAACAGTAGAAAAAGAAACAACAGCACAACGCTGCTGTTGGTCGAAACGTTGGGCGCATCATCGCAGACCACCTTGTCGGCTGCTGCTTCGCTTCTTACTGCTCACTTCTCACTGCTCACTGCTCAGTGTTCACTGCCGACTTCTCACTTCTCCCGCCAGTCCAAATACAATTGGATCGGGTAGCTTTGAACTGGGCGTCGCGTCTAGGTGTTGCTGCTGTCGCTGCTATGGTGTCCAAATTGATGTTTCAATAAAGACTATAAATTTATGACTTACGAATCAAGTGGTTAAGAGACATTCCCCAATGCCGGACAACGAGTAGGTGTCGCCATTGGTGCCACAATGAATTAATTTGGACAATTTATGAGCCAATCTTAGAGACAGCCAGCCACACAGCCGCACAGTCGCACATCCACAGCTAGCTAACCAGCTCCAGCTAGGCCAATCGCCTAGGTCTATTCAACTAGCACGGTGGTCGAACGTTTCTATTCGAGAAATTGAATTATAATTTGATGCTCCAAACGCATCTGCATACATTAACGAATCGATTGGGCCACATAAATCTGGCAGCTGCGACACAATTAGCAGACGCCAAAACCAACCAAAGCCGCCACCCAAAATTGACAGCCAAACCAGGCAGCCAAGCCAGTCAGCCAGCTAGCCAGTCGATCCGGGCCGAAAAGTGTACGTACATAAATAGTCCGCATTGCTGCGCTCCAACAGCTGAAAGATAAACCTAAACGTAAACATTCTGATGGGCCAGAGCAAGTCGATAAAGAGATGCTCTTCATGGAATACATTTTATTATGCATACAATTTAAGAGTTAACTCTTTTCGGCAATTAAAGCGAGAGTATTATTGAATACTGCTTTCGAACTTAAACGTATATAAAATTAAACAGAGATGTATCAAGTGGGAGCTGGAAATGTTAAGATTGTCTGGAAAAGCTAAGACTGTTGAAATTTCTATATATTGTTTGTTGATAATGAAATGAAATTGACAATTTCTGGTATACTTGAAAGAGATCGAAATCTAAAATATAATAATAAATATTATTTTCGCTTTTAGTATGAAACTATAAATATATAATTCATTTTTCTTTGAAATAATTCATTTTGCATATAAATGTTGCATGAACATTATGGAACATAAACATATAATTCATTTTTCTTTGAAATAATTCATTTTGCATATAAATGTTGCATGAACATTATGGAACATTATGGAAGAATTTTCCTAAATTTTGTGTATTAATTTGATATTTTATTAAATGAATCAAAATATGTAGGAAAATACATCCAATGATCCAAAAAGGGATATTCCAAATATATTTCCAAAGCTTCTAAAATTCAGCTGTAAATGTTATATTCAGTTTTCGATTTGTTAACATATGGAAATCTGACAAGTGCAACACTTGAGCTTATATGCCCAGAGTACGCTTACGGATTCTCAAGAGCTTGGAACCGAGAGCTGTCCACATTCTGCAGCCTTGCCATGAACTGACTCTTAAAATGTCTCATTTAAATAACTTGCATGCATTTAGTCATCCTTTTTGTCCCAACTTGGCAACAGGCTGCAACTCGTTGCTGTTGTTGTTGTTGTTGTCGTTATTGTTGTTGTTGTTGTTGTTGTTGCAGGCATGCGCCCAGGGCAGAGATCGTCGACGACGACGACTACGTCAACGTTAAGTGGACACAAAAGTCGCCTCTCGTCGTTGAGAGTGTCGCGGCGGAGAGTATGTAAATCGTATGCGATTCTTTGTTTGAGATTTGCAGCGGGCTGCAGTTGCTGCTTGATCGATTTAGTCTTGCTTTTGTCAATGCGATTCAATTGTTTGACACAAACAAAAGGATAAACATGTGTGTACAAGATTTACATCAACATCGTTTTACTGTGTGTGTGTGTGTGTGTGTGTGTGCATAATGGAGACATTTTTATTTGGCCTCTGCTAAATCTTTGATTTGACAAATTTTGAGCAGTTGTTGAGTAGTTGCAGCAGCAGCTGCCCAGGCAGCAACTGCTGCATTTTAATTAATTCAAATGCAATTCAGCAGCATCCGCAGACGAGTGAAGACGCGCTGATTGAAGCTGAAAGCCAGCACGTGAGACAGCAGCAGCAGCAACAGGCAGGAGGCCGCAGCAGCATCAGCAGCAGCAGCAGCAGACAATCAGACAGCAGCCACTGTCACTTTTTTGTATTTCCTCTTCAGTTGCGGCTTGTGCGGGGTGCAGAGGCTGTGGACGTACTCGGCTCATTCAGTAAACGTTTGTGATTTGTAACGATTGTGCAGTACATAAATCAGTCATGGATTTATTGCGAGAAATGAAATTTGCTGGCTACGACTTCGACTCCAACTTCGACTACAAACTTGGCCTGGGTGAAGGTGAAGCATCTTCACTTGGCTCTCGCTACGTTTGTAGTTTTGTCTGTCCGTCTGTCTGGCTGTCTGGCCGTCTGGCTGTCTGGCTGTTTGGCTGCTGGGTCGTGGTCGTGTGAGTGGCGCTGCGTGTGGGTCGCATAAATTTCACGCTTTGCGCAGGCGCTGCTACAAATCGATGTTCTCTTTTTTATACCCTCAAATGGCAATCGTAAATGCCTAAAATGGGGTATATTTGTTTTTCGTCTATAGAAGTATATAAAATGTTTATTAGCTGATCGAGCTGAGTCCTTTTAGCCATGTTAATCTCTGCATGCGTTTGTCTAGCTGTTTGAATGAATGATTCGATCGCGATCACTATTAAATTTTATAGACTTTAGAGTTTAAATATTTAGTTTTTTGCATACTTAATTTAATTTCGTGTTTTGTTTTAATATATTCTATTATGTTATCTTTTATTTAGTTGATTTTCTTGGTTTCTCAAAGTGTTTTATTACTGAGGTAACCTTTTTGAATGGTTTTATGTGTTTTTAAAATGAAATTTGAAATGAGACTCTGAAACTTATTGATAATTGTCTTGGGTTTCTTGATATTCACTAAATATCAAATATGTTTAATATGTTAAATATATGGCTATCTCCACCCTATTAGTTTCTTTCTCTCTATTATACTATGTTTTATTATTCTAAAAATAAAATAAATCTGGCATCGTTTCAGCAAATATTAAAAAATAAATTGACAGTGTATATGTTTTATCTTTAATATGTATGTATGTATATCATAGAAAACATAGAAGTAAATGAAAAAATCAATATATGAGCTCAGCTATTTACACTTAGTATCATTCTATATGATAGAACTTATTTTAACTGCTGGCATATGGGCAATGGGTATCTGCTAGTCGCATCATTTTACTCTTATTCCTTACTTGCCTATTTGTTTCTGTTTTTTGCTAGTTTTTATGAGGCATGCGGCCGTGCAGCGCCGCTAGCTAAAATCGATAGTTTTGACAGTCGACGAGACGAACCAGGAAATTGTAAGTTGCGCCAAAAACATGTGTGCTCAAGCCAATATACATATATATACATATTGTATATATGTACATATATATGTGTGCGCATCTGTATATCAGAGTAACTGCTGACCTGGGCTGCCAAGCCGCCATTAGGCATGGCAACAGCCAAAAGGGCAGATC
The DNA here is from genome assembly GCA_035047565.1 of Drosophila mulleri. Taxonomy (NCBI): domain Eukaryota; kingdom Metazoa; phylum Arthropoda; class Insecta; order Diptera; family Drosophilidae; genus Drosophila; species Drosophila mulleri. Next base: position 5,650,372 of record JAWNPK010000060.1, read on the forward strand.
ACGAGTCTGGGCCAAGCAGATGTCTCCCTCTCTGTCCGTCTGCCCGTCTGCCCGTCTGTCTGTCTGTGTGTATGAACACGCAATGCACGGCTAATTGTTCGCTGGCCAACAACAAATGTTCAGCTGTAATGCGATAACTGAGCAGCCAACTCAACTCAAAGACAGTGGCTAAAAGCGAAAAGGTAACAATTTTTGTTGTTCTTGTTGTTGTTGTTGTTTGAATTATTCGCATCATATCTGATTGCATGACAGTTCTCAATTACTTTTTTCGGCATTTCAGTTGTTCCATTACGAAATTGTGTGAGAGAATTACGAATTGGCATTTGGCCAGCAAAATGCTAGACTTAGAAATAGATTTCGCTATGTAAATATTTATCGAGTTTAGCTGTTAGGGCTAGGCTTAGGCTATAAATCAACTGTTTAAATTTACAACTTTTTATTGCATATTTTCAGTGCCATAAAATGAAGTGTGAAATGTGAAGTGTTTACGGATGTGAGCTGAATAGAAGGAGCATAAAATTTGGAGGGAAGCTTGGAGATGAAGCGAATTTGATTTGATGGTAAGTCTATTATATTCTGTCTATATACATATCTATTCGTAATAAAACCTAAAGCTAAATGAGGCCCCGTGCTAAGTCTATGGGGTAAATGTTTATGATTGGGGTATAGAGAGATGTTATAAACTTTTATAAAACTAAAAACTATACGATCTTCAATAACAAAATTTATCTAAACGTTTACGAATGTGGGTAAATATCTGGAAATTGCAGAATGAAACCTTGAAAGAGTTTTGAGCATCATAATATTTTATATATTTTAAAATACGCATTTCATTGATTCATTCTGCAAACCTGCAAATCCTTTTAAATTTGAGTTCAATGCACTTCACACGAATATTTCAGTTTCCCTTTTTGCGTTAGCTGGTGTTTGGCTCCAGTCTAACCGTAGCTTGTGCGCATTACCGTTAGGTATTTTGTGTGTGTATGTTTTTGGCCAAAAACTTATAATTTATGACTGGGTAAACTTTGCCTAATCCCGGGCCTAATCGTCTGGGCCACGCTGCGCTGCATGTCCCATGGACCGATAGCAAAGCCAAATAAATATATATATATATATATAGTTTATTAAAAAAAGGAAGGAAAAGAGTCAGTCACCTCGGCAGAGAGCACGTTTCGCTTGTATTGAAACTTTCTTGTGGCGCGTTTTGGTTTCGGCTTTCGGTTTTCGTTTTCGTTTTCGTTTCATTTGCTGGCTTTATAATTTATTATCGGTTCAAAGGCATCTCAATTATGGCGCTCCTGGCAGACATGAAACCCCGCAACTCGTAGCGAATCTCTTTTGGCCAATCTCATTGGCCACAAACATATCTCGCCTGCGCTCTCGCGCTGCGTTTCGTTTTGTTAAATCTGCAATCGCAGCAATTACAAAAAACTCTTAACAAAACTTTATTCAATTAACTCTTTGCCGAATGTCGTAATACTTAGGCAATTTTATGGCTGCTGCTGCTGTTGCTGCTGCTCGTTGGCTTTTCGCTATTATGATTATGAGCTGGCGTGTTTTATTGGTGTGAAAACGCGCCAGCGTGTTGCACGTTGCAAGTTGCTAGCGCGTTGCAGCTTCAATTTCAGGCACATTGCAATCGTGACGTGATTTTGATTGCCGGCAGCAGCAGTCGCAGCAAAAGCGAAGGCGATCAAATTGAACGCCCCTGCCAGCCATTGTTGTTTTTTTTTTTTTTATCTTTTCGTTTTCTGTTTTTCCTTTTGTTCTTGGGAGTTGGCAGAGTCAGTCAGAGAGCCAGAGATTTGCACACTTTTACTTTTTGCAGATCTTTGGGGGCATTGTTTCTCGCTTTGCTTTGGCAGTTAGTTACTTTAGCCGGAACTATAAATCCAGCCGCTATATCATTATTGTCTTGCGGGCATAGATTGATCGTAGACAAATTGTCGTCATGTCTGGACGCTATCCGCTGCATTTCAATTTGCCGCCCCCAAAAAGTGAAGACATAAAACAGGTAATGCCCAAGCGGCAGGTGCCATTGCGGCTCTTTCAATTCTTTTCGTGTTTTTGTTTGTTCACTGATTTATGCGACTATTCAAAAAAGTCAAAATTCAACACTTCTGTGTGCGTCAGAAAACTAAAGAATATGATAAATATGTGCGTGTTTGATTATAAAAGCCGTGTAGTAGACTGCGTAGATATCCTGTAATTGGCGAGCTGATGTCATATGTGGATATTTTTGATGATTTGCTATGATATTTCATTGGAGGGGCAAAGTATTGTTATTCGGGCATCTTTAAAGAGTCAATGAAAGAGTACTGCTGCCTTTTAGGCTTATAAATTGTTTTGGAAATACTTGCATAGAGCTTTCTATGAGATAAAGAGAAATACTTCAGGTAGAAACTTAGTTTGTACGCAAGCTTTTTGGGCATACTACAGATATTCTACAGATACTAACCTCATAGAAACTCGTTTTAATAAATTTTAAAATAAATCTACTCTTAATATTTATATATATATTTTATATGTATATAAATCTTCCCAAAGAAATATTCCTACTAGTGCACTAAGCTTTAGTTGTAAGAATTATATTAAAAAAAAAAGGTTAACACTTCATATTTAAATTTCCTCTCAGTTCTACTTTTACATCGCTTATATACCCACTCTAAATAATTGTCTAGGTCATACATTTTGTAAATTCCAAGCATTGCTCAGCCCAAGCACGCTTCAAGCGTACCTATTAGAAATTCCAGGCATAGAGCCTTCGCCTAAGCATTGACGTTTATTGACACTTAACTCCGCTGCGTTTCAGCCCCGAGTGAGGGCCGTAGGAAGTGCCTGCAAACAAATGAAATGTGATTTCTGTCATAGTTGCTGTTGACGACGTTGTTGTTATTGTTGTTTCTATTGTTGTAGTTGTTGTAATTGTTGCTCTTGACGATGATGACAAATGGCTTCCATTTCCTTTTCTTGTTGATTGTAGTCAATATCAGTTGCGATGATGTAGCTGCCAAAAAAAAGGCAAGTAGGAATGTTTTCATCGATTGTAGACGACTGGTGCATGCTCGCTTAAAGCGTAAAAGGAGCTGAAAGTGAGATAGTTGATAAAGCTATTATATTAAGGTCTTACATCTGAACATCTTCACATATGTATGATATTTGCTCTTTATCTAAAGTTTCAAGTCACCGATTTCTTGACAATATTTCACATATTTTAAACGACTGGCAATCCAATATACTCCTTTGGCAAGCTGATCGAACGGGCATAACAATGATGTTCAGGTCTCAGTTTCTCATTTTTGGGGTATGCCAAAATTGCAATGATCGTGTATTTGAGTTTCGTTTTTGGCATAGGGTATACGACGAAAAAATGCGCTAATTACACGCACTCGAGCACTCGTTAATTGAAGTTGTCAACAGGGGCAGCATGAAATATGCGCTGTGAATGCGCAAATGTTGATTTTTTGTTTGAGTTAAGTCTCTGTATGCTGGTTAAATCAAAAGGCCTCCGCCTCCGATCATGGGCAAGGGCATGCTGCCGCCCAATTATCTGTGAATTGAACTAAAAAACAAAATGGTGAAGAGCAAAGACAGAGAGAGAGAGAGAGAGAGAGTGAGTGAGTGAGGTGGAGAAGAATGAGATCTGCTGGCAATGGCGCCATTAATTATCACAAAAACGGATACATTTCTTCATAATTAAGCGGGTGAATGACATGTACTGGCAGACGGGCGGCAGGTGAAGAGCCACAGCAGTGGCTGGCTGGAGAAGCAGTCAAGTGAGCAGAAGGGAACCCAACCAATCCAATCCATGCAAAGGTGACCAGCCTAATGACAACATCGCTTCCGACTCGCTGCACAACTGCAGCTGCCAGCGGACAGAACAGCAGACAGCAGCCAGCTACAGCTGCAGCTTGAGCTCCCGCTCCATGGGCTCCATTAGCTGGAGTGATGCAGCGGCTAATAGAGAAGCATTACTCATGCCCAGCAGGACATCGTTATGGCCGCGTATGTCTAGGCCACAAGGAATACATTTGACCATCGCCAAGTGCGTTTGCAGCCATACTCCACAGTCCGCAGTCCACACTCCGCTCCATGCTCAGTGTGCGTTCGAGCTAAACATGCAATTGAGAAATTTATTAAAAATCATTTTCATTAATTTGGTTATTTATGCACAGGATCAAACATTCAATTAGGCTGATGTTATAAATCTCGCATTCATTTTTCACATGCTACGGCCACGCGTTGCATCTATAAATCACAGCGCTAGCAACTGTTGCAACTGCAACTGCAACAGCAACGAGCTGCTGGCAGCCCACGGTTTTCTGTGGCATCTGCAAACTATTTCACCTTCCATTCGGCAGTCCACTTTTTTGCCTATATTTTAATTGTCAATAAAATAATAAAAGCAAATCGATTGGGCTTCATTTTTTCCTTTTTGCATTGACTTCTTCGGTTTCGAAAGGTTAAAAGTGAAAGATCTCCTGCTGACTCTCAACAATGACAAAATGCTTTATGAACTACGAGCTTGTTGCATTGTTTTGTTTCAGTTTTTTTTTTTTTAAATACATTTTTTATTTATTTGTCATGTTCGGCACGAAAAATGAGAGTAATAAGATGCACAAAATACGATAAAAAAAAAAAATAGCGAACAAAAAATAAATCTTTGCAGCTCTTGCAAGCATTCGTATGCTCTTTTTTATGATTCACTTATTTTTATGACAACGAATGTGCGCCGGGACTAACCAGTTTAGTTTTATGGTTAGCTTGTGCCATAAAGAGGAGAAACACAAACTAAAATTTCTTTTATATATTTAAGTATATATAGCTGTAAAACAGACTGTAAATGTGGCCAAAACAGCTAATTCTCTATTGTTTGGTTCGGCCTGAAAAATGTGTTAAGGGAGTATAAAAATGATAGAGTTAATGCCTGAGTTAGGCCAGAGGAAAGCTGGCTGAGTATAGAGTGCATATATATATATGTATATATGTATTTGTATATATGGAAATGTTGGAGCATTATTATTTGGCACGCCCCTTTTTCATTGATTTCAGTATGAAAAGTTCTCATATACTCTCCATCAATATATCTATTGATAGAAAGATCTAGTGAGCGCAAAAATCATAAATGACAACAAATTAAGTAATCCAATAGTCAGTAGAGTATTGAAACCTCGCTTACAGTCAATATTTCCTATTTGCATACCCTGAACACAACTTATTCAGCAACTCATAAAGCAAAAAAAGCCTTGTTATGATTACGAATCGTTGAAAATAAGACAAAAAGACCGTTGCCAATAAATTGACAAAGGCAAATCAGTTAACGAAAATAGTTAAACAAAAGGAAAACTGCAACAAATTTGGGACATTTGTTGAGCTGACCTTTGGCTGACCTTATGCCCAGCGAAAAGTAAATCTCAGCTGGTCGACTTTACCTTAAAATAAAGGTGCCCACAGCTGAGCAGGAAGTAAGCGATTGGCGGCGGCTTTATCGATTGGCCCCAATCAAACTTGGGTGGGTAATGCGCAGATTATCTGCATATACATACATATATGTATATGTATGTATGTACATATCTATATCGATATGTATGTATGTGTACAAGTGTACGCCTGGCTAGATCATAAAAATCAACTTAATAAAAGCGAAATGAAGCGAGTGCCGGCTGCTCAGAGTGTTGCTCAGCTGCTGCGCATCATCAAAAAGCCGACAATTGGGGCGTGGCGCGACTATCAGCACGGCCCGGCCCCCATTTTGTGAGATGCCTGTGCATTGGCTGTGGCCACAATTTTTGATATAATAAATTGCATAGAAACATAAATTTAATTTTTTAACGCCCCAGAACGACAAGCACTAGCTGCTGCCCTAGCATAACAATTAAGACATCAGTGGAGCGAGACGGAGCTAGATAGAGACAGTGTGTCTGTGAGAGAGAGAGAGAGAGACTGATAGAGATAGCTGCTGTTATTGTTGTTGCTTGGTTGACAAAATGGTGGAATTAGGTAAATAATAATGCCGCACTCAGCGACAGCTCTCGGGTTTACAATAAATGGCGCTTTAGTTGTCGCTTTTCGCACTCTCACATTTTTCACGCAAGTGAGCACAAAAGGCGCGCCCTTGATCCGCCCCAGCTTGACAGCCATATGTTTGCCCCGGCATAGTCTTTTGACCATAATCATAACCATACAGAATACACAAGCTCATAACGTTCCGCGCAAGCGCAATGTGTACACACCACACATACACACACACACACACAGAGGTAGTGTGCCGCTGCTGGAGTTGATGGCTCTGCTTGCGCTGTGCGCCGTCTGATTGATGACTTTCATTTGCCATTCGGACAGGGCTACATTAATATCAACAACAGCGTCCTTCACTCCTAACCAGCCGCTTATGAGCAACAGCGCGCAGCAGCAGCAGCCGCGGCATCCTCTCGCTTTCGGGGCGTCACAATTGTGCAGGGAACACCCAGGAATTTGAGGCATTTTATGGCCCGGTGTTTGACTATTGCATCGCGAGTGTTTGCACAGCCATCCACAATCCACAATCCACAAATCCACTTTCCATTAGGTACACACGCGAGCATAATCGTTCTGGGCCGTGTTAAATTTATGAGTACTCGTATTTAGTTGTAGTCACTGTTTGTTTCTACACTAATCAAATCGAAGCCTCTTAACTAGAACAAGCTGTATGGAACACAAGTCTAGAGAGTCCAGGGTTATAAGTGACAGAAATTTACAATGAAACAAGATTTTCATGCATTTCTCTATGTGATAATAAGTCTATTTATCTCTCATGCCACTCCTATATTTTCCTGATGTATTTGGAACGTACTTAGTTGATATACAATAATATAGCTAGATCTGTTTAATTTATTTATAAATTTTGGTTATGAAGGAAGTTGTCTATTTCTTTATTTATCTTCCTAGTTCCCACAAAGTCTCTCTTTCTCTCTATGTGTATCTGCTTATCCCCCTTTCTCTCATTCGCTATCTCTTTTTGCTCTACCTTCCTCTTTTCTTTTTTCGAACTGTTTCGTATTGCCATTTCAGAAACTCTACTTACAATGAAATATTGCTCATAAACTATCTGAAATTCAATTTATATATGCATTTTTTATTTCCCATATCTCTATCCAGAGTTTCAATTCAGTTTTGTTATTCTCACAGATGAACAACATTTATCATATTTCAATATATCATCTATTGCGATATCTACATCAATACGCTCTCATCATTATATCTATGAGAGTACAAAAACTTCGCTTTTCATTTCTCTCAGCTGAATGCCAATCTGAACAGCTCCATTCGGCAAATATAAAATAAAAGAAGAAGAGAGAGCGAGTGAGAGAGAAAGAGAGAATATGCTAGCTGCTGGAGCAGTCATCAGTTGCCAGTTACGAGTCGCAGTCGCGCTGCCATTGGAATCATTACTCACGCGCACTAATCCCAGCGACTCCATTTGCCAGCTGGAAGCTGTGCGTCTTCGTTCAGCCGGCGAAGCTAAGAAAAATCACATGCGCAGCATTTAAAGATTTGCGGCGAGCGAGCGAGTGAACGAGCGAGGAAATGCAACTGCGCGCGAACCACGACAGAGTCGTCGATAAGCAGCTCGGAAAAACTTGCAAAGGCACCAAGCAGGCAGAAGACAGCAGTAAGCCAGTCCAATTGAGTTGTTCCCCTGGCCAACTGGTTGCTCCTGCTGCTGCAGCAGCTGCTGTAGATGCTGCTGTTACTGCTCTTCCTCTAAGCATGTGCTGCACGTAATGGTGTTGCATTTATTAAAGGCTTTTGTGCGTGCGGGCTCAGGCTCCGGCTCCAGCTCCAGCTTGAGCTCCACACTCCTAGCTCTCTCTCTCTCTTTCTTACATGCTTAATCCATAAATGGAAATTAATGGTTTAAATACGAATGTATTTGGCGGCCATGTGTGTTCGTTCGACTGCTGCTCCAGCCAGGCAGGCAGCCAGGCTAATGGCTCTGGCCTCGTAACGGTACAGCTTGAGTGCCACCGCATTTGCGGCATGGAAAATATTAAGACATAAATGTCGTCAACAATGATACGGACTATGGACAACGTTGGCTCTATGGCGTAGGCGGCTTGGATGCTGGATACACAGTGCACAGTGGTGCAATTTGCATGTGGCCGGCGTTCAAGAAAATGGTTTTTCAATTAAGGGTACGCGCATTATCCATATATCATCTGATTGGCTGTCGTAATGAGCATAACAATGCGACGCCCTATCGCTCGCTGTCTCTCTCTCTCTATCTCTCTCTCAGTCAATGCCATAATCAGAGAGAGATTAGCGCCCACCAGGCAAAAAAGTACAAAAAATCTATGCCACATATGTGGCCCGGCCTGGCCATTGTTGTCTGCCCCCATTTTGGACACGGGGGCCCTTTTTCTACTTGGGTCATTCTGGCTTCAGGGTAGACTCTGGTCAGCGCATAAGTGCATATAAAAAATGATACCACAATTTATGGGCGACATCTAATGGCTGCAACAGTGTTGGCGGATTTGCAGCCGCTGCAGCAGCAGCAGCACATGCAGCTTGCCGCAGCTTGCTGCACATCACATAAAACATAATCAAGTTCACATTCACCCAGTCATCCGGGGCGACAATGGCAGCTCGCATCCTGCTTGGCTAGAGTGTCGCCTCCCGCTCCGACTATGCGAGATTAATTTTCAGGCATATTGTCATATTTTCTTGTCGCATGCGTCACTTTAGTCGTTCGTTCGTACGTTGGTTCTTTTTGTTAACGTTTTGATTCCATTAACTCATACAGTTGCAAATATTGAGCAGCTCAGCTAGTCTGCTCGTAATTTCCCTACCTTTTGCTGCTCCAAATTATATGCCATTTGGTTTGTTCGCATCGAATGCATTTATCATTTGGCAACACACATAACTGTCGCGAGTTCTGTATTAATTGTTGACCATTTGGCATTTGGCAATCGCATTCATTGCCGCCAAAGCGCGCGTGGGCGGGTGTCTGTGTGTCTGTGTGTGATGCTAGAGCTGTTGTGGGCGAGCTGCATCTGCCATAAGCACTAGCTGACATTAATAATACCAATTGGAATGCATTTAATGCGTTCTCACAGCTCTGAAGAGGAAACAATTTTGATTATCACAATTGATAACTTAACCAAAAAATTCCAAACATTTATCTAGATGCTCTTAATTATTTCATTCACAACCTTCAGCTTTACAGGGTTGCCACACTTCCCAAACAATTTATTTAACCTTTAAAAGTAGTTATATTTACCTTATCTACCTTTTCTTAAGCACTTTATACCTCTTACACATTGATTCACATTTATTTTTTTTTTTCACGTTTATGCAAATTAGCTTGCAAGTAGATTATCATAAGTATTTCATTTGTTTGCTCGTTGCCAACAATAGTCAACAATTTGTATTGTTATTATTATGTTTTGTTGTTGTTATTGTTGTTGATGCTGTTCATCTGCTTTTGACGCGAGTTCGTTGCCTAAGTCTTTTGTTTGCAGACCACACGCACTGAGAGGTCGCTCATATAATTTCACGTTGCAGCGCTCGGCATTGATTTCACTTATTTGAGCAAAACGAAACAAGCCCGTTAACAATTTGCGCAAAACATTTGCCCAGCCCCCCTAAAAAAAAAATGAAAGAAAAAGAGATGAAATAAAAGCCAAGGTCCAGGTTCTTTGGGAGTTCCAGTCAGCCAGCCTGGGATTAGGGCTGCAGCGGAGGCGGAGACGGTCGCATCGACAACGCACGCCTGTTCGCATTCAATAAATAAAATGTCAAAACAATAATGAAATGAATTATGAGCGCGCATCAGCAGCGACGGCAACAGTCGCAGCAGTAGTTGGGGCAGCAGTTAGGGCAGCAGCCGTTGAGGCTGGGCGGCGTGGGCTACCATCGCTTGGCTGGCTGGCATTGCCCGCTAAATTTCTTGTTGCTTTTATTTATTGATTTCGTGCGTATGCACAATCAGCGCACAGCACTGAAAGACTGCAGCGCTGATGCTGCTGCTGCTCCGCACACACACACACACAGACAAAGAGAGCGTCATCCTGGTCTGCAATATGGTTACAATTGTCAGAACGCTCGTTTGGCCAGCGATTGGCTGCAAGCCTCGGGCAGACGCGTAATGAAATGCTATATGTGTGTTTGTGTGTATTTGGGGGATTATAGCCGATGTATATGTCGCTCTTTACATACACGTTTGCAAGTCAGCCATACATACGTCGCGTCGTCGTCGTCGTCGGCGGAGGCTAACGCCATGCGAAACGCAATCAAAACTTTCGCTGCCAAACGAAAAAAAGCAATTATTTCGATAAAAATGACCGTTTACTGTCGTTTTGTGGATATTGAGGTTCAATTTATGTATGTTACAGCCACAACAACAAAAAGAACAACAACAACGGGGGAGTCGACTGTGCTTATAGCCAACAATGTTACCGCTGCGGCTCGTTGGCGAGTCGCCTTTATAACTGGGTCAAGGGAACGTACACAGAAAGTAAATAAATAAAATCAAAATTTACATTCCGCTTTTTGCCACTACAAACATCATCAGCATCTCACATTCAAATTATGAGCAGCAGTTGGACGAAATTGAATTTGTGTTTTCATTAATTTCAAAATATGATGCTGCGGTTGCGGTTTTAGTTAATTGATATAACTGAAATGCAGAACGTAAATTATGTGATATATTATGAAAGAATATGATTTCTGAATAGTTCACTAATAGTTTGCTTTCTTTCTTAAATAAAACAATGATTTTTAAGCCAATATATATACCATTCCTATGTAGCTCTCTGCCAAAGTTCAACCTGCGTGCTCAAACTAAAAGTCCTAAATCAAACTCTTGTTAAGCTCTCCATATACATATATCATCAAGTTTCCGTTAGCAAAACTAACCGGCTCGGGCCCGTTAGAGCTACAGATTCCATTCAATCATTAGTTAAGCTCTCCTTATATGGTGCGTCTTTCATAAAAAATGAGACTAATATACTAATAATAAGCCAGATTCCATTACGTTTTATAGTTTCTCACCCATTTGCTATAAATATATGAATTAAATATTCATAATTTTATCAATATAACTGCACCTACTCATAATAAAAACGCGCTGCGATCTGTGTATAAATGTAATTTGTATATGATTTATGTGCTCAACATTTTTTATGGAGCACTTAAGACTTGGCCACTTAGCCATGTGGGGCTTCAATCTTTTTTTTTTTGCCAATGATTGGCCACATTTTTGGGGCGACAAATAAGGAGCTCGATTTGGAACGCCCATAAAAATATTGATTTTCAAATATTTTGATATGCTTTATAGACGATATATATGTATGTATATATATGGATTGATATTTGCAGCTGAATATCAAAAAGCTACATATATGTATGTATGTATATGCTCCAATATATATCTCAGCTGACCACGCATGCATTAATATTTTAACGATCCTCAATGCAAGCTGGTTTCTGTGGCCCTAGGCAGCGGCTATAGTCGTGGCAGCGGCAGCGGCGTTGGTTAGCCTTATTTGGATCAAGATAAAAATTATGTATGATCAAAAATCAGTTTGACAACAAAATGCTTTATGTGCGCAATTCTTAACGCTGCAATTTAACAAAACGGCACATTATGAGATGAGGAGGACGGAGCGAGTACAGCTGGATGCAGCAGGGCCACGAGGGGTAACCCAATTTCATTGCCGTGTGTGTATGTGTGTGTGTGTGTGTGTGTGTGTGTGTGTGTGTGTGTGTGTGTGTGTGTGTGAAGGAGGCTGTGCCATGTTTCTGAAACGTTGCTGGCATGCTAATAAGGGCGATTGCTCGCGTTGCTCGCGTTTCTCAAGCGTTGGCGGGACTGTCTGCCGCACAGCTTTTCACCCGGGCGAAAGTAGTCAAAGTTGAATGGCCCACCATCTTGGCCGACGCCCGCAATCATTCATCATAAACGCGGTAAGCGATCGGCAGCAGCAGCTTCATCTCAACGATGCTGGCAACCATCAGGCATCAGGCATCAGGCATCGGGAATCAAGCATCAGGCATTTGGCAGTTTACCTGCCACCGATATCTTCAACGTCGATCAATGCAAATTTTTGCGCCGATCAAAAACTGGCCAACTGCAGGCTCTGTGGCAGCCTACGCAGGATCGATGCAGCAGCGGCAGCATCGGCGGCAGAGGCTCAAGAATTATTATTAAATTCGATATAAATAATATTTGCAAGCCCTGCTCGCTCGCATGGCGTGTGTGTGTGTGTGTGTGTGTGTGTGTGTGTGGCTGGAGTCGGTGCTGCTGATTAATAAAAGACGGCCTGCGAGCTGCTGTGGCAGCAGCAGCGTTGCGTTGCGCGTTGCGATTGCCCGCGGTGCTTAAATTCTGAGGCATCTGTCAAACTGAGCGAAGGTGCACGTTTTGTATGCACAGCTTGATGCCAGAGCAGGCCGGGCCAGGACGTGGTCGCACAGCTCAGTAGAACAGAGTCAGACTGCCTGCGACTCAGACTAAGAGTCAGCCCAGGAGTCGCAGACCCACCGAGCAGCTCTGCACTGTGGTGTTCAAATATACATATATACATTTTTCTCTGCTTCTTCTTTTTGAAATACTTTGCATATGTGACACTCGCATAATAACGCTTCAATTAAGCTCAATTCTGTTGTGGAGCCGGGACTGGCTTTTGCAGTTTGCCTTTGACACGATTTTCTTTTGTGCGGACCAACAAAAAAAAAGGTGGTGCAGAGGAGGGGAGGTGGGTAACAAAAACTGCGCTTCCAGATGCATATCAATAAGATCTGACGTCAATTTTGATAAGCGAACGCATATTATTATTGTTATTATTAGCAATATATACACATATACATATATATATCTACCTGTACAGGTTACCTGCTCGAGAGGTCGAGCAGAAGCAGGACGGGCGCCGATCACTTATAATAAGCAGCAAAGAGCACAGAATCCCTTCAAGCATTTCGTTACATTCACGTCCGCCGCAGATATCAGCCAACAATCGACATATGCATAAGGAGCAAGGGGCAGAACAAAAAATAAACCAAAAGCAACAAATTAAACAGAAAAGAGTAAAATAAAGTACAGCTGAGTAAAGAAAGGAAAAGAGAAGGAAAATTCCTGAAGCAGCAAAAGGCGAGCAGAATATAACAAGAATTATGCAAAAATTATGCAAGGCGCAACAATTTACAAAGTGCCCTGCTCCATTGCACCGTGGTGCTAGATGTGATGAAAAAGGGCTGCAAATTTAATTAGTTGCACAAATGAGTTCGGGATGGGACAGAACGAGGTGTGATGCTTAGATAGAATATGAATATAATGGAAGATATAGTATATACAAGATATGGTCTTCCTTTTTCCTCTCTGAAAGTTAGAAACCTCTAGGCTAATCTAGTTTCTGTATGTATAGTGAAAGATAAGGCAATAATTTTCCTGTCAACCTGATGACAAATATTTACCAACTAACAACTTTCAGCTGCCAAATCCATTCAAGTTGAAGATGAAGAACTAAAGCAAAAGCTTCTATATCTACATCCCAATCAAAAAACTTCTTGTTAAACAATTCACTGAGTAACAAATCACAGTGGGTAAACTTACTAAATGCTGAAACTATAAAATGATTCATCTTTAACATTTTATGTGTTTTATTTCTGAGTATTTTTCATGTGATATACTACAAGCAGAGTTTAATCCTAATCTAGATTTGTTTCGGAACAGCTCATATAAGCTAAGTCACACTGTGCGTTCGATTTGTGGCATAGATAAAAGTTGACGTTTTGATCGATATTTATTGTAGGTTCACATGGTAAAGCTATGATGATGATGACGATGACGACGACGAGGAGATCGTAGCTGCCAACTGGCCAACTGCACTTGGTCTAAATGTCCTGCAGTGGTTGGGCAATCGTTTTGATGATCTTAGACAGAAGCTTGGCCCAAAACGCAAAAGGGGCGTGTTGCCATGTGATTTAAGATTTCATTTCTTAGGTTTTGAGGCCAAAACAATTTGTAACTGGCGCAACATGTTGCTTGTTGCTTGCAACAATCTCTTTCTCTGTCGCTCTCTCTCTCGCTCCTGGTTAGCGGCATGTGCATGTGCGTCCTGGCTTGGAGTTAGGCTTCGGTTTGGAGCTGGGCTTGGGCTTGATTCTGGTCGCTGCACTCTCGGAATACATTTGTAGTAATCACGCGTTATCGTCGCATTTGGACATTTTAAAAGGTCATAACTTAAAACCTTATCTCGTTGCGACGGCAGACGACGGGACGGAGACGGGGCGACACGAACATACGACACACACGCACACGAACACACACACAGACGGCCCAAAAGTAGCCGAAATTAAGCACAAGAGCACAAGGATAACATGGAATGCCAATGCCGAAGCGCCTCGACTCAAAACACGCAACTCAACAAAGACAAGGAGAGAAAGAGAGAGAGAGAAGGCGGGAATGTGAGAGGGGGAGAGAGAGAGTGAGTGAGAGAGTTGCTTGGAATGGAATTGAGTAGATGTTGGCAAGCATTCCATGGAGTGCGCTCTGATAATGAGACACACACACATACACACTCACACACACACACAGGACACAGTTTTGTGAGAGGTTGCGCTAAAAGCGAATTGATAAGCTGACAGCTCCGGAGTAGGCGACCAAATCTTGCGGGGCACTTCCTTTGGCAAAACCTGCGACGTCGTCGGCGTTCGTTTTTTGTTTGTTTTCTTCCTCTTTTGTGTTTTTTTTTTCTTCATATGATAGCCAACGGGGGGCCCCAAGTCGAATGACCATTGATTCCGAATCGGACATGAACAGCGCGAACTATGAGTCAGAGACTGGGATCGGGCCACTTGCCGTTAGGGTGCGCCCAAACGCAAACGCAATTAATTTGCCTTTTATTTTATATATACATATATATGTATATATTTAGAGTTTTGGCAAATCAAAAACCCAAAGCCGACATTTGAGTTCCATTCATGGTTTCTCTTACTTAGCTCGTCTGCGAACATCAATCGATATCTTTCGTCTGCTTATAAATTTCGAATTAAGCTTCGAAAACAGGGAATTAAATATTGTTCTGAGAAACTCTACAAACAATTTAGAGTCATTTTTTATGGCAAGCACTTCATAAAAATTGTCTTTAATGTTGCTATAAAATCATCCAATGGCAAGCTATTTTGATTTGAGGCTTATGCAAATCGGAGAGATTTTTATAACTTTGTTAAGATTGAGTTTGGTTTAATATCTAGATTAAATATAAGATTTTTCTTAAAATTTGTATGAATAAACAGACTTATTTCCATGCTAAAATTATATGAATTTTCAATATTTAAAAGGAAAAATAAATAATTTTAGGATCTTCCGACTTATGTCTGCCTTGCGGTCATTAAACAGCTGCTGCTCCCTCCACTCGCTCGCTGCTTATCCTTGAATTGAAAGCAAATTAATGAAGCGCATAAATGCGGCTCAGTTTTGTTGTTGTTGTTTTTTTTTTCTGTTCAGAGTCGATAAGTTTTAAATGCCTTTGGCTCTCGGATATCAACGTAATTATTGAGCAGCCGGCAACAACAATAGGACAAACAACAACAATTCAAACACAGCTAGACATTTTCTATTGTTACGAATTTCATTTTGCGGCCTTTTTATTTAGAAATGAGATACCCAATATGTGCTCAGCGCAGCGATCCGATTAACATCTAACTGTGTACATAGTTTTCTTATTTTCTTCGCTCTCTCTCCCTGGCGTATGCGTGTGTTTGTGTGTGCGTGTGCGAGCGTGCGTGTGTGTTTGTGTGTTGACATTCCTTTTTTTAGTGACATTTTCTACGAAAACTCAATACAAACATATCGTCGCTCGTCCCTAGATAGATGCTCACAGCACTCCCATTCAATGACAAGCCCTAAATTTACGACAATAGACGAACAGGTAAAAAGATGTGAAGCCCAATGGGGTCGGGGTTCACTTATAGCCCTTCAGCGATACGCAGATGACTATCGCAACTGGACGACGACGACGACGGCGAAGACCGAGTCGGCACAGATGACTCATCAAATTAGCGTCTCGGGGCGCGGGCGATAAGCAGCGAGCCGAAGGATTAGCGCTTGAGAAATTACAAACTGAACATCAATGAAAGCAAGAGAGCGAGACAGAGACAGAGAGAGAGACAGAGTTTGTGATTGTTAAGGAAAAGTGCTCATATCATTTTACAAACACTAGTCCAAACCACTTGAGAATTGACACTGACTGAGCAAAGTCTTTTGGTGTATCTCTCTTTTCTCTTGTCCCAGCTATGGCTGGGAAAAGCAGAGACATTTTCCGAGGACCACCCTCGTGAGTCAGAAAATGTCAAGCATTTATTAATTGCTGGCATTTATTATTAGTTTAATTGGATGCGGGGGGTCGAGTCGGGGGTCGTGCATTGCTGCATTGATCTGCAGAGAACAGAAATCCCTCTTTATAGCAGCGGGAGCAGCAACAACACCAGAAGCAGCAGCAGCAACAGCAGCCGCATCATCATGTTTTTACAGTTAGTCGCGCAATTATTCGTACAATTTACACAGGAAGCTTTTGTCGCTGATGAACGCGGTTCGGGCGATAATCCGACAGCAAAATATGCGAACGTTAATTACGCTTTTCAGAACGACGCACGGAGCAGGGCGCAGGGGGCTCGACTCAAAGAGTTTGTTGGATCGCTCGATGCCTGACGGCAGATAATGTTGATCGCATGAATGATGGAATCGAACGCCGCTGCCACAACATGCGTCCAAGCCATACGGGTTCTTGATCGATTACAGCCAGATCGAGTGCCAGCTCGCTCTCTCTCTCTCTCTCTCTATCTCTCTCGTTCTCTCTGAGTCTTTGGGTTGATTGAAAGCTTGCAAATTGCTTAAGAAAATGCTGCACTTACGCATCATCAGCAAAGGATGCGATTGAGCTTGGCTCTCGGAGCTAGACTGTCGCCTCGTAAATGCTCAGAATGCATTTTATGTTTTTTATATGCATTTGGGTTTTAGTATTTCCCCCCTTTTACAGCCCTCACACACCGCTGCCTCAGCGATCCGTTTGTCCATTTGTCTTTAGGGCCTAAGTGCTGCATGTGGCGTTACTTTCGTTTCTGATTAATTTGAGCTAATTTGTTAAGTAATAAAAGGGCACCAACAAAAAGAAATAAAAGGTTCTGGCTGCCAGCGCCCAAACGAAGTTGTACAAAATAATATAAAAACAGTTTGAAACAAATTTCCATGATCTTCATTGAGGCGATTTATTAACACTTAACATGGGAACCTCGTTCCCATTGCGTAGGAGCAGCCCGGCCCGAAGTAGGGCGCCAAATTGTGCACGGTTCCTGGGCCTGCGGGTTGCCCCGTTGCATTAAAAAGTATAAGGAGAATAAAAAACAAAACAAAAATAAAAAACCAAGCGGGTTTAGTATTTCGATTACGGTCTTCTTTTCACCTCTCTCGATGCTGCTGCGCTCAATTGAAGCAGCAGCAGCAGCGGGTGGCGGCATTGTCGAAACTTATGTTTCGACTGCTGCTGCTGCCGTGGCTGTTGGTGGTGCTGCGGTTGCGGCTGCGGCTGCTGCTGGTGGTTATTATTATTGCTGGCTCTTTAAAGGCAAAAACTTTATTTAATTGACTCTCAGATTGAGAAGCGCTAAAGCGCACTCACAGTTACATTTTTTTGTTGGGTTTTTGTGTTGTTGTATCAAAGCAAATGATATCAATTAAATAACGTTAAGTGAAAAACTTTGTGCAGGTATTACGTTGGATTCAGCTGGCTTTAATGCACTTGTTGTTTTTTAATTTAAAGGGTTACTCATTAAGCACTAAGATCTGAACCCGCATACTCAACTTTTGTTTCTCTTTATGATAATGTTGTTTAAACTACATATATTTGTTTATGCAAGTGTGGGATTAGAGAACATGGAGTGTTTCTTATTATGACAAAATCTAGCATGGAATATAAACTATTATTTATATATTAGTCGAACGCTTTCTTTGCTTGTTTCAACGCTGTTCACTTGCCTTCATGATTGGCTTACTAAGACAATATCATTTAGTTAAAATTTATGTCTTAACTATGTTGTATTCAAATGATTGAAATTATGACTATATAAGCTGGCAATCATGTATACATTCATCCATTCAAGCCCGCATGCCCATAAATTTGGGTTTGTTATATAGGTAAAAACGTTTAACGTTAACTTTGCTTTTGATGATTATTGGTAAACTTGATCTCGAGCTAAACAAAACTTTATAGTCAAATATTTGGCTGATAGTTTGATAGTTCCACTGATAGCTCCGATTTCCATACAACTCGATACCCCGAAACTCATTTACGAAAATAGCTCATTTACCAAGGACAAATCTCTTAACTATTATAGCAATCAAAGCACATCAAATAAATCTTCCATAATGATTTCTTCCAAAGATCGAATCATCTAAAAAATTGCGCAATAAAGTTCCGGGTACACAATTTGGTTGGATGAGATAACATCTTTGGTCTTCTCTACGCCCAACAATTAATATCATAATAATTCTCAATAATTGTGTATACCTAATTAAAATGATAAATTAGTAAGCAGCTCTTATCGACGATTCACCAGAATCGCCCGCCGCAGAACAGTAGTCGACATTTCAAGGAAATCAAATAAATGGCACAGCAACTTAACATATTACTAAATAGATATAAGCTCTGCTCTTCATAGCAGGCCTTCGCCAAGTTGGAGCAGCACTTAAAAGATCATGTCTAATGCCAGCACCACATTTGCGTCAATTAATTTATTAATAAAACACGATAAACGAAAACAGAAAGAAGCAGAAAAAATATAAAAAAATAAAAGCATATTGAAGGTAGAGCTGCTGGAAGTTGAGAATCTTATTGAACCACCGGCTCCTCTATTCAGGTATGGTTCACTCTCTGGTTAGTTCGTGTCCATGTTCATGTCCATGTCTTTGGCTGCCTAATTCACATGTCACGTTCAGCGTTTGGTTTTCGGTTGCGGCTAAGATTGCGATAAACTGCGAAACATGGTTACAAGCTGGCGGAAAGTCTGTCTGTCTGTCCGTCTGTCCGGCGGGAAATTGAAAGCAAAAAGAAAAGACGAGTAGCTGGCCGCACACTCTGACTGATCGTCAGACGGTTGAGAGAGCGTTCGGGCCGTTTTACACTCATAAAATTAAATCAACAACAATTTTATAATTTGGCGCATTAAATCAACTGTGGGCAGCGCCCGCAGCCATGCCCCCATAGCCATATAGCCATATAGCTATTGAGCCCCCATAGCATTCTGTCCGTTCGTCTGTCTGCCTGCCTGCCTGTCTGTCTGTCTGTCTGTGTTGACTAGGAGGCTACCAGGCTACCGTCTAAAGCCCAAAACGGGCCACGTAGCACACAATCAGGCGCGTGCAATCTTAATGGATACATTATTGAGGCAAGAGCCCAGCCTCAGCTCAGATGATGCCTCAACTGTTGCGGCTGCTGCTGTTGCTGTTGGCTCTACAGTCAGGTCAGATCGCACTCTCTCTCTGTCTCTATGTCTCTCCTCTTTCTCTCTCTTTGAACAATTGGCGGTGTGTGAGCTCGTTATGTCATAATCGCATTACTTAACGGCCTGCGTAATATAATAATCATTTATTAATTTGTTAGCGGGCAACGCCAGCTGAAAGCAGTAGCCAGACTGCCAAAGTACGTGCTACAAATCACAACAGCAACAAGAGAAACCCATTCACTAACTCACTCACTCTCTCTCTCTCTCTCACCTTCTCTTCTTCTTCCTCTTCTCTCAATTATATAATAACAATCGTGTTCTGTTGCCTGCTCCACTTCCGTTCTTTGGTGAACGAACACTCAATTATAAAACAAAAATTCGATTTGTAGCTGGGCCAAACAATTATTTCTGTTCAATCAGCGTTTCGGCAAAATGTCGTGAATTCATCCAAATCGCTCAGACACGATTAATTATTAATGGATGGCTCACTCTTCTTTCTTTTTGTATCATTTAGCGAGACTAAGTGGGCATAGTTAATGTTAGTTCAGGCACGAAACTGATTTATTTCAATTAGAGCGCAAGCAAAATAAAGCTCGTAATAAAAAGTTGAAAAGCAACAAAAAATCGCCTTCTCTCTGACTTTAATGTTCTAAGTGCTATTTAATAGCCGTCTAGGCGCTACACGCAAGGTTTTAAGAGTTGCTTTTCAGAGAGAACTTCACCAGCTTTTGAGGCAAATGAGTTAAGTGATGAGGGAGATGACAATGGTGCTTTACAAATGAGTTGTTATCTAGGTTTTTCTGTGACTAAAAGTATAGCTTAGATCCTTGGGGAATTGAGTTGAGAGTAGAGCAGAGTAGATTAATATTTTGGACTTTATACTACAATATATTCAAAGGTTAAAGTCGAGCTAACTCTTCAATCTTGTTCTGAGCTATAAATATAGCTAACACTTAAATTTAACTCCCGTATAATACGATAATAGTTTAAGTAACACCTCTATAACTTAATAGATGCATAGTGCTCTATCTGCCTGTTTGTATACGCTCCAAGAGTTCCCAACTCAGCTGTCAAATAATATCATATTCATTTGCTGTGCAGCCGCCAATTAAACTGCCAATTGCTGCTGGCTTTGTGCAGGCCACTGGTTACGCCCTATAATTAACACCCGCCCTCGCACTTGATTTTCTTCTCTTTTTTTTTTTTTTGCTTTTTTTTTAACTCTCTAGTGTCTGGTTTACGGGCACAGCACGCCCTCAGCTTAGTATTGCCATTGGTAACCTCTAATTTGGCAGCCAGCGCAGTTTTATTGCCAACTCCGACTTAAACTCAAGATTCGCACAGAATGAAAAAAAAAAAAAAAAAAAAACGCCAACACGCGTTCGAAATAATGACACACACTGTTGTTATAAGAAGGGTTTCTGTATCTGCATCTGCTTTTGCTTATTGTGAATTGGGCTTGAATTTGGATTCGTGTTTTGCTTGGCCTTATGATTTGGGCTGTCGATTGAGTTTTTGTTTTTGGCACGTGTTTTTATGGGGCCAAGAAATTGGCATTTCCATTTCAGTTGAACGAGGTGTTGCAAATAAGCTGCTGGCCCTCAAATAAAATGCTTGTTTAACACTAATGAGCGCACCTTTTAAGACTCGAAACGCACATTGCTCCAATTAGCTGCACGCCAGTGAAACCGCTGGGAGTTTTCATTTCGGGCTTTCTTATATGTAAATGAAAGCATTTTGTGAGGGACCGTTGGTTAAGTCTTCTTATGCTAGAACTGTGGGAGAGAGTTAAGTGGATAAGATTAGACTAAACTTATAGCTGACATACTATAATTATTAATTATGTAAACTAGACATAGACTCTCAATAGATGTGAAAAGTGTAGAGCACAAAAGTACATGGTCAGTCAATCTCTCTCTCACATATACTCTGCTCAATCCTGTCTCTAACAGCTCTTCTATAAAATATGAATATTATAGTAAGTGTATCCAATTTGGCAGCGCTGCTGTTCAATTGCCTGACCAATTGAGTGCTACTCTGGCGCTGCTCGACAGCAGCGGCGGCAGTCGGAACAGCTATTATCGACATAGAACAGCCGGCGCATCAATATTTGCTTTCGGCACCAGAATTGTGGCTGATGCGGCGGGGTTGGCTTAATTAATTGCCTCAACTTATTTGACAGCGCCTAGCTGAGGCAGCTATAAATAATGAGAGCTTTCTATAAATCATTTGCGAGCTGCCACTGCAGGACATGGCCGGGACATGGACATGGACATGGCGCTGCGATCCACTCATACACGTGTCTTTTGCATGCGTTTGATAAGCGCTCTCCTTCCATCTATGGGGCCTGCAAGGAAAATAGCTTAATATGCGTTCAATGCCAAGCGCTCAACAGCTGCCGTTCCGATAACCATGACCATGGGACGGACGGACAGACACCGTAGCATATAGGATATTTATAGTTGAAAAGCGCCAAAGGCCGAAAAACGAGCAAGACGAAGAAGAAGAAGACGAAGACGACGACGAAGAAGAAGAAGAACTTGTACGCAACAAAATAAATATCCATATGGCTGGGCACGCACGCGCCCTCGAACGAGAAAATACTCTACATGTAATTACAAAGATGCTGATGCTGAACTCTGGGGTAGCTAAAGCTGTAGCTGAGAGCAGTAGAAGAGAGTGCGCACACAGTGGTATATATTGGAAAATATCGCTTAACAAGCCAATAGCCTGAGTTATGACTGAGCTGCCCGTCTTGGCCATGGTCAAGTTGTTGTAGTTGTCGTCATCGTCCTCATCGCCGTCGTTGTCTTTGCCAAGCGGCAGCAATTTGTTCTTGTTGTCGACTTTGCATGTCGCTGACTGCCACAGCCTGGCCAGCTACCCAGCCATACAGTCATACAGCAATACAGCTATCCAGCTGCCCAGTTTCCCGGCTACAGCCTCCTGGCCTGGCCTGGCCTGTGACTGTCTGTCAGTTAGCTTGTTTTGCATGCCAGCCAATGCGAGTACATATATTTCTTCCCGGAAATTATTCAGTTGAGCCCATAGACGCGCGGCGGTTTGCTTTGGCATCCGTTGATTGCACTAACGCTTGCGCACCCTCCTTCAATCATGTAGCAAGCATGTTAAATAGCTGACAAAAACAATGTTTGGCCTCGGTCCCGGCCTCGGCCTCGGCCTCGGCTTCAGCCTGGCCACCCTCTGGTATGGTACTTCCGTTTACAGCTGGCTTAGTCCAGTCCGGTTATATAATCTGTTGCTCTCCCTGTCGCTCTATCCCTCTCTGTTGGTGCGCTTAGGCCTGCGATTTAGCAATTGGTAATTATAGATAATACGCGCGGTAGTCTATAATCTAGTTAAACAGCTTATGAAAGGCGCCAGTTAAGTGAATGTAGAATTGATTAGAAATTGAAATTGTGCAGGGGCAAAGCTGGATAAATAAAAGTAAAAGTTAATTGGCAATCAGTTAAGTACGAGAGAAGCTGAGATGCAGAGGAAGTTGCGGCTGCGTGTTTAAGTTTTTATGATATTTTTTGAATGTCTTTTTAAGCAAGACTGTTTGTAAACTTTGTTTCTAAATTGATAGAGATATTTATAGATAGGATAGGGAGATATTTAAAATATTTCTAAATAAACAGAATAAATACAGAAACTGAACCCTTTATTAAAACTGTTACCTTTTTCTTACTTTTACATTTTGTGGAATATAATAAAACATATTTTCTTTAAATATATACTCCTCGCTCTGCTCTCCTAACCCAGCGCGACCCCCTTCTATTCGCATACATTCCTCAACCACTTGATGTCTGGAAGATCTTTTCATTGTGGCTAACAATTTGTTTGTTTTGACATATCTAGCATATAATAAATTCCATAATATATCAGCAGACATGCAGAATTTGGCACAGTTTTATTTTTTCTTTTTTGTTTTTTGCTGTGCGCATTGATTGACAGCTGGCAAGGGGGGGCGCTGCAAATTGCACATGCCCCTGCCACATTAATCATACGCAGCGTGGTGCAAATTTTTACAAGCGGCTACAAGTTAAGTCAATGCAAACGGATACGTACGTATGTAGTCGAAGTCTAAGACATAATCGCAGCAACAGGTGGCAGCCAGCGAGTCATTTGTGTCGATTTCGTCAGATCAACATCAATATTTGAATGTGAATGTAAATGTGAACACATACAGACATACATCTGTGTATACTGAGTGTCGCCAAATAATCTAGCGGCTTTTGATGGCTAAATGACATTCACTTTTTATTTTGTTTGTCTGGTGGCTGCGGCTGCTGCGGCTGCTGCGGCTGCTGCGGCTGCTGCGACTGCTGCTGCTGCTGTGACAAAACATAAAAATAGCGAAATATAATCAAAATGTATGCAATTATGACATTTGCAAACGCTTGACAGACCTTGGAGCGACACCCTCGTTGCCACGTTGATGAATAGGCGCAACAAATTTCAATAGTTCTGTGGGCCTAATGAAGCCGTTTGCCTTTTGCTTATATTTAATTTAAATTGAATTGAAAATCCAACAACTTGACATTTGAGCTTATCTAGGAATGTCTAATTTGAATATTGTGTTAAGATTTTACTTATTTTTTTTTTTCGAAATATTTTTATAAACATTCATTTTCAGAGAGTTGGCAGTGTCAGTATCAACAACAACAAAATATATATAGATTTAAATATACATATATGTCTTAAATATGGACAACAGCGACTTAGAGACTTTGATTTGTTATGTTCGATTATTTATGTCAAATTGGTTTGAAATTTATTGCTTATTTTGTATAATAATATTGCTGTATCCGTAGATTTTCAAATTTAGATATCGATTTACAAATTATCGATAAATTATGTACATAATTTTGAACGTTTGGCTATATTAATAAAACTTTTTATATGAAATTTTTTTATATGAAGTTTTTTAATCCTGAAAAACTAAAGCTGGATGATTCATAGTTATTCTGAAGTGTCTTCGATAGAGTATTATCGATAATATTGTTGATGGTCTGCAGATTTCGTTGTATTTTCTTGATCTTTCATTGATATCTGAATGAAAGACCTTAAGCTTATTTAATAAACTACAATTGATAGTTAAAGAATATTAATATAAGCTATCGATAGTATCGATACATTGTCTAGGCAAGTTGTAGCATTGCGTTTGCGTCGTCTACTCGGCTCTAGAGCATTCATATTAAAGCAATGTTTTACACTCTGACAAGCAATTGCCTGCGGCTGTAGCTGTGGCTTTAGCTTCAACTACTCAACTTCGCTTGTCGCTGCAAAATGACAGGCAGAGGCGTCGGCGGCGATGGCGATGCGTCGCTTCTCATTTTCGCAGATTTGCGGAGATAAAACAAGGGAACCGCTGTGTGGCAGCAGCCAACCGCAGAAAACGGTGGCATCCATATATATGTATATACATTTATACATATATTTATATATATTTATTTTTTGTTATCTGCGGGGCACACCTTTGACGTAGACCTTTCAAGCTGGCAGCTATTGTCATTTCCTTCTTTCACGCAAAACGCAATCACAGTAAATGGGCAACAAAATTTGTGAATTTCATTAAGCAAAATGCAAGAAATGGTGACAAACTGCGGTTTCAGTCAGAATTTTATTGTGGCAAACTTCCGTTTAGCCTTTGTTGTGGTTTAGTGTATATATATTGACAAGCTATACAATATATATGAGCTTTTGTGCCTGTTCAAAGACGGGAAATTCAAAATCAAGAGCTGCTGCTGCGGCTGCTGCTTTGACAGCTCGCTGACAGTTGCATCTAAGTGCTGGACAAGTCGAAAGCTAAGACATAAGCCAGCTACTGGAAATTACGTTACAATTAATTGAGCTACATTTCAAGCGTGGGGCTTAGCGTTGTGGGGAAGTGGGGAGGATGCAAAGCTATAGCCGAGACCAAGCCCCAGTTCCAGAGCCGCAGCTGTCACACCTTCGTCAGCGGGCAGCTGGCGGGACGGGGAATGCGATTGGAGCGTTGCTTAGCTGCGACAATATCGAGAAATCCGAATTGAAATCATTGTGAAGCGCTTTGCGGTGATTCATTGCGTCTTGGATTTCAGCTCAGTCGCTCTTGCTGTGTGTGTGGATGGGAAAGTATGAGTGTGTGTCTCAATTCCTGTGGGACTTATGACTGATTGTGGCGAGATTTCAAATTTCGATTTACAATTTTCGAGCTGCGGCTGCTTCATTAATTTGCTTCAATGATTCTGCATTAGCGTCTGCAGCTTAGGGCAGGGCACAGCTTATGCTCATATGCTGTTTGTGTGGATGTAAAGGGTATATTAGGCTTTTGGATTCAGTTTGACTTCCTGAGTGAAGACAATTTGCAAATGCAGGCTAAGCAAAGTGTATTAGCAGTTTCTTGTAGAAAGATAGAAAATTATCCCATCTGTTGAACCAGATATATTTCGTATATAATTCACATATGCCACACTTCAATCAGTTACAGGGTATTCCTGTGTCTAGTTCTTCTTCTGTCCATTTTCCTTGGAGATTAACGCGTGGAAACTTCCAATGAAATCGATTTGAATCAATTAAACGCCCCCATTGCCCATACCAGATGTCAGAGCTGTTGCCTGTTAATTTGTTGTTGTTGTTTGTTGTTTTTTCTTTTTTTCGGGCTGCCAATAAACTTGGCAAACATGCAAAGTGCAGTCCGAGGACTGTGTACTAGGAAACTGGAAACTTGGGAAGGTGTTTGTTTGGTCTGGCTGTGAAACTTGTTTAACTGGCAGCAGTCAGGGGCTGCTGTCAAGGCTGCGACACCGCGACACTGCGACACGGGGACACGGCGACACGTATTCGTATGGCATGTGGCATGCTCCAAAAAAGTTCCTTAACCTGCTCTAAAATCGCTAGATCGCTTAATAAGCAGCCTAGCTGTCTGGCCTCCTGCGCTGTCTCGTTCTCTCTGCAGCTGTGTGCGTGTACGTGTGTGAATGTGTGTGTGTGTGTGTGCAGATCCTTTGACTGGGCACCGGCACAAACAGCATAAAAATCTACACCGTTTTAAGCATAAATCGCCGCAAGGCATGCGCCGATATGCGTTCAACTCACTGAACTTGCCACGATTCAAAGTCGACTCCCTCCTGCAAAATGTTGCCGTGGCTGCTGATGCTGCTGCTGCTGCTGCTGCTGCTGCTGCTCCACCTACTTCAACTCCGACATCGGCTGTTACAGTTTTCGCTTTGGCCGCCGACTGGCAAACATATATATTATTTAAATTTTTAAACGATTGATCGTCCTCCGCCCTGTGCATGCTTCCTGCCTGCTGTAGCTGCCACCGTCCCTTCTCGCTCTTTTGCTCTACCTGTCTCTCTCTGTGCTCATCTCTCGTGATAGTTTGAGTTATTTAGTTGGCTGCTTTATTGCCCAGGCAACTGCAGGCTGGGGCGTGTTTGAAAACAGCGCCCGTGACTCTGACTGCGACTCTGAGATCGACTTCGACTCCAGCTTCAACTCCAACTTCAACTTCAAGTTCGATTCGAAGTTCGTGGTGCGTTGGGTTCCTCTTTGGTTCTTATAACAAAATGATTATGTTTTGCATATTGAGTGAAATTTGCATAAATGAGAAAGCACAAACGGCGCTGGCTAAGCCAAACGCGAACAGTTTGGGATTTAAAGTATAACAAAAACATTTTCGCAACGCTAAAGAAATACATTATCATAATATTTGATTGCGTTAACTGCACAAATTATGGAGCCAGGCGGCAAGCGATTGCCTATTAAAGTGGGAGGATTTCGCTTAGAGCCGGCACCAGATTGAATAATATTGCCCTTTGCACAACGAAAGTGAATAAACGTTGCCTTCAAGGTTATGCGGATGGGGCTAGAAAACACAAGAGATTGAAGGAAATTGATTCAAGTTCTTTGAGATATATATATACTTTT
The DNA here is from genome assembly GCA_035047565.1 of Drosophila mulleri. NCBI lineage: Eukaryota > Metazoa > Arthropoda > Insecta > Diptera > Drosophilidae > Drosophila > Drosophila mulleri. The sequence continues at coordinate 5,677,768 of JAWNPK010000060.1, forward strand.
TTCTGGCTAAGGTAAAAACTTAAAAAGTTGCCAAATCGTTAGCTAGACTGGCGCTTATAGAAGAAGCAGCCTTAGGCGTTAAGTAAACTATTCTTTAAGTTTGAAAGATAGGTATTACTGCAATACAAACTGAAATATTTCATTTCGAAGCAGTTTTTTTTGGAAGTTGGATGGAATGAAATTATTCATTGTATGACATTGTATGAAATTATTCATTGTATTTCAAACAGAAAGCAAATCGTATAAATTAACAAATCTCCTATGTCTACAGTAGATACTCATTATACATATATATCGTATAGATATACTTCGCTCATAAGAACTATTTCTCTTTAAGCGTCTCAGAGCTTCATAACCCTGACCTTTAGCACCTTCAACACCTTTTTATTATAGTAAATAGTAGTTTTTATCTACATATAGCCCCTTTACTATTCCCCTATTTCCCTATAATTCTTTTTTCTACAGCTCTAAATTCTAGCGTGTGTGCTTAAATGTTTTTCTTATTTTTGGTATATCTTGCATTTGTAATTTTGTTGCATGTGTCAATTTGAATTTCGTTCTCAGTTTTTTTTTTTTTGTTTGTTTGTTGCTGCTCATTTTGATAGGTTTTTATTTACCCACGCTTATTTAACGCTTAGAATAACAATCATTAACATAAGAACAGAGTCACTTCCTTGGAACGTTAACGTTTCGGTTGCCCAGTGCTCGTCCCCCTCTCGTCTGTCTCTCATCATCATCTCTCGATTTTTTGAGCAAACGATGCGCGCTAAAGAAATTAAAATTGAAAATTCCTTTATTTCAATATTTTGACAGTGACTTGGCAGCGCTTCGTTAAGAAAAAACAAAATAAACTCGAAACAAACTCAAGAATGGGCCAAACCAAACCAAACGAAACGAAACGAAACATATTTCAGTTGTCTTTGTGACCAGTCTTTATGTCTTTCACTTCGCCTCGCCCTGCAGGTGTGTGTTTGTGTGTGTGCGTGTGTGTGTACTGTGTGTGTCTTCTGAGACAGGGGCTGTGGCTGTGCCCAACTTCTGTGAAATGGCCACAAAATGTGCCAAGTGCTTGTTGACTTGGCCTGAACTTGTTACAATTCCAATTTCCATCTATGCCCGCTTTCTACGCCTCGCTACAGTTCTTTCTAGCTATTCTTGTTGCTATTGCTGCTTGTTTGTTGCCTTTGGCTTTCGCTTTGATACAAATTAATGAGGAGCTGAGAATGTGTGTGGATTGTTGTTAATAGGCGCCTAGCGACAATTGCCCCATAAATTAAGCATTGCAATGCAAATTGGAAATAAGAGCCCCGATAAGTGCACTTTAGCTTACATATAAATTAATATTAATTATGCACTGATTAGCCCAGCATTCCACAAGACAAATAAGCCCACAGCAGCAGCCGCGGCAGCCGCAGCAGCTCGATAGCTCGACAGCTAAGCAGCGATCAGCATTTGCCATAAACATTTGGCGTAAATCACTTTGAATGCTTAAAGCAACCAATTGAATTTACGACCAACAGCCCATAAGACAACAAACTAGCAGCAGCGGAACTCAATTAAATATTAACGTCGAAAGCGGAGATACACTGAAATTGAGACGTAACTTAGATTTATAGAATTTTCTTTGAGCATTTGAGAAATGTGTGGAAATTATAGCCATAAAATCTGGAAATCTAATTCAAAGGCAAACTAGTTCCATTAAATAGTAAGACGGCCGCAGATAAAACTGAATTAGATTTATCATCAAAAACTGTTTAGCTTTAGATAAAAATAATGAAATAAGTTTATAATTTTTATTTTTGTTGTTGTCTTGATTTTGCTTTTGCTGTCTGTCACAACTTGTAGCAATTGAATATATTTAATTGCTTTTGCAAATGCTTTCAATTAATGCTGAGTTGAAATAAATAAATAACAAATTTCATAATTAATAACTTGAAATAGTTTGAGTTGCGTCAGTTAGTTCAGTTGGTGACATGCCGAGTTGCCTTGTAAATTTGCTTGTTAAACTAAATGCTGCAGTTAGAGAGCGACGGTGGCTGCGACTGCGACTGCAGCTGAGGCTAAGTCAGAGGCTGAGGCTGAGGCTGAGGCTGATGCAGTGGCCGTGTATGGCCGTTGCTGAGCGTCAGTTGGCAGACCGCATTCATTCAATTGCATTTGACAGGCGTTTGCCATAAAAATTATGCCAGCAACAACAAATTGCAAATTGCGAATTGCAACTGCAACTGCGATTTACATGCACAGGGGGGAGGCGGTGAGCCAGCAGTATGCACACTGGTTCAAAGTTATGACAACTTATCGCTTGGCATTTGCCATTGGCCATTTCTCAAGCAGACGCTCGTAGGCGTTGACTGGCGACAATTCGCTTTCATTTGCAATTAAAAATCATATAATAATCTTTTATAGAATTGAATAGAGCGAGGGAAAAAAAAGTGGAATTTGTTTAGTGTTGTATTTGTTGTTGTTGTTGTTGTTTTTATTTATAAATAGCTTTTAGAAATGTGGCGCCATTTGTTGGCGGCTGCACGACTGCACGAGTTTGGTTTCAGTTTACCCAGAGACGAAAATTTGTCAAACCTAACGAAAAAGATCGAGAGAGTGGGAAAGACGCAAATGTAGATTTCAGGGGAATTTGTCAAAAGGCGGATGCAAGTGAAATTGATACCGAGCGCCTTTTGTATTAGAGTACGGGGCCCTCCTGCCCCAAACTCCCCCCATTATAAAAGTAAGAGGTGTGAAAAGGTCGTCATGCCGCTATTGAATGCGATAACAGTACGAGACTGCAAAGGCTCAAGTCATAGCAACAAAACCAAAAGCAGAAATACCTCTCTTAAAAAAAATTAAAAACAATCGAAATACAAAACGCCGAAAGTCTCTGATGAAGATTCAAAAATCGCGGGAATGCTGATGGCATAAATGGAAGCTGTAGATGCTGCTGCTGCTCTGTCTGATGCGGCTGCTGCTGTTCATCTAATCTGTTTGGTGTTAAGTCCAAAGGAGCATATGTAATTCGATTGTTTACATGCGAATGCGTTCTGCAAAATGAAACAGAGGAACAACAACAAATGACAGCCCCAGTCGAGATCGAAGCAACAGCAAGAGGTTAGAGCAGCAGCCAGCGAATTAAATATATCAAAACGAAGCCAAGTTGGCATCTGATAATATGTTTTGCCTTATTTCGTATATATTTATTTTTTGTTTTTTGTTTTTTTTTTTTTCATATTTGAGGCGCTCATTGGAGCGCAGGTTACGCCTTGAAGCCGCATCTCGACACTGGCTAAAAACGCACAGCAGGAGTGCAAAAATAAAAATATTTATTGGATCAGCTCAGCTCAGTCCGGGGCATTTGGGGGTGTCTCCCCTGGCTGTTGGCAGCGTCGACCTGTCTCCCGCACTGTCAGTCTATCATTTTATTAAATGCGTATGCTTTACACACACTCCCACACACACATGCACACACTCGTTTGTCAGTCTCATTGTTGGTACTCGGTATCTGGCCTGTAGCTCGTCTCATGGTCTTGGTCTCTTCATCATTCGCGTCTGCCGTTCGTCTGTCTAGCCATAGTATTTAGCTTGAATTGTGTCGCAACGCGGGCCAAAGCGAAGGCGTCGTCCTTTCGCGCCTGAGAGATGCGTTTCACTCATATCCGGTTAAATATTCACACCTCAGCTGTGCCCCAAGTACTGAAGCTCAAACCAACAACGATGAGAAGCCGAGGGTTTTGCTAAATTGCATTTGCTGCTGCCTGCTTTGCCTGGCTGTTTGCTGTTGTTGTTGTTGTAGCGGCTGCTGTTGCTGTTGCTGGTGCGGTATTAAATTTCAAAAAACCGCACAGCCTGCAAGTTGTGGAGCGCGGCGGTAAATGGGCGGCCGGGGGGTTGAACTGGTCGACTGCTGATGCCGGCTGGCGTAAGTAATGCCCAGAAATTTTTGCCAGATTTGTGGCGTAAAATTATGAAAATTATGTCTGACACATCCTGCTGTCTGCTTAAGGTCTTTGTTTATCCTGGCAGCGCGGCAAAAGGGAAGCGCCTCCAACACTCCAAATGCGACAGCAGCAGCACCACCACCACCAACAACAATACCAACAACAACATCAAGAGCGGCAGCAGCAGCAAGCGAACGTATTTGCATACGTTTATTGTGCATCGCTTACTGCGACAAAGTTCGTTGCTTAAGTCTTTCGTTTTGTTTTGCCTTGGCTTGAGGTTTGAGCTTAGTTTACCCGACAAAATGAAAGTAAAATTGTTTGCAAACGATTTATTTTTAATGTGTTTTCATGTTTGAGTGCTTCACATGTTGTGTGATGAGTAGGGGCGTGCGAAATGAGGTTGAGCACTGAGAAAGTGAGAGGGGAAACATTTTTGGTAGGCAGAAATTCTTCTGATTGCTAGCTTTTAATTTGCTTTCCATTTTATTTGAGCCCATCAAGAAATATATTGATATTAAGCTCCAGCTAAGCTTGCACAACATGCAAGAATTGATATAATCAATCGATGCTTATCAATAAATACAGCCCCCACTTTGTTTTTAATACACACACACACACACACAGAGATCAAGGTGTTCCCGCTTAGTCACATTGGATCGGTCCACATGGGCACGGACATGGACATGCAGCCACAGGCAAACGCTGGGCTGCCTGCTGGGTCAGGGCCTAATTGAGTCATAGCTGGAGCGAAGAGTCAGCAGGAACAACAACGACAAACACGAATTAAGCACAATAAAACTGTGTATCGCATTCGCATTAGCGAAGGTGGTGTCGGGTGGTTCACCTGGTGCAGGTGGGGCGCGGAGCGGCTCTAGCCTTGAGCTGCTCACACAGATGCGCTGCAAATGCTTTATTGTTGTTGTTATTGTTAGGTTGCTGTTGTTGTGTTTTTTATTATTTTTTTTTCGGGCAGGCCAAAAAGCGCAACGAAACGAAATGCCAAACCACGAAAAAAAGGAGCACAAAACTAAAACGAAATTAAATCAGCAAAACAGCACAAATAAAATCCATTAGGTGTAGGTACCACGAACAGCGCGACAGCCAGCAAAGACAGAGAGAGAGAGAGAGAGAGAGGGGTGGGCAGGGAGGGGGGAGAATCTACAACTCGAATTCGAACGACAACTGCGATGTCGTGAGAGAGCTTCAGACTGTCCGAACGGACTGGCTGGCTGGCTAGGCCCCATCATGGTCTGGGAATCTGTTGTGGCTCGTTTGGTGTTTTGGCGAGAAGATTTGTCATTGTTAGACGGGTTCTTAATTTCTCGTATGCGCGCGGTTATTCAAACGAAGCGGCCATCAGATTGGCGCAAGGCTCATGTTTTGGCACCCACAATAAGCTTTTTGGGCTGGGCACATGTATGTGCGTGTGTGTGTGTGTGTGGGTGCTGAGGATTCCTGGAATTAAATGCAAAACAACGAAATAAAATGAAAACCAGTTTCAAGCATCTCCATTCATAATTGCCAAAGCTGGCGAAATGTTTGCGCTCGGCTCACATTTATGGCGGCAATGACAGCAATGGGTATCAAACAAGCCGCCAGCCCAAGACCACCCACTGGCCAGATCAACAGCAGCAGCAGCCGGCGCAACAGTAACAGCATCAGTGAGTGCTGCAGCAGCAACAGCAGCAGCAGCAATCGGCATCAAAAGTGTTGCAATGAGGCATTTACAATAGCAAACGAGTTAATTACCACGACGTCGGCTCAACACATGCCTCGACCTTATAGAGGCAACCGCAACTGCAACGGTCTGCTGGCCTCTGCCTGCCCGGCAGCCCGACAGCCTGCCTGGCTGTCCAACTGCTGGCAGTTGGAGACTGTGCAAGTGGGTCCAATCTGCTGCATTGATCGAGCAAACGATCTGCGATTGCGTTTGGCTTTCGCTGTTGAGTCTTGTTTTTGCGCCTGCGCGTGTTCAAATTGTCCAAAGCGTAACAATTTAATATCGATGCGACTGGCAGCCAAGCCAACTCAAGCCAAACCAAGATGCGAGCCCGGACCGGGCCAGGCCAGATCGAGCTGGGACAGCATCTGCATAGCCGATGCCGCCACCGCTGCTCCAGCTCCAGCTCCAGCTCCCAACTGCAGTCGCGTCTGCCAACGGTGGCAACATGTGCCTGCCGACTGTGGCAGCCTCTGTTTTTTTTTTTATTCCTCTCATCTACTCCCCTTTACTTCTTCTTCTTTTTTGTATGCATGTTTTACGTTTCGCATTTTATTTAATTGATTTTTTTGCACCGCACTCGCAATGGCCATTAATTCATTTATTTATTTAGCGCTCGACATTGCCTTCAGAGCGCTGAGCGGACACCGAGGGGCGGCGGGGAGCGGAGGTTCTGTGAATTAATCGTGCTTAACACCATTCTTGGCATATTCTGGCAATGGCTGCAATAGAGCTTCAAGTGCAAATTTAGAGCGGAAGCACTTAGCCTAAGCCTCAGAGCCTTAGAGGCTTAGGCAGCTGCTACTGGCTGTTGGCTGCTGGCTGCTTTCATATGGCCAAGTTGGTATCTGGTATGCATGCGTCATTATCGCGCATCGCGCATCATTAATAAAGCCATACAAATAAAAGTAAAACACCAAAGTTGGCAATGAAAACGCAACGCGCTCAAAACGAAACCGACAAAAATATGTATGGCTCCTTTTACAAAATGTTTATATGCAGGCAAAAATCGACTGCAAAAAGGCAGGCGACAGCGAGCTGAGAGCAGAGACTGTGACTGGGTTTTGGGTTCGGCTAAAACGTTTTCAAGGTCAGTTGCTTGTGTCGCCGACGTCGACGACGACGCCGACGCCAAACGAACGTGATAAATGAAGTGTCTCCGCGCGAAATAGCCACAAATCAAAGGTAGGCCAGCACCAACACCAGGTAACATACTGTTCCTCATCTGCTTCTTCTTTTCGCTGTTATTGTTGTTGTTGTTTTTGTTATTGTTGTTGCTGGCTGTGAAGTTCAAGTTCGCCTCGCCTTGCAAAAATATTGAATATCAGCTAAAAGCATTTCACAATAAGCGAGAAAACATGCATTCGCAGTGCTAAATTGGCAAAAACAATTCGCAATATCCAGCGATATTACGAAACGCAATCAAGTGCTTATCTCGAGCTTAAATAGCGTTTTTTGTTTTTAGGTGTCTATATCTAGTTCTTTATCATGCGAACAGTTATTAATTTTTGCAGGTATATATTCATAAATTCATATTCTTAACAGCTGTCAATAAACATTGAAATCTTGTTAATACAATTTTCTTCTTAGTGTTCTCTATAAATAAGATTCTTTAATGATAGATTTAGATGGCTCTACATAGGTCTTAACATTAAGCATTCATCCTTCATATTTGATGCTTCTGTTATTAATATTAATGTATTTTCCATGAGATTTTGCCATATACAGTCATATAATATGGGATGTAATATATATCTATATTTGGGATTCTATAATATCGAGTGTAAATATCTCTACTGGGTCCTTCAAATTAAACAACTATTCTTTTTTATTTTGACACTTGTTATTAGCATTTATATTATTTACATTTTCTGTTATTAATTGTTAATGTTATATCTCTGTTATCAACGATATCATTTCGTCAAGACAATATCTACCAACTTCATTAACATTTAGCCATCACTTAATGTATGCCTCCCATGTTAATAACCTCGTTGTTAACTGTAATTATCCTTCTGTTTTTTTGTCATTACATATGCATGATATGTTGATCCAATCCAGGTTGCTGATCGATTTCTTGATGCCCTCAGGTAGCATTTTCCATTCATGCGACTACAAAACTTACAGCGTCCTTAGCTATTCACTAATTAGTTAGCTTCAAGGCAAAGTTTCGCGCACACCAAGCAACATACATATATATGATATAACAGAAGTAAAAAATACACATACATATATATAAGGCATATATAAAATGAAAAAACAACAGAAACGCGCTCCAAAAAATTCCGACTTAAGTGCTTTTAATTATCCAAAAGAATTCAGTGGTATTCTGTGTTTGGTATCCTTGTTTGTCATCATCGTCATACTTGGGGCTGCGTCTTAAAATTACAGGCGCGTTTGTATGGCGGCAGCGATCTGACTCTCTTTTTTCCTTTTTTTATTCCTTTCATCTTCGATTTTAGTATGCTCTGTTCTGTATACTATATAGTAGCTATTGTTGTTGTTGTTGTTGTTGTTGCTAGTGGTCTTTTGTCAGGGCTGTTTCAAAGTTTTTAACGCATCATATGCAGGTTGCCTTACCAACGCCCATAAAAGGTGTGCAAGCAAACGCAACGATCCCTTTTATAAGGCATCTGCAGTGCAAGTATTAAACAGGGCTGGCATATAGGTATGTACACATATATGTTTTTGTGCACATATGTATGTCTGCATAGCTGGGCTTCTCCACAAGCATATTCATAACGCAATGAAAGCGAAAGTGTCAGAGCACTGAGACGGAGGTGGAGATGGAGCTGTTGTGACCGCTAAGGTAAAGGACAGCTAGAAGAAGGGAAGAACAGATAAAGAACGGACTAACAGCAAAAGGAGCTCTTAGCTGGTCTTTAATATAATTTATTTATTTATATTACATTTATTATGCAAGTCTGTTTATGTACAATTAAGTGACTATTTTATGTATATATCTAAAATAATAAAAGTAATATAAAATCAGGGCTTCGAATATACATGTATAATTTACATTAACTACATATGCCCTAAGGCAAGTTTCCAACCATAAACTGAAAACTGCAAAATATCATTAAAAGGTTCTTATAGCTCTGCCAATAGTGTGATCATAAAAAAGAAACAAAAAATCATATTGAACGCTAAAAACAATATGAACATAAAAACCTATAGCCCACAGTTATTTCCTATATATACATATATGTATATCTAAAACGACGAACATAAAAGTTGTATAATTGTTGGGCAAATTATGAAGTGCACTTTAAATATTTTTTATAGGGGTTCCTGCTTTTACAGATGACTGAGACAGGGGGAGAGAAAGAGAGAGAGAGAGAGAGCGAGAGATCTAACAATAATTGGACATAAAATACTTCCTGACTGTGCGTGTTAGTTAGTGCATATTACACGCGTTGCGCTTGGCAGTAGCAATGCGATGTCTGCAGCGACATCAACGGGCGGCATCAGTTTTTTGGCCAGAGGCCGACGGCAAAATGCGCTTCCTGGAAACTTATCGCGCGCAGACGAATGCAGAGACAAAACGTACGGTTGCACAGAGTGTGAAGACGTTAGAAGCGAATGGCTGCATCAATGAGGCATCATTCGCATCGTCTGGGCGAGCCGGGCTGCTTATCGGCTGAAGCTTTCTCAGGAGAAATGCCACGGGGAACTAGCGATGCTGGTGGCAGCATCTGGCTGCGGTTTTCAAGCAGCTGCCAAGATCAAGTTGATTGAAGGGCCTTTCAAAATAGAATACAAATATGCTGAAGGCTCTCTCTCTCTCGTTCTCTCACTCTCTTTGGATTGTAGGAAGTATAAGCTGCAGAACAGTGCAAACAATGTGAAGGGACATGCTATGAAAATATTGTTATAATGCAGAGGTTGCCCGAGAGACAAAAATGGTTACAAATGGTATCCTGGCAATGGGCCTTAAGACTGTGAGCCCAGACACTTCATTGGCTGCAGGGCTAAAGGAGTGCAAGTGTGCTAGAGTGCGAGACTGCGAATATGACTGCGAATGCGAGTACGAGTATTGTGGCAAGTGGCAATGCTCGACGACGCCAACGACGATGATGATGACGAGGGCGACGACGACGGCGGTTAGCAGCGGGGGCAGCGGCTGAAGCTGGCACTGCGGCAGTTATGCCAAGTCAGCGTGATGCGCGCAAAGTGACGAGTTTTTAATGAATTTGTTTAACTCAGGTCAGGCAGGCCTGGCAGCCCAGAGAGACAGCCAAAGTCTGGAGCCCTAAAGACTTTGGAGTCTTCAAGAGCCAAGCAGAAGCAATAGCAAGTGCCCCATGCCTGATGCCTGATGCCTGATGCCGGGTGCCGGGTGCCTGGTGCCTGGTGCTGTGCCCGAGCATCGTTCATATTTGAAGTGCTAGCCCAGCTAGGATGTGTTGTGTAGATTTGTGGATGCTAGCGCTGACGGGCCGTGACGACTACGACTACGACGACGCCTGAGCTGAGCTGAGCTGCACTGTGCTCTGCTCTGCTCTGTGTGTGCAAGGAGTTGTTTTTTTCTTCTTTCTTCTCAATTTTTTTCTGAGCAGTTCCTGCTGCCTCTTCAGGCGCTGTTGCAGTTACGTCCAAGTCGTCATCATCAGCGACGCCAGCGTCTAGCATGAGTGGTCTGGTATCTAGCAATGCAAACAATGGCAGTTTCACTTCAGCCACACTCACGTCCAGCCAACAGCCAACTGCCAACATCGAAGAGCTAACAGCTCCAGTTCCAGTTTCATTTTGAGGAGCAGTCGTTGCCGTCAGTTTGTGTGTCCTTCGCCGTTCACTTTCGTTGACCACGAGGCGACGATACATTTTCTTGTATTTCTTTTTCTTCTCTGTTTTTTCTTTTCTTTTAATTTTTTTTTTTTTTTTTTCATTTACTTTTTTCCACTGTTTGCTCCTCTTGTGTTCAACAAAATGTTCCAAATTGTTGCGCACTGCAAACATTTCAAGAATTTGCGCTTAACAAACTTCGAAAAAACGTTTTTTTTCCTCAGCTCCAATATATGTAAGTGGATGTGACTGTGTGTGTGTGTTTGTTAAGTTTTTATTTCTTTGTTTGCTGACTGCACTGAAATTTATACGCGGGCAAAGACTTTGGCAAAATAATTAAAACGAAACGCAGCGCCGCCAAGCTGTTCCCACCAGACAAAAGACTTAGGCAACGAACTTGACGAAGCCCCGAACAAACGAACATGGAAATACAGAAAAACACTGAAACAGTTAGACTAGTTATCGTTATAGCTAACAGAGACCGACCATAACATCATTTGTCAAATCCCGGAGCCCGAGTCAAAAATGAAAACACATGTATTTGTTTAATTCGATTAAGTTTTGTGGGGCCTGGACCTTGCTGCTGGCTAACAAAGTATAACAAGTTTTCGAGCGCCAGCTTCTTTCCCACCATATTGGCAACAGTTACAGCAATAACAAACAGCTGGCTATAAAAGGCTGGCAGCGATAAGACCGTGCCAGGCTATGAAGACACTGCCAACTGGAAAGTCGCCAACCGAGCTACGATTTATCATCAAAGCTAAGCTCGAAAAAGACAACAACAACAAAAAAGTCTGTAGCCAAAAAAAGGCAACCCGGTTGAATTGATGCCTCGCAACGAGCTACAAAAATTAATGTTAATTAATTTGACTTAAACTGACAATTTCAACAGACGCATTACTGCGGGGCAAATAGCAAAATTCGAAAAAAAAAAAAAAACAAAAAAAAAAACGACAACAACGAAAATAGCTAAAAATAAAGATAGCTAAAATACGTGTGTTACAAATATTGAAAAAAAAAGCAAACCAAAAACAAAATCAGATCAAAGAAGAACAACAAATAAGATAAAATGTTCACGAGCTTATGTGTGGCCAAAAAAAAAAAAAAAAAAACAAATGTCGCTCGAATTAGATTTAGATTCCATTTGAAATTTAGATCGATAGATAATGAATAGACAACAACAATGTCAGCCTCTCTTTTTTAAGGTGGCTCAACAGACAGCAGACTCAGTATTCACTATATACTCTATATTTATTTATTTTTTATTTAATTTTATGCTTATTTATTGCAAATGTTATAGACAAATATTCCCTTTGATCTCTTGTGCTAGTTATCTATGCATGGCCATTTGATTTCATTTGATGTGCATTCACTTTGAAAGACCCTTTTTATATATTTTATATATAGTATTATTTACATATTAAATACGAGCTACCTATTAGAAATTAACTGTGCTAACTTTATAATAACTGTAAATATAAAATGTTGCTGCTGCTCCGGTTGCTGCTCATAAATTATGTTTATGCCTGTCATTCGATACTGAGCAACTTTTAATTGTTTGTGCAAATTCAATTAGACAAATCGTGAGTCTTACTCCACTCACACACGCTAAAGTTCTCTCTCACACAGCAGCAGCCTGTCCCAAGAATGCGCCAGCTTCGTTGTTGTCGTCTTCGTCCGTCCTCCTGTCCTCTGAGTCTGCCACAGTCAACTCTGCGTCTCTAAGCTACACTCGAGCAGGCAGGCGACTCATTCCGTTTCCAACGCACATTCGCGCTCTGTCCTCGAGTAAAAATTCTCTAAACATGCTGTCAAGTTATGTCTACATTCCTTGATCATATTTTTTCCAACCTTTTTTCCCCCACACTAGCGTCGACTCGATGTGTTTGTGTTTGTGTGCGTGTTCGTGTTTGAGTTCGTGTTCGTGAGCTGCCATTGCAGCGCTCTCTTGCTGCGCAAAGAGCACCAAATACTAGTTTCTTAATGTGCCGCAGCAAATGTGCCGCGTTGAGCATAAAAATCAACAACACGAACGCTTCAAGAGCTTCAAATAGACATTAAAATGTTCATGGTCTGTGGCTGCAGCAATGCTCAGCTGAGCCGCTCTCAACTCTCGCGTTCCCTCTCTCACGATATCACACACTCTCTCTCTTTCTCTCTCTCTGAAATTCACATTTACTCATTGAGTGAGCTTTATGTTTGAGCAATGTGCGCTCTTAACAGCTGCTCTTAAGATCTTAAGTTCAAAATGTTTAAATAAATTTAAATTTTATTGAAAACATTTTTTTTTTTTAATATTTTTAAATTTAAAATGTAAATATTGTTTTTATTTTATATACATATGCATATATTGTATATATCTATATATAGTATATATATACATTTTTTGGTTACTAAATGCTTTGCCGTCGGCAAGCTGCGTTACACATACATACACATATGAACATAAATATAATGCAAACATTCCATACCCCATTCTATCCCAAAATGATATCATGCTGATAAACATCTTTGAAAAACGAACAAAGTGAACAATTATTGTTTAATTTGAAGGTATACTGAACTATATAAAATATATTTGATCAGACATTATTATTACCAAAAAAAAAAAAAAAAAAAAAAAAAAATTGGTATTTGATATAAAATATTTAAAAATTTGTCATTTGAGTCGTTGTTCAGTTGCTGGACGCTGAAAAAAAAAAAATATGCACATCAATTGGTATATCTATTGCTTTATATTGGCTTGTGTCATTAACAATAGCTTCGGCGAGAAGGTACGTTCACATCAATCGACTTGTGCACATCAAAATTCATGATTTCCCACTTTACTTATTAAGCACGTTCTCGTCAAGAGACTACAGTGTGTGCTAAAGAGCAAAGTAATAGCCAGTGTGGAGTGCTCGAAAGACAATGATACTTCCCTTTCGTTTTACATGAAAACAATCCATGACATTGCGAGGCTTTATGGCTTATCGAGCTTATACATCTACATCACTGGTATGAAGAATGTGATACAACTTAAAGGACTACGCACAGAGTTCTGCCGATCGTTGGCGGAACGCAAGCGTCCCAATTTGCTGGGATTGATCAATGCGGGCCTGCGAAAAGCGCACACGAATTTTCCTCAGAAATGTCCCTTTCATAGCGTGAGTTAGTGGCTTGGAAATGTGTATATTAGAGTAAAGATAACATATGTTGTTCAATGATTATAGAATTCCAGATATATATTGGAACATCTTCAGTTCGATTCCAAGTATTTGCCGGACTATATACCGGAGTACAATTTTACGTACATTGGCAAATTCTTTATGAACAATGTGCTTACGGCTGAGGTGAAAGTCACTGGAGGAGTTTGTAATGTCGGCAATGATTGCAGATGATATAAATTATATCACTGATATAGAAATATATTTTATTTATTTTTTTGCAATCATCTAAATAATTGATGAAATGTTTTTCCGTCTGCCAGTCTATTTTTTAAGCTAAATACATATATACAAATACTTTTAAATGTTGAAATCAAATTTTTACATTTGTTATTAAGTAAAAATACAATAATAATATACAATATTGCATGGTTTATTGCACACTTAAATAAACCAATTTTGCTTCAATTTTAAATGTACCTGAATATTTGCTTTGTTCCGTAAAGCATTCCAGAAGTTATGCTTTGAAGTATATCATTCGTATTGTATCAGCGATGTCCCCTTCGTAGGATGAGTTAGTGCTCGGGAAAATATTCTAAATATATTTATAGTTTATATCTCAAAATGATTATAGAATACCACGTACTACATGAAGCATGCACAGTTCGATGCCAAGTATGTGTCCAGCTATTTGCCGGAATACAACTTTACATATATGGGCAAATTCTATATGGAAAGTGTGCTGACCTTTGAGCTGCATATCACTGGAGCACTTTGTAATGCTGCAAGTGAGTGTAGCTAAATGAATGAAAAATATTTAAATTTGAAATAAAATAAAGGCTGGAAAAACAGTTATCGGTTTCCTTGAAAATTATCTTCATTAGAGTACGGAGCACACACAAAGGAAAAAAGGTTTGGTTTTCAATCTCGATAAACGATGAAAATCGAAGCCGTTGTTGTAAAATGTGAACTAATTAACTTTTCCACATCATATTGGCCTGATTCACAGAGCTTCAATTCCGTTAAATTATAATAATTCCACGTTTTTAAATGTTGATAAACAAAAAAATGCTTCGTGTTTTTTTACAGCATTTAAATAATTTATAATTGTTTGAGTTTTAAATGTTTGTATTTAAATATGCGTTCAAATCTGTATAAATGTTTTGGGTTTTGTCATTCGATCGTTGTTCAGCTGTTTAATCTCTAAAGATGAACATCAAATGGTTTACTTACCTCCTTGTATACACCTACGCTATAGACAAGATCATTTGCGATAAGGTACGTTCATAAAATATAAATTCTGCAACCAAGTTCGTAGGATTAATAAATATATACTTTTAGTATATTATTTTCCAAAGTTTTCAATGTTTTCTAAAGAGCAAAATATTAACCAATTTGGAGTGCTCGAATGATGAAACTTCCCTGTCGTTTAGTGCGGACACAGTCAAAGAGATTGATAAGTATTACGGCATATCTAATATAAATTTATATATATCTGAAAATAAGAATGTGATGCAACTGAAAGGATTACGCACGGACTTTTGCAAGCCCCGGACAGAGCGTAAGCGACCCAATTTGATGTCGTTAGTAAATATGGGCATATATAGCTCGATCAACAACTACCCTCCGCGATGCCCCTTTCTTAGGGTGAGTTAGTGCTGGGTACATCTTCTAGAGTATATATTTCAAAATGATTTTAGAATACCACGTACTACTTGAAGCGTATGCAGTTTGATACCAAGTACGTCCACAAATATTTGCCGGAATACAATTTTACATACACTGGAAAATTCTATATGAACAATGTGCTGACGTTGGAGGTGCGCGTCATTGGATCAATATGTAATATCGGAAATAAGTGTAGGAACTAAATAATACTTAAGCTGAAATCAAAATAAGCACTAAAAAAGCTGAAAAGCTGTTTTTAGTCTTCTTGAAAATTATTATCATTGGCGGAAACAGGGCGAGCAGAGCACATCTAATGCACCCTATATGTGTCTAAAAAACAAGCAAAAATCAGAATTCAGACTTGATTACCAACTCTATATGAAAATTGACTTAAAATAATATATTTACTATAATATATATACGTATAAATTTATATTTCATCCATTTCTCGCCACATGAAAATAATTTCACTTTAATAGGTTATGATAAAAATCTAGAAAAAAAGAAAATAAAAATGTGAATCATGAATTAGCATTCAAACGAATTATAATTGCTTCAGAAATCAATATAAAATAATTTGAATTGTGTCATTCGTTCGTAGTTCAGTTGTTTTGATCTCTAAAGATGCACATCAAAAGGTTTACTTTCCTTCTTATATGCACCTACGTTATAGACAAGATCTTTTGCGATAAGGTACGTTCTGATTTCTCAATTCTACAACGAAATTTATGTGATCTAATAATTTCCTTATATAGCGTATTTTTTTCAACAAGTTGCAATGCATTGTTAAGGGCAAAGCTTTGACTAGTCTACAGTGCTTGAATGATAATACTTCGCTTTCGGTTAGCATGGACACAGCCAAAGAGATCGCCGAGTATTACGGCTTATCTAATATAAATTTATATATTTATGGTAACAAGAATGTAATGCAACTGAAAAGAATACGCACAGAGCTATGTGAAGGCCGCATGGAGCATAAGCGACCCAATTTGATTTCGATAATAAATAAGGGCATATACAACTCGATCCATAACTACCCTCAGCGATGTCCCCTTCATACGGTGAGTTGGTGCTGGGGAATATATTCTAGAGTATTATAGTATATATTGCAGAATGATTACAGAATACCACGTACTACTTGAAGCATGTGCAATTCGATTTCAAGTATTTGCCCAGCTATTTGCCGGAGTACAACTTTACATTTATGGGCAAATTCTATATGAATAAGGTGCTGACGTTTGAGATGTATATCACTGGAGCAATTTGTAATATTGGAAGCGAATGTAAATGAATTGAAAAATATTTAAATTTGAAATAAAATAAAGGCTAGAAAAATAGTTGTCAGTTTTCCTGAAAATTATTTTCACACACAAAGAATACAAAGATTTGGTTTTCAATCTCGATAAACGAGGAAAATCTAAGCCTTTGAAGTAAAATGCGAACTAATTGATATGATATTGGCCTGATTCACAGAACTTCAATTCCGTTAAATGATAATTCCACGTCAATAAATGTTGATAAAAATCTATTTAAAAATCCGAACATTCAATGTCAAAAAAATATGCTTCATGTTTTTTTACAGCATTTAAATAAATTATAATTATGTTAAAATCTCTATAAATGCTTTGGATTGTGTCATTCGAACGTACTTCAGTTGTTAAAATCTCTAGAGATGCACATCAAATGGTTTATTAATTTCTATATATTCACCTACGTTATAGGCAGAGTCTTTTGCGATAAACTTCGTTCATAACCATTTAATTATGCAAGAATATTCAAGAGAATAATCTAATTTCGTTAAAAAGCATATTCTTTTCAATACGTCGCGATGTTTTCTAAAGAGCAAAATAATAACGTCGTTTAGAGTGCATACGGTCAAAGAGATTGATCAATTTTACGGCTTATCTTATATACCTTTTTATGTATTTGGCAACAGGCACAAGATACAACTCAGAAAATTACGCACAGACTGCAAATGAGCTATAAATGTACATATACATATATATTACTAAATTATATATATCTGTGTGCGATTTTCTATCGCTATTTCTGGATAATGGTTATATTGTTCAACTCGTCTCATCAAAAATCAATTAGATTTCTGAAAAACATATTGTTTATAATATTACGTTTTGCTCTCTGCAATTAGTCGCAATCGAATTCTGTGCTGTGTTAGTTTGACACTCCAATAAAAACTATAAAAATGAAACAAAAACCTTTTGCATATTTGCTTATTCTTACCTGTGTGCTGAGGGCTAACTGTTCCGCTAAGGTGAGCTCTTCAATCCATATCAAAGGCAAATTTTAACGATTTTTCGTGTAAAGAAACTCATTTTTGAACAAGTTCAATGCCAACTGAAAGGCAATAAGGTGCATAAAATTGAATGTTTTATGGAGCAATCGAACTCATTTACCATACGGTTGAGGACCAATGACGTTAAGATAAACAATTTGGTGGGCATATCTGACTTAACATTGGATATATATGGCAAACGGGAAGGAATGCGCTTTAAGGGCATACGTTTGGATTTATGCAAACTGAATGCCAGCAAACAGCCATCTATGTTGAGTATTATACAAAACGGCCTATCAAATTCGGAAAACAATTTACCCAAGAACTGCAACTTTCAGCGGGTGAGTCAAGCATGATAGATTCTGAGATGAACTGATATGAACTTGATTGGAATGCTTACAGAATACCACATACTATGTGCGTAACGTCAAGTTCGATACCAATTATTTGCCTTTATTTATGCCGGAATATAATTTCACATATGTTGGAAAATTTCATGTCAACTATGTGAAAACCTATGATATGCGTATAACTGGTTCTCTGCTCTATGACAATAACGATGCTAATTATACAAAAATCTGATCGAAAAATATGATTTTTAAATGTAATATATACAAAAAATCAAATTGAAATGTTGCCTAATTACTGTCCAATCGCAATTGTAAAAAAATATAAATAAATAAACAAACAATACGTGTAGAATTTCATATAAATATAATGATCGTTTATATTTTGCCGTCAGTCTGCTGTATTTTATTCTAAGTTTTGTTGTTCTCTAATCAATTTCAACATGTTTCAAAAACTATATCTATTTGGATTCTTTATCGCTGGATTGTTGATCTTTGGCGCAGCTCAAAAGGTATTTGGGGCTCAATCAGGGAAAAAAAAATTATAAAGAATCTTCCATCAAATACCTTAAAATTTTCTTAAGCGCATCACATTTCTCGGCTTGAAATGTGATAATAAATCCAACAAATTATCAAGAGTTAGCTGTTTCTTGGAAAATATTACTGCATTTACGGCGGAAATAACGGTGGGCGACAAGGATGTCAACAATTTGAGTGGCCTAGTGGAAATGCAACTCTCTCACTTTCAGCCTAAGGGAAAGAAAGTGAATTTAGGTCGTATGGATATATGTAAGATGCTAACGGCTCTCGTACGACCGTCGGTGTTGAGCTTTCTCTACGATGGCATACAGAAGGCTGAGCACAATTTGCCAACCAAATGTCCCATTAAGAGGGTGAGTCAGAATCACTCAGTTGACCTTGATTTGAAGGAGAAACTGATCATTGATCGCTTACAGAATGTTAATTATATACTGCGACACTTGCAATTCGATCCAACTACTATGCCCATATTCCTGCCCGAATATAATTTTACAATTTCGGTTAAATTCTTTGGAAATAATGGGAATCTATTTGATTTGTTTGCCTGGGGCTCGTTTTGTGAAATTGGTAATGAAGACTGTCTGGGCAAAAATAACCAATTGAAATAAACTGTGATTAACTGTGCAAAACTTTTGCATGTTTGATGAATGTTATGCATGAATAAAGCAATCGAACGTTGCTTTAAAAATGTTATTAAAATAGTTTTTAAAGTTTATCTTGATGGAACGTGAGCTATATAAACTGATATAGTTATTTATAATGTTAGTATACATATATCTAGCCAACATCATGGACCATTCACAAGCTAACAAATGTACAAAATTGTTTTTCAAATATACTCAACTAGCTGCTAGTCGATAGCTTGGCCGAAAAGGTAGTTAAATGGATTATATATATGCATGTACATAAATAGACAAATATATATTTGATTAAATATTCCAATAATGTTCCTAAGTAGCTCGTCTTTGAAGAAGACAACATATATCATATTATTTCACATATGCTAGCGAGTTCTTTGAGAATAATACGCTAGCGAACTGAGCGCAGATTTTGTATCAAAACTCAGAGAGCAAATAGTTGGAAGAGCTGTAGCTGAGTTATTTTGTCGAAGAGAGCGCTGAGTTTCACTCAAGACCGAACCGGCACGGGAGAGAAGTGGAGCGAAAGAGCTCGAGAGAGACTGTGTGTGCGCGTGTGTGTGTATGCGAGAGTGAGTCGCTCGAAGCCGGGTTTGAGCTGCTGGTCCGGTCTTTAACTAAGCCCAGCGACAGCTCTCCAGTCGACAGTCTGCCATCCAATCTCGAACGAAGCGGTACGCATGCGCGCACAAAACGCAACTATTCGATATATATGAAAAGAAAATATATATCAAAAACTGTTAAAACCAAAAGTGTTGTGAATCAACTCAGAAATCACAAGCTATATATATAAATATATATAATATCCACAACTATATATAAGTATATATAGAGGAAAGACAGCAACGCAAACGTGAATACAGCAAAGCAGAAATAAAAGAGAGAAAAAAATAATAAAAAGCATAAAAATTCCAGAGATCGTTCGGTGTGCGGCATACAACGTGAATGTTGCGGACGGTCAAGCGAACAAAAACCCTTAAAAAATAAGAAGGCAAAAAAAAATAAATAAAATCAAGCAAAGGTGCGAGACAAGAAATTAAATTGATAAACCTTAAAGCAAACGGCGAACAACAATAACAACAACAACCACAACGAAAAGCCTTGACCGTGCCTAGTCGCCGAGCCTTGGCAGGACTTGGTGTTGCCCAGTGACTGGGACTTGGACTTGGACTTGGACTTGTCGCGCTGCTGTTGGCAATTATCAAGCGCAGTGCATCAGGCTGAGAATGCCAAAACGACTGTAGACAAGTCCACTTCGCTGTGTGTGTGAGTGTGTGTGTGTTACGCGCGCGCGTTCATGTGTGTGTGTGGTAAATAGCTCAAAGCCACGAAATTGCTTTTATCGCCGCGCCAAAATCGCCAATTGCGCAAAAATTGAAAGAAAAAAAAAAATATATATATATATATATATAATAAAACAAACAAAGGCAAAAACAAAAATTGTTAAACTAGCTGACCAGCCAACAGCTTTTGGGCCCTTAGTCAGCCTACAACAACAATAACAACAACAGGAAAAACAACAGCAGCGCATCGCGTGGAGCAAGCGATAAACTCCAAAAAGAGCGAGGAAATTGCTAAAATATTACCCGAAAGGCATATTCGCTATGTGCATACATGTGCAACAACAGCACACAGATACAACAACAACAACAACAACATCAAGCAACGACTGCACTGCAAAATGTATAATAAAAAATTACAACAAGTGATCGTGCAGAAAATAGATCGATAAACCGACCCAAAAAATACAAAAAAAAAGTAATAGTAAAAAAAAAAACAACAACAACAACGAAAATAAAACGCCAACTGAATTGAAGCAGCATAAAATAAATAAAAGCGGCGCTGGGCACGTTTTTCCTACGTTCATTCTGTGCCTTTTCCACAACTACAATTTGTTGTTGTTGTTGCTTTTGCTGTTTCAATTTCAATTGTGGAAATCGCAGAAAAATCGCCAAAACGTATTAAGCGAACCGGTCGAGACAAACGGAGCGATAGAATTTCGCTGGACTGAGCAAAAGGACTAGCCCAGGCCGGGCAATATTTATTAAACAAAGCCAGAAATTAATTTCACGACTTTTCTGTGCCTGCATTTGAGCTGACTTCGCCAAGCGTGCGTTGCACGCCCTCAAAAACCACAACAACAACAAGCAGAAGGAGAAGAAGAAATAGAACTACGACCAGCGCCGGCTTCTTTATGCGCAGCTTGAACTGGCACTCAGCTTGAGCCAGAGACAGTGAGTTAGAGAGAGAGAGCAAAATGTACGACATCAAGCGCCTGGAAGCCGGACAACAGCAGCTACAACAACAACAGCAAATACAACAACAACAACCTATTGGACATATACTTAACGAAAGGTTGAGCGGCTCGGCGCCGCTACAGCTAACCTGCAGCGTTATCACGCCCACGCCGCCAGCCCTCTCAGCGAAGAGCAGCTCCAGCAGCCCCATTGAAGCCACACACATGACACTATTGACGCTGCGCCGTCGTCGGGCGTTCCAGCGTCGCGCCTGCCTGCTCAGCATATTGGCCGCCTTTGTCTTTGGCATGGCATTGGGCGTCATTGTGCCCATGCTCGGTCTACCCGATTACTTTGCTAGCAGCAGCAGCAGCAGCACCGGCACCGGCAGCAGCAGCGCTGCCAGCGTTCAGTTAGCGCCCGCTGCACTGCTGCCGTCCAGCGAACAGCCGCTGAGCAGCAGCTACGATCGACCGCCGTTGCCCTACAGCGTCTCCTTTGTCAAAGAGGAGGCCGAGCAGCTGGAGCTCAGCGCGGAGCAGGTCTTTCGCAATGCCTTCCACCTGGAGCAGGATAAGAACGCGCCCGATTCAATGATAGTCAAGAAACTGGACACAAACGATGGCAGCATCAAGGAGTTCCACGTGCAGCGCACATCGAACGGACGCTACCGCAAGGGACCAGAGCGACGTCTGACCAAAACCGTGCAGCCGGAGCGCAGTCGAACGCTGGCCAAGCCACAGCAGCAGGCGCTGCAGCAGTCGCACGAGAACGAGCTGCAAACGGCGGGCATCATCGATGCGGACATCTATTGGGGTGAGCTGGTGGAGCAGGCGTTGCCGCAAGGTTTTGCCGCTGAGGATCAGCACAGCTGGGAGCGCTACGTGACCAAGGAGGGTCAGGTGGTGCGGCTGGAGCACGGCTGTGGACGCATGCAGAACCGTCTGGTGGTGTTCGCCGATGGAACACGCGCCTGCGCCCGCTACCGCCAGAACACGGATCAGATACAGGGCGAGATCTTCAGCTACTATTTGGGACAACTGCTGAACATTACGAATCTGGCGCCAAGTGCAGCGACAGTCATTGACACGACGACAGCGAGCTGGTCGACGGCACTGGGCGATATAACGCAGGCGCAGTGGAAGGAGCATCGGCCGGTGGTATTGACGCGTTGGCTGCCCGACCTGGAGCCGGCTGGTATACCGCAGCCGTTCCAGCCACTGGAACGGCATCTGAACAAGTACGATGTCTGGAATATAACACAGCAGATGCAGCGGGATGCTGGCGTGGTCATGCCGCGGGGATTACTCAAGCGGCTGGAGGTGGCTGCTGCCAGCGGCCAAACAGTTGATCATCAATCAAGCATGCTTGAGGAGTCATCTGCAACAGCATCCTCGACTGCATCGCCGTCGTCGTCGTCGTCGGCGCTGCTGCAGCGACTAATTGAATTGGCACAATGGTCCGATTTAATCGTCTTCGATTACCTGATCGCGAACCTCGATCGTGTCGTTAATAACTTGTACAACTTTCAATGGAATGCCGACATTATGGCTGCGCCAGCTCACAATCTGGCGCGACAGAGCGAGACGCAGCTGCTCGTATTCTTGGACAACGAATCGGGCCTGCTGCATGGCTATCGTTTGCTCAAAAAGTATGAGGCCTATCACAGTCTGCTATTGGACAATCTGTGCATCTTTCGTCGTCCCACCATCGAGGCGCTGCGCCGGTTGCGTGCCGAGGGCGCGGGTCGCCAACTGCGCGAACTGTTCGAGCGGACGACCAGCCCGAATGTGCGTGATGTGCTGCCCTCTTTGCCGGATAAATCAATCAAGATTCTGGCAGAGCGCATCGATCGCGTGCTGGCCCAGGTTCACAAGTGCGGCGACAGCAACAAGAGCAGCTAATGAAACGAAACGATAACAACTGCACTACATATACATATATAAAAGATATATAAAGATATATTTGTATATATGTATATGTATATGTATATGTATATGTGTATATGCATCTCCGACTGATAAGCTGTAAATATCGTTAAATGAATGAAGAGACGAAAAAAATGAGAGCATACGAAATGTTCGACTTGTTAAACATAGATGATTAATCTTAGTTTTGCGTTAAGTTAATCAAATGCCAAATGTTCACAACTGGCCCGCACGATTTAGTCAAGAGAATGCATGAATGGGAGAATGATGGAATGAATGAGCTTAATAAGAGCTATTCATTCACAGTTATAATTAATTAGAGCGAGGGGCGTGGCCAAGTACGAGTATTAGCAGGACATCAGATCAATAGCCGATCAAGCATCTAAAGCGAGTATTAAGCATTATGAAAGAAATATCTTGTCTTTAAGCATTCCCCGTTTTTATTATCCTTATCAACTGCTCTTTACACTTTAGTTATAGTTTTAAGATACGTTTTTTGTGATATTTTGTTTAAGCATTAGTGAAAACTAATTGTAATCTATAGGTAGAGATCATTTTTTGTATAATTTATTTGCCATTTTCCTTAAGCGAAACAAATAAAACACACACAAACACAGAAGAAATCAAATCGAATTGAATTGCCTTGCTTTGTTGAGGTTACAGATGCAGATGGAGTTGGAGATGGAGATGCATGCTGCTGATATTTGTTGCACGTTGCATATACGTATATGAGCACGCCTGCGCCAGCGAGAACTTACATAGTCATGACAATAAATTGTCATTGATCTTTTCTGCAGGTGAAGAAGATGCCAAGAGATGAGCAACGGCAGCGGCAGCGGCAGCAGCTGCGATTGCTTCTAGTGCTCCACGGTTAACTACTCCCATGACTGTCTCGTCTGTGCGCTGCATTTGTCAACTTGCCAGCGGAGCGCAGAGTAACTTGCCACAAAATGCTGCAGCCTCTCCACGTCTCTCTCTCCTTCCCTCTCGCTCTCTCTCTCTCTCCCTCTTTCTCTTTGCTTTCAGGCACTCGAGTGGCTTGGTTGTCACGCAGGCCGCAGACACTGCCTCCAACTCCGGCTTCAGTTCGGCCTCGGCTTGCTTTTCATAATATCTTCATAAGCATTTGAAGTGTCCCCCTCTCTCGCTCTCTCTCTCTCTCTCGTTTGCTCTTGCTATCTCTGTCTCTGTGTGAGTTTGAAATTCAAGTGCAGCGACGAAGCCAGAAGAAAGATGAAGCTGAGCCGGAATGAGGCAAAGCGCAGTTCAAGATACTTTCGTCGCACACACACACACACACACACACACATATACTGAGACACACACTCGCAGACATATGTGTGAGCCCTGCCTCTGCACAGATAGCAGCCAGCAGACCCTGGTGCCGGGCCTCAGGTTCAGGCCATCTCTGGCGGCTGTCTCTGCGTCTGCTTTAAGATTTAAGATCGCTGCTCATTAAGTGCGTCCGCGTGTCTCAACGACAAGATGCTGAGAATGAGAATCTTTTGCGCGCTCACTCTCTGTCTCTCCCTCTCTCGCTCGCTGTCTCTCATTCTCTCTGTCTATAGCTCTCCCACTCTGGCGCAGCCTTGGCATGCGTATCTCAGGCTTTTGGGCTGGCTTTTCCAGCAACTCGTCTTGTTGCCTGGAGTTTTGCATCTGATTTCGTTGCGTATATTTTATTGGACACCAGAGTAGTTCACGTAAATAAAATGAAATGAAATAAGGCAAGCAGCCAGGCAGCCAGGCAGCCAGGCAGCCAGGCAGGCAGGCGTCTGCAACTGGAACGAGACTGAATTATATATATATATCTGATATACATTTATATATATATTTGTATATGGTCAGCACAAAGTTGTAGTGTTGCTCTATGGAAATAGCTGAAGCACTTTGCTTACTTTCCACTTAGTTGCGCGTCACAAATCCCATAAGAAATTCGAAAGGCTCAAAAACACAAAGAGCATCAAATGTTTAGATAACCCGTTTCTCGCTCACAATACTCCTGCTAAGCACGCCTGTGTGTGAATGGGTGAGTGTGTGTGTGTGTCTGTTGGAGCTTAATAAAAATCGTTATGCTAGTTTAATAAATATATCAAATAACCTTTAGGACGTGTTAGGGAACTTGTGACTTTAACACGTTCAGAACTTGCTACAAGCTCTTTAAGCATATCGTTTTACATTTCGGATACACAAAACAGAAATCTTCTGTAGCTGAAATCAAAGAGATTTCCTTCATCTAAGCGAGGTAGAGCACAAAACAATATAATAGAGCTCTTTGCAGTTCAAACATAAAATTTAGAAACAAGAAATGTGGAGAAATTGTTGAGGTGGGTGCCAAGAGAGCCGACGACCTGCAGCCCACCAGCTGTGCCATTGTCTAGGCAGACATAGATACACACACTCACGCACACACACAGACAATCACACATTTATGAAGTAAAACTGCAAACACTTTGCATGTATGCTGTAAAACTTACCGTAACAAACAACAAATACAACACCAACAACAACATAAGCAGCAGCAGCAGCAGCAAGAACAAGAGTATACAATTTTTATGATCATTTTTTATGGGGTTATTAATAAAAGTTTATGGACATGTGCCATAAGGTTCCAACAATAATAAAACATAATGCGCCTACAGTTAGGATACGTAGCAAGGGTAACTCAATGAATAATATCAATTGATAGAAATAAGATATCAAAATCTAACGAGAAATTGATATTAAATTGAGCAAAGTGTGGCGTGTGATGGGAATGTGAATGTTTTTGTAATTTTATGTTGGGTTCATCAGCAACGAAATACTCGAGATGTATATAGATAGTTATGGAAAGAGTTCTGAATGTTGAAAAATATAAAACTTAATGTGTTCATTCACAAACGAATTTTAAACACTGGTTTGATGATATTAAAGTAGAGATTATTGTGTGAAATTGTCATAAAAAAGGTGAGTAGAATTAAGTTGAAGAACTTGAGCAAAACATAATGTGGGCTTTGGTATACGATCTTACTTCCCATAACTATATGTGAGAGACTCTTTTGCTGTAGCTGTTGAAATATTGTCAAGACTTGTTTTTCAATTGTAAATATCTAAAGTTGATTATGCATATGATATATACATATATTACGATATTATTATTTACAAACAGTCCCCGAGCTCAAAGCTAATCCAAAGTGTTGACTCCAGCCAACGATATTTTACTATACCCACACTCGACTTTTAATACTCTATCATATATCGTATGCAATATTATATTATCAGTATATATACATATATTTCCTTTCTTTCACATCTCTCTTGAACTGCCCTCGACGATTCAGTGCCGTGAGTTATTTTCGGTTAGTTTACATTGATTTGGCGAGTCTTTAAAGTTAGGCCAATGAAGTTGCAAGGCAGTTGAAACGATTCCTTTGGCTGACAACGCGGCTCAAGTGTTTGGCTAGCTGTGCTGTTGTTGTTGTTGTTGTTGTTGTTGCGTCGTCTCTGTGTGCACAATAATTTGCATACACACCGATACACACCAACACTCGTGCAGCATTTGCCTCTTGGCAAACTGAGCATGCAATATTTTCTCGTGTTGTATGTTTACTCTTTTCGCTTTTATTTAATGTCCATGTTGGTCGGGACTTGGCTCTTGTGGCACTTGTTGTTGTTGTTGTTGCTGTTTTGCTGCTTTTATTGTTGTTTTTGTAGCTGCTTTGCTTGTTGCGTTTACAGCAAAATTCTAAACAAATTGCTTCCGCACCTGCAGCTAAGAAAATCAATGCAGAAAACAAAAATCCACAAAGCAGCGTACTGGGGATCAGAGAACTATAAATATATATATATATATATATGTATGTATGCATATATAGGAGATCTCTTTGTATGGCTTGACCAGTTAGCCGCACTTCAAAACTGAATTCAAAAAAAGAATTCCAATCAAAATAACACATTTCCCAGGCCCAACGAAAGTACCGTGGCTCTGATTCTCATATCATATCATATCGTAATCCTGACAATAGGCCACTAAACTTTAGCAATAACAATGCGAACAGAACACAACTAATATTTACAAAAGAAAGGGTAAGTGCGACCAACACGAAGAAAGAGACCATAACACACAGACACACACACACACACACACACACACGCACATACGCACACCTATTTTCTGTTCCCCAAATTCGGGTTTTCTTTTCTTTTTAAGTGCGCGCGTCCCTTTGGGCGCTAACGAAATTACGTGGAAGGGCAGCAAATGTGCAGCAGGCTCTAAAGAAATTTACGATCGGCATTTGGATTTGAATTTATGAAAAACCTTCTTTCTTTTTACACCTGAAAAAAATAGACCCAAACAAAAAAAAAAAAAAAAAAAAAAAACAGAAACAAAATAGACATAGAAGAACATCTTTAAAGATGCTTAACTGCTTTTCTTGGGAGTCTGGCCGAGCATCGACTCTCGCTTGGCTTGGTGACTGTGTTTCTTGTTAACATATGCTCGGAAAAGAAGAAAGAGAGATAAAATACTGATACGCTACAGATACTGAAGAAGAAGAGAGCAAAAGACGGAGAATAACAAAAACAACAAACAACAAACAGAAGACTTAGGCAACGAACTTGCTCGCATGTGATTTGATAAGCATGCTGGGAAAAGAGGCAAATTTTGTATAAACTTTAAGGCGATTCGACTGTTCATACTAGGCTGCTGGCAATAATTTAAGTTTTTTTTTTTTTGTTTTTATTCGTAAGTCAATTCATTTAACGATTTACTGATTAATTTAACAAACTGGTCAATGGCTCTGTCCCTGTCCATATTGACATTGACGAAGTGCAGAACTTTGTCTGGTGTGCGTATGGTTTCTAATATGCGTAAATAAATATGTTTGTGTAAATACCCTGTGGCTTGAGAGAGAAATGAAATGGGGTATAATAGAAATACTTTCGCGGAACGGAGTTGGAAACTGTAGTCATTGGGAAGGGAAAGGCTTTAAGTGTTGGAAATGGCAAAACATTGATTGATTTGCTGAGTTGGTTTATCAGGTATCATCTAATTCAAAGATTATAAGCTAAGTCTATTTTCTTCTAGAAACCCATTTTCCCTCCCCTAAATAGAAGTATTCTATAATTAATAGTAAATAATTATTGTTTTTAAATTTCACAATCATTATCAGCACATTAATTAATCATAATGTATTTAATGTCCCTTCTAGGAATCTAAATCTGGGAACATATAACTTCATGATGACCCACAACTGCATGGCAAGTAAGTGCCTGTTGTTATCCCTAAATACATATATCAGAGTCTATATGAGGTACAAAGAGAACTAAAACTCTTTATGTTATTATAATACAATATTATACAATATTATATATAGATATACATTCTTATCTTCTCAAATCTGCAAGTCAAGCTAATTCTATTTCTAGCTGCCTTATAGAGTATCTTTTAGTCAAGCCCGTCTCTCACTCTCTCTCTCTCTCTCTCCAGAGCTATTGAGCATGCGGCTTTCCCCAATATTCTTCCCAATTTTGGTCTCGCTGCGGTCTAACACACTAAGTCGAACCTGTTCGGCTCAGCACGGTTGTCCGGCTGGCTGGCCGCCTGTCCGTCCGTCTATTCACATTGTTCGAAATCTTTTTGGCCGAATCAGGTGAAGTGAGTTGATTGATTGCGCTAATTTATAACGACAATGGGTCAGATCGCACATGGACCTTTGAGCTTGGCCTGTTGTTACTGTCTGCGCAGTCAACTAACTGACTGACGGGCGGGCTGCCTAACTGTCTCTCTCCCTCATTATCTCGCCCTCTCGCTCGCTCTCGCGCTTGCTGTCATAGCAGCTGGCTGTTGGAATCCATTAAACAACGCCTTTGCCCGGCCTTCTGCTGCGACTGTGGCTCTGGCTCTGGCTCTGGCTGCCTGCCTGCCAGCCTGTTGCTGTTGCTGCTGCTGATGATGATGATGATGCGCGCGCTGATGAATGAATCTTTTCAATTTTGAAATTTTCTTAAACGAATTTGTCAAAAAGCCTCGGAGGGCAGTGCGCAGAGCTGAGTGCGTGAGGGCAACGGCAGCAGGGGCACCAAACCCTATGCAAAACTAATTAAATTAATGTTCGTTGCTTAAGTCTTTTGTTTCTGTGGCTTTATACACATACACAAACTCTCTCTCTCAATCTGGCACTCTCTCTTTCGCTCTTCTCTCTTCACTCTTTAACTCTTGTTCTTCAAAATTTTTGCTTTTGTTGACCTTGCTCTGGCAGTGCATTTGTGAGAGTCGCCTTTGGCGTCTTTGCAGCAACAGCAGCAGCTTAAGAGCTAGCAATGATCATGTTAATTGCTCATGATTGAATTATAAATACCTGCATACCCAGCTACAGCTGGCCAGCATCTGAACTAATGTGCTACATAATCAGCTGCCGGCTTACCAAATCAGACACATGGGTCGCTCGGCCCAAATCTGAAAACAATCTACAAAGCAGGCAGTCGAGAGCGAGAGAGAGAAAGAGAGAGACCGTCAAAGATACAAATTTAATAAATTATAAGCCTACAAGCTCAGCTAGTCAATGTGCTTAGACAGAGCCCAAACAGAAACACACACACACACACGCACACACGCATACACGCTGTGAGATGCTGTGGCTGTGACCAAACACTGAGACGAGCTTTAACACCTCGGCACACCAAGGCAAACATTTGACTAGCCAAGGGAAAACCTTAAGACGGTTAGGTACTTTTCGTATATATTTATATATATACATATATGTATGTATATATGTGTGTGTTTATACCTTTATATATAAACGAGGCACAGCAACAAATTAACAAACACCTGAAAGCGAACCTAAACCAACGAAATCATTCGTCGCTCAGCTCACTCGATTCGACTCGACTCGACTCGACTCTCATGCGGGTTGATGCCGCAGCTCGTTCATGTCGAGCCCATTTTCCAATAATTAAAAGCTTCACTGCAACAACAACAGCAAGAGTAGAAGAAGCATAAGAAAAACAAACAGTTTGACTTCAGAAATTCAGTTCGAATTAGATGTTTGTAGGCGTGGCTTAGACAGCCCATCGTGAACGGTGGGAGAAATTCAAGTATTCTCTTGATGAATATTTTTGTTAATAAATGTTGCAAGCGTTGTCAAGTGGGCTAACAAATGGTTTTTTCAGTTTATTGAACTGTAACGGAAGCTCGTCAAAGCCAAACAGAAATGCTTGGAAAATGTAGAAAATATGAATATGAATTAGAGTTTAGATATTATGAGGATGATAGGCTGAGTCAAATTTAAATGGAAATTTATATGAATTTTAAAGAAGTATATTTGAATTAATTTTTTTATATATATTTATTCATTTATATTTTTATTTATTCTTAGATATTTTTCGAATTATAACTAGAGAGAAAACGAGAAAACTTGATAGGTTTTGATAAAAGTTTAGAATTATTAGTCATAATTTGATCAAAGTTGTGATAGTAAAAAAAGTTTATTATTTCCGTACAACATTTATTTCTATTTAAGTTTTCTAGTCTGTAAAGCAACAAGATTTAATCTAATTTAAGATTATAAATACCAAGCTATATTTTTTATAGAGGAGGATGGTGAACAATTAATAGCTCCTAATACCAACGTTTTAGTCTACTTAACGAATTTTGCATTTTCCAGTTTATTGCGCTTGATTAACTTGCTTTGATATATATAGCTAATAATCACAATTTACTTACTTATATGTATTCGAATAGCTCATTCATATTGCCATCTCATATGCGCTCCACTTCCATTATTTATTGTAATCACAACAATTTCGAACACATGTGCTGTATATACATACATATATTTAACAAAAGTGAGTGAACTTCAGTTAAATTGTGTGGACCTCCCGCGGCTGGCTGATGTAAATGCCAGCTATTGGCTCTAATCATTGATCATGGATCAGTATTAACATCAGTTTAATTAGCTGCTATTTTTTTTTTCTTTTTTTTTTTAGGTTCGCACCCCAATCACAACAAGTTGTTGACCTTCACTTCTTAAGCGAGTTCGCGTTCTACAAGCACTCAGCTCAATTGCCATAATCTGCATAATGAAAATTTATGATTGCTCTATGATAGATCTTTTGCCTAGGCGCTCTAGTATTTATAAGTACTGGCAAAGTGTGTGTTTGTATGTGTGTGTGTGTGTTAGTTGTGCGGCGCCAGTGCGACAAATGCCACTTAATTGCTTAGCCAATTGGCAAAGTTAGCTTTTCTAAAGCATGTTAGCGCTTGTTATTCAACAACATAACACTTTAAAATCGCGTTCTCACAGATCTATTTGCATGTGCTCATATATAAATGTATGTATATGTAGCTCATGTGTATATTTATAGTTAAATGCCTGCGTTTCCAAACTGTAGCGAACTTTATTCAATGCCATTTTGGCGCCGTTTACAGCTGCAAGCCATGTATACCCTTGCAGTGGGTAGCTTAGACTGATGACTAATTTTAAATTAACAAAGGAAACAAACAAAAAAAAAAAAAAACATTTTTAAATCCACTTCAATATGCTGTAAACTAGTTGAACTATATACAACGCTGATGTGTTATATATATATACATAGCTGTATATATAGGGCATCTATTAGTCATCCTCTTCCTCCAACTTCTTTACAAAACAAACGTCGCCTGTGCTCATTCTTGTTTTTAGCGTGGGCGAAGCTGTTGCAGTCGCGGCTGTTGCATACAATATAGATTCTAATTGTTGTTGTCCATTGTTGTTGCTGTCACTGTTGTTGTTGTAATATTGCATGCAAATGTCTGTAGCCGTTTAATATTAACAACCTTCAAACGATGTTTAATAATTATCAACAGTCCGATCAAATGCTCGCAATAACAACTGCAGCTGACTTGGAGTTTCTGTCTCTGTAAGTATTACCTAAAGGCATATATGTATATGTGTGTGTGTGTGTATCTACATCTATATATAGCTAGTATTCTACAGTTGTCATTGTGTTAACTTTCATTAGCTTTCTAATGCCTGTTTGCTGCGCTTCGGTTTTGCCGCCTGCCGCCTGCTGCCTGCTGCCAATCGTCATTTCATTTTACTGTCACTCAAATCTTTTATAAGTTTTTCTTTCTCTTTAATTTTTGTGCGACGATTGGGCTGTGGCTTCTTACGGTTGTTTTTCTCTCTTCTCATTCACTCACTCACCTGCCTACCCGCCCGCTTCGCGGTCCAACGTCGTGCTTTATGACAAAACGAGCGTCTATTGTAAATATTTTTCCATTATTTTCCATTAGTTTTCACTCGTTTGTTACATTCCCCGATTGCTGTGTTTTCATTTGTTGTTGTTGTTGCTGTTGCTGTTTAGTGTTTGGTGTTGGCGTGGTCGTTACACAGGTTGTTCTGCTTGTTGTTGGGGTTCCTGCTTATGGGATTCTTCTTTGCTTTGGCATATATTGGTTATTATCTTTGAAGCGCATCGGCTTTGCTGCGTTCATGCTCAAGCCTCGATGTTGCTGTAGTTGTTGTGTTTACTGTCGTTGTTGTTGTTGTTGTTGCCGTTTTCATCGTCGTCGTTGTCGCCTGTGCGTATTTGGCCAGTTGACTGGGCGCGTGAGTGACGGAATGATGTTACCCAAAACCAGTTTCATTGACAATTATACACACACACACACACATTCAGGCAGAGTCGCAGATCTGGCTGCAGCCACATTCAACATCCATAGGCGCTCATTATGCCAGTGTCGCGCTCGTTGATCAAACTTTGCAGCAACGTCTGCTGCTACGTTTGCTGCTGCTGCATCTTCTTCTTCTTCTTCTTCTCAGCTTGTTTTTGGTGTTTCACTTTGATGGATGACTGACAAAGGCAGAGCAGCCGTGCCGACTCGATCAAGCATACGCAATGTGTACTCCGGCGTCTGTCCATCTGTCCAGCGTGTCCGTCGTCTCGTCTGCCTGTTTATTTGTCTTGTTTGATTTGAGTGCACACACAACTGTCATTGTCGCTGTCAAATCGCATTAATATCACAGAGCTGTCAAATTACAGCCGAACCGCAGCCAAATGTTTGCCCAATGTCCAATTTATTTCTTTCTCTCTTTCGCTTGCGCTCTCTCTCTCTCCCTTTCTCTCTCAACCTGTGGCTATCTCGCTCGTTTGGTAACTCAATTAAAATGTTATTCATGTTGCGACGGCTGAGCCGAACGTGGCTCAATTTTTTTTTTCGGGTGCACTAACAGCCATCATTAGTTGGTGAAGAGGCGCCAGGCGTTTGGCGCGTCCAATTACCAACAAATAAACAGCAAATTATTTTGCTACCGCCGCCTCGTTTAATGTTAATAAGCCCAAAATTACGCGACTCTGATTGGTCTATTTGACAAACGTGCTGAAACGTGTCTGGCGCAAGTCATCATCATTTCTGCTGTTGTTGTTGTTGTTGTTGTTGTTGTTGTTGGTGCTGGTGCTGTTGCTTCTCATGTTGTTTGGTTTGTTTTTGGTTAATGGCTTTTTGGCTGGGTGCTAAAAGCGGCCTTTTGGGTAGCCATCTTTTGTCAAACGAAAATGGGAGGGCCTGCGCAGCGAATCTTTGCTAAGCAGCTGCTGTCAGCGCAAGTTCGTGCCTTGAGTCTTTCGTTATTTTTTTTTTTTTTTTTTTTTTTTTGTTGGTGCTTGTTGCTAAGCTGCCAATTGCTATGGCCAATTAGCTAGCTATTGTAGGTGCGGCCAGCACATGAGCACGTTTAATTACTTAATTAATTTTTGCGATAAAAAATCAAAAGAGACAAAAAACAACAACAATCACCACCCACCCCCAATAGATAAGATCGGCATGAAGTTCAGCAGAAGATGAGGACGAAAAACTTAATAAAAACTGCACTGAAGTCTATTTATGACGTCTCAGACAAATGAGAAAACCCAAAAAAGCAATCCAAAAAGGCGTTGTGAAGCCATAAAATTGCTAACTGTTGCGCAGCGTTGGCAATTAAAGAACTCAGACACCAACACACGCACGTAGCTACTCAGTGTGTGGCTTGCGTTTGCTCACTCACATTCTGTTGCCCTTGCTAAAGGTGTCGAAAGTTCAAAGCTACAACAGCTGCATTTTATTTTTATAGCCAACAGAACTGAGCGCCCCCACCCAAGAAAGCGAATTAAAAAAAAACTAAAACAGAAAAAAAATTTAAAAATAAAGCAACCGAGCAAGAAAATATATTCCAAAGTCAAAGATTTCAGTGCTCCGCTGCGCCTGAACTGCAATAAATCTTTTAACGACAGTTCATCGCATTTTGGTTCTTGGCCGCCTCAACTTGGCACTTGATGCATTGACTTCGCTCTCTGGCAGTTCATTAGAATTGTAAAAGGGGAGCAACAACAACATCAACACAGAGAGGGCAGAGCGCGTGGCTAATCTTGCGCATCCAAATCAAAATCTTCAAATAGCTTTCTGTTTTGGCTGAGACGCGGGTCCATGCCCAAATCTGGACAGGCGTTGTCCCAGTTACGACAACAAGAAAGAAAACAACGACAACAAAAGAACAACTACAAAATAAGATTGCTCATAGGAGATGACGAAGTTTGAACACTCTTCATTAACTGAAGACGGGATAGGAATGTTTATTGATCGATGTTGATTGCAGAATATTCATGTAATATTGATATTGATGTTGATCTAAAGTTAATACATGCATAAAAGACTCGCATGCATGAAGAAGGTATATGACAATGCTATGGTAGACATAGTTGATCTACTTACATATAAAATTCTTCAAAGTAATGTATATATAATTTATCTATCCAACGTACTTTTCTACTGCAAACTATATTTTATATATGTGTGTAGGAATATACAATATAAAACATTTTGTTTTACCCAGACTTTGCCTAAATATGTCCAGAAACAGAAGTTCTATTAAAATCAATGCCTCCCTGGTTTGATATATGTATATCATATGTTATATATAGGCAAAATAAATCAATAAAGAAATTTTGTTTTATATAGGTATGTATTTATATGTACACAAATATCTTTTAATTATACAAATACACACATAGTATACAAAATGAGTTCACACATATCAATTTCAGATCGTGCACACTCTCCGATAGTGTATTAAAAGTCAAAGCCGACATTTGGTGCTTCATCAAATTATGCTAATCAGCTTTGGGTTGCTTTGCTTGGCTCGCTTTGGTCTTTTAGTATTGGGGATATTGGGTATTGCTTTTTTGGTTTGCTGTGATTAATTGCATCAGCAGGTTGCATCTCTAGTGTGTTGTTGTTGTTATTACTGTTGTTGCTGCTCTGGCTCTGGCAAAGGCGTTAGAGCTGCATAGATAACGCTGCGTTCTATTTACAATATTTATTTCTCTTTAACCTTGTTAGCATTTTGTTGGTATGGCAACACGCGTGCTAGTCAAGTGTGTGTGTGTGCGATAAGCTAATTCTAATTCCTTTAGCAGCTTAATGTGTTTATAATTAACATGCGGGTCAACTGCCTAACAGCCACAACAACAACTAAAAACCAAGGTTTGACTTATTGCCTAGTACACGAAGGCGTGGCTCCACTAACAGCGAACAGCACGCCTCTTGCCACAGCAGCACAAGAGCGAACAACAACAACAGCAGCAACAGCAACAACAAATTGCAGCATCGACAAGGTCTAGCCAAACAGTAGCCGCAGTTGTTGCTGTTGTTGTTGGTGTTTGATTACAATTTGCGCGTTGATCGCAAAAAAAAAAGTTTATATATATAGTTATATATGTATATGTTCAGCAAAAAATTGAGCAACAATTTTTTGTTTGCCTGGGCTCTTGTGGCGATTCTTATGGTCACGTCGACTTGTCTTACACTTGCGTGAACATGCCCCCAAACACGAACCCATGTGCCCCGCCACCTGACGCCTCCCACCTGCCACCTGCCGGCCTGCCAGCCTGCCACTCTGCCAGCGTCCAGTGTTTTGGCCAACTTTTGACTTCGTTTTCGTTTACGTTTACGTTTTTGAACGCGTGTAAACGCAGTAGCTGCAACATGTTCGGCTGCTCGATTAGCATTTGAAACGTGTGTAAAATGTTATCGATGCTCATAAGAATCAACGGACAAATGTTTGCTTGTGGATATTGTAGCAGCTATATATGGTAACTATCTGCCATCGGCTGACTTTACGATTTCAGTCAGAGGCGTGACTTTTATGTGCATACAAGTTTTGGCACTTATCATTATTGATTGCGTATCGAAAGTGAACGTGTGAAGGTGAGCAGTCAAATAAGGCACTTAACTCTAGCGCTTATCTAGAGCATGCATATAGTTATTTAAATTTGATTTAAGAATGCGAAAGCTTTTAATAGATTCCAGCAGTGCGCGATGAACATTTGAGTACAAAAATAAATGCTCACGGCACATGAACTGGCAGCCCATGATCTATTTAGCTTATAAGGTCCAAGTGACAGATGCGCTCCAATGTCTGTTTGATGTCAGTGAAGCTGCCAGGCAATCGAGTTTTTTCGAGGCTCTGTAAAGTTGCTACGTTTTCCCGTTTCACTTCAAATTGATGTCTTGGATTAAGTCGCCGAGACTTGATAAGGCTTAGAAGATTAGCTGCTGTCTGGCTTTGGCGGATCTTGGATTAAAAATTGAAAGAGACTGTTCCAAGCCCGCAAAGTAGATGTTAAACGCATTTGGATTTTAGTCTGCTTCTCCCCTTAACATTATAAAAGTGTACAAAATTATTAATCAACTAATTATTGCTTACTCTTCTCTCTCACTTTTCCTAATTTTGTGTTGAGCATATTGTGTTAGAAATGGATATCAAGAGCATTTTAATATTTGTATTGTTATATAATTTCTGGAAGCTTTTATCATTGCAACATTTATTTGTTAAAGAATATCTTCATTATTATATTTTAAGCTTAACAAAAATTATAAATTAATTTTAATTAATTATATAAAATATCATTGCAAAACATCATCAATTTGCTTGCGCCTTACAACTCTCTCACAAATTCAATTAAACGAAATTATGAATTTGATTTAGAAATAACTTTGTTAAAGGTGTTTTGTGGTAACTCATTTAATTTGCAGCGGCATTGAACCTTGCCCTAAAACTTAAATATCATTG
The DNA here is from genome assembly GCA_035047565.1 of Drosophila mulleri. Taxonomy (NCBI): domain Eukaryota; kingdom Metazoa; phylum Arthropoda; class Insecta; order Diptera; family Drosophilidae; genus Drosophila; species Drosophila mulleri. The sequence goes on from JAWNPK010000060.1 coordinate 5,715,068, forward strand.
AAATGAAAAATTTCTTGCCTGCCAACAGCAACAGCAACAACAGCGGCTGCAGCTTTTAGCTGGCTTAAAGAAAAACCTTTTAAATGCTGCCAAAGCTATGAAAAGTCACGAGTTTTGCTGTTTTATTTTATTTTTTTGCTTTTCGCGCTCGATGCCAAATGAAATAGATAAAAATAAAACATAATGTTGACCCGCTTGGCATTAGGACCAGACAATCCAGTTGCTGTAGCTGTTGCTGTAGCTGTTACTGTTGCTGTTGCTGGCCCGGCCAGCGGTAGCTGCCAAAATAATAATGGCCAAAAAGTGCAGCGGGCGTCAATTTCAGCGACCCGGGCTTATTAAGCAATGAAATACTATATAATGCCCGCGACTGTGATTTATCACATGCATCGCCGCCAACTGAATTGATGCCCGGGCACTGATGGAAGGGGGCAGCTGGGTTCCCGAAATCATTTTTTCCCTAATACCCTCAGTCCATTGCGGGATGAGTTGGGTATAATGGTTTCTGTGCATTTGTATGTGAGAGCCAGAGGACCGTAAGGCTGATCCTATATAGTGTATATGTTTGATCTGGCTATATTTTGCAATCTAAATTGAGCGACCATATACCATGAGGTTCATCCTTTTTAGGATCTCAATAAAAATCGATATTTTATGCGGTTTGGACCAGCTAAATGTAATTTAGATAACTTTGATAAATGAGATTGAATATTTGAGCTTTTTAGATACCTTTTCGAATCCCCAGATAGTAGATAATTTGTCTTCAATGTCTAGTGTCTATTCTATTAGTAAGTTTGTTCCTCAGAAGAAGACGCTGCTTCTAAACAATTCCTACTCTGAATACCACATCCATTCAGCGCAAATAACAAAGACCTAACTCTGTTATTTATAAACATTTGAATGACATCAATCAGCTTAAAAAACGTTGTCAAGAAAGCTCTTCAGCTATCCAAGCACTTCAATAGACAAGGCTTTATTCAATGAACAAGAAACTCTAAATGAGCAAAACAACAACTTCAAACTGACTTTAGGATATCTCCTAGTCAATCACTTCCTGACTGCTTGTTTTTGTCGTAGTACGTCTGAAGGCGGCTTTGACGATGCCCACGCAAAAGATATTGCGATATATAGGTTATGCCTAGGTAATGGAAAATGGAAAATGGAAATATACTTGTAAGCAGAGCAGACCAAATGAGAAAATTCAGGGGGAAAAAAATATGCCCCAGCAGTTGACATTTGTGGCAGGCGCAGTAATTGACGCGCCGCTTGTCGATTGTGTTGCAAGAGGCGCAAATCGAAATAAATTTTGAAAGAGAAAATGGAAATGGAAATGGAGGGCTGCTGCTGCTTTCCATTAACAGGCACGCTCGTAACTTATTTGACACGCGCTGCTGCTCCTCTATATACATATATATGTATATATGTATATATATAGAGATGTCTGAGTTGGCAATATGCAAATGTTGCGGTTGCTGCTGCGGCTGCCTGCTGCATGTTGCAGTATCTGCAGCACATCATCAACGGTAGCCCCATCTATGGCTTAGGTTGTACTGGTAGCTCTTAACTGACAATGTCATAACCCGCCTCGCTCGCTAGTGCCGCTTAACGGTTAATGCATTTAAGCTGAAATTATGAGCTGCTGCGACAGCTAGCCAAAATCTTTGATTGTCAGCCAGCTCAGCCAGCCAGCCGTCCAGATATCCTGCTAGACATCCCACCAGCCAGCCAGCAGCTTTTAACAAATGCGTAATGCTTGTACGTCGCGCCATGATTTGCATTTGTTGCAAACTTGTGTGCAAGAGGAAGAAAATGCGCACAAGTCTAGGGCGCTCTGTTTGCATGGAAAGTGACTCACGCGGCGCGTTCGTTGCCTAAGTCTTTTGTTTTGTATGCGCTTGTCACTGTGACAGACAGCCCAAGACTTGGCATTTTTCTCTTGTTTTATTTATATATTTTTTTTTTTGTTTCTTGTCGTGTTTGCCCCCCGCGCGCCTTTGGCTTTGCCCCTTTTTGGCAAAACGTACGCACTTCATAATTCAATCAAACTGAAACATTTCGCAATCCCACACAGAAGGAATTTATTGTTCGGCTCACAATTTTTCAATTGCATTTGGGGCCGACCGACACACGTTTCGAACGAATGACCAACTGCTCGACAACTGTCGCTGCGCTACGTCAGACCTTGTCTGTCCCGACCAGTGTCCACTGTCTGTTGTCCGCTGTCAGTCTGTCAGGCTGTCTGTGTGTGCCAGAGCCAGAGCTTGTCTGTCTCTGGGACTCTATTTGAGCCAATTGTACATTTCCTCACCAGGCAGCCGCCCAGCTTCGTTGGCTGCTTCAGCGCCAGCTGCATTTTGCCAATGTTTCTATTTCATGCACAACTGTCAACTGTTGTTGCTGCTGTTGTTGTTGTTGTTGTAGCTGTTGGCTGTTTGCCAGCATGAAATTGTTAACAACATTTGTAGCTGTTGCTCATTGCCGACCACACTGCGTGCAGTTGGCCTGCCGCCTGCTGCCTGTTTGATTTCAGCTCATATTGACAATGAAAGCCGTTGCTACTTCAAACGCCGGCATTTTGTTGTTGCTGCTGTTGCTGTTGCTGTTGCTGTTGCTATTGCTTGATAGTTGGTTGTGCCCCTCTACTGACAGGTTAGCAAAAAGGCAAAACAAATAAACCGCAAAAAGGCGACTTCGATTCGTTTCGATTTGATTTGATTTGAAAATTCCACCGCCATGGCAATAAACATTTTTAGTTCACTTTTTATTTTTGTTTCGCGGCTGTTGAAATATTTTTTGTAATTGTTTTTTTTTTTTTCTATCTATTTTCTGTTAGCTATTTTAGCCAACTTATGGCATTGATTTATGTGCATTTTAACAAACATTTTACAAATTTTTTGCAGCTTTTTACAATATTTTTTTGCTTTAAGTTATTTTTATTTATTTTTTATTTTTTCGCATTCGAGCCGAAGCTTATCTTAATCTAAAACGAGCTGCGGCTTCTTTAAGTGATTGCTTGATGCATAATTAGAGCTGAGCCGTTGTGAAGCTTCGTTGGATGCGACTTTGCCTGGGGCCGAGCATTTTAGCTGTTGTTGTTGTTTTATTTTTGTATGCAGCTTGTCAAGATGTTGGCAGCTGCTGGTGTGTGGGATAATATGCCCGGTATTATGCGAGTTTATTAATAACTGCATTTTATTCGGTTCGTATCTTGGCTTTAGCCACTTTTCAACTGATCTTGAAAGACAAGCGGCATCTAATTGCTGAAAGAGCAAATATTTGCCAAGCAATTGGCTCTGTGGCTAAGCGCAAACCCAATTGCAAAACGTTTTTCTATGGTTTCGTTTTTTTTTTAATACTCTGTAAATGCGAGGAAGTATCTAAGGGGTATACCAAATAGCTGTAGTGAAATATGTAAACAAGATATTGATAATGAAAAAAACATTAAAGTTTTAAGAATGTACATATAACTTTTGGCTCCATGAATCATAAATTTTTGTCGCATATATTAACTTTCTTTATATCCAAGCCTCCATTCATAATAATTTAGGAAGAATCAGTAGTAGATCATAATTGAAATTATCAAAATTTGGTATCACAGCCCATGTAGCACATTTAATGCACCTACAGAGTATTTCCAAGTCTAAACCAACTGGAAAACCAATTATTTGCATGCCAAACTACGCAACAAACGCAGTTAACAAGCGAAGGCCGTCAAAACATTTGCATTTTGACGCTTTTGGCTGTAGTTTGTAAACGGACTGGCAACAACAATCCATCAAATAGCAAAGTGCAAGGCAGCAACTGTGCAGCCAATCAATAAGGATTTGTGCAACTGACAAGATTTACCAGATAGAGTAACTCAAAACTGACAAACTCTATATATAACTATCTCTGTCTGCATCTCTCTCGCTCTCTCTCTATCTCTCTCTCTCTGTCTCGCTCTTGCTCAACTTTCACATGGCAACTTATCTGCTAAGTCTGGAGAGTCTGTTAAAAGATCGTTTTCTATGCATCAGAGCTTGAGTGCGCTTTGCATTTAGCTGAGATTAAGGCCCCAGAGCGCTGACAATTTCCGACTTTGGCTGCGGCAAGTGGGTCGTGCATATGCACTTCAAATACCAATGGAAATAAGAAATTGAAATGGAAAAAACTAAAAAATCTGCTGCTATTAATGCCTGCCGCGTGGCGAGTTTACGAGTGGAAATATTTTGGCATCGTGTTGACCAACAAATGCCCACGAAATGCAGCTAATTCAAATGGGTTTCCATTTGAGTTTATTTCCTTTGATTTTTGCATTTAGTTTCCCTCTTCTTTTTTTATTGGGAAAGTGGGTTAACCTGTCACTTGGCTGCCGACTGCCCAGGCTGACAGGCCGGCCAGCCAGCCAGCTAACTTCAACTGCGATTGCGACTAACGTCTACGCATGTGCGGGAATCGCCAAAAGGCCTTGACTTAGTTGCAACTGCTACGCGGCGCACATTGCCGCGGGGCGTCGGCCACGGTCTGGTCTGGCCAAATTAAACCTAAAATGTCAGACGATTAGATAAGCGGCTGCAATTCTAAGATGAGCTCGCTGCGCTCTAGGCGATAGCCGCACAGACACACAGACCGCGAAGCGGACAGCCGAAGAGTGGAGAGGCCGAGCAGCCGGTTTATATTGCTTCATTCTTCTTCTTCTCTTTTTTTGTTGCGGACTCTGTACTCTTGGCTCACACGCACTGCGGTCGACTCCTACAAACTATAAATCTGAGCAGCGCTTGTGATTAGTGGGCAACACAAAAACGTCAATGCCTGGCCAAGACACACACACACACATACACAGTAACATGCACTAGCTCGCAAATTAGGTTAAGCCAATATTTTGCTAGACATACAAGTGCCCACAATAACAACAAGAACACATGAGAGTATGGCAGTTGGATGTAGGCGACTAAGTAATACGCGCTAAAGACTCGAAAAAACTTAGTTTTAAGGTAGAAAGGGCAGAAGGCAGGCAATCTTTGTAATGAGATGGGATGTAAGGGAATGGAAGAAGGGAGCTATTCAACTGTGAAGCTCTTTACTTTGTCGCTGATCTTTAAAGTATCTATATATCTAAATATATATAGCATAAATCTACATCTACAATCAGTAAAAGATTCTTGAATTCTATAAACACTCACAAGAACTTACACACGATACCCCATATACTCCTTTTCACTTTGCTGATCGGGTATAACAACCTGAACAGCCGCAACGCCCACCCGCCGTAAGTTGCCTGCTGCTTGGCTGCTTGGCTGCCAGTACCAGTTCATCAAAGCGCAAGAATTTTGAGCGGCGCGCAAATATTTTAAACACGAAATACTTAAGCCAAACTAAGAAATAAAAAAAATCACACACAAACAAACAAAAACAAAAAAACAAGGAGACCTGGCTAAAAAGTTCAAAATCATAAATTTCAAACGATATTAGGTTAGCTGCAGCAGCAACAGCAGCCGGCGTGTTGATGATATGGGCAACAACAGGCAGCAGGCAGTGAGAACCTCTACCCTGCTGCCCCATGCCCCCTTGAAGCAATCGCCCCCCTCCCAATGCGTAGCTGCGGCTAGAGACTTGAGACTTGAGACTAGCAGCGCATGGAGCACATTTTCTTTTGTTGTGCGAATGCCGTGTGGATTTATTGATTTTGGTCAAAAGCCATGCTTAAGCGTAAATTATGTGCTGGCCAGCCGAGACAGCCAGCCGGGCAGACAGCCAGCTAGTTAGATCCTTGTGGCAGGCGGCGATGAAAGCCACTGATTTGTGGCGCAGTGCAACCTGGTTGCCGCCTGCTCATAAATCCAGACAATTTCATAACCCAACAGCACATTTATCAAATCAAGCGCTTGCATCTATCTAATTAAGCCGCGGCGACAAATTTGCCAAGTGTGAAAATCACATAAGCCACAAAAATCAAATGCCAAAAAGAACAAAAAAAATGTATAAAAAGATAAAAATAAAAAAAAAATTGCAAATTATCATTTGACGCAATAAAATGCGGCACGGCAAACTGTGTCTGGCTGCGTTCAATCTTGGCCAGCAGCAGCAGCAGCAGCAGCCGCAGCGACAAGTGGCTTAGATATCGCATAAAGCAACGATTTAATTAGACGCTGATAATTATTGTACAACATTTGCCGACGCCGCCAACGTTTCTGGGGCAAGTGGCAAGTGCAAGTCGCAGCTGCCAGCGGGCCAACGGGGCAGCGGGCCAACAGGTACTTGCAGCATTCACATTTTGCTGTCGGCTGTTGGCTGTTGGCCAAGTTTCCTCGCTATCTCGGTTATGTTAGATTTAGCTAATTTCCTAAATTGGTATGGCTTGATATTTGCAACGCCAGGCGCCGCATAATTTATTGAGAAAACATTATGTTTCTTTTTTTTCATTTTTGGAAGTGGAAACAACATGAAATTCATTTGGCAAGTGACACGAGCTTTGGTGTTAGCTGTATGCAAGTGCATGGAGTTAAATGATTTGCGTGCCTATGATATATGAATACTAAGACCGAGCATAGAAAGCGAAAAGCATTTAAGAACTCATTAAGAAGTCATTTGAGTGTGGAGTAAAGAAAAGGAAGAGTAAGAGAAAATTTAATAGTGAAAAACTTTCACTTTGTCTTTTACGAGTTTTACTATTGAATATACTAGACATCAGAATTGACTAGAAATCGCATCGACTGTATCTGTATCTGTATCTGTATCTGTATCTGTATCTGTATCTGTATCTGTATCTGTATCTGTATCTGTATCTGTATCTGTATCTGTATCTGTATCTGTATCTGTATCTGTATCTGTATCTGTATCTGTATCTGTATCTGTATCTGTATCTGTATCTGTATCTGTATCTGTATCTGTATCTGTATCTGTATCTGTATCTGTATCTGTATCTGTATCTGTATCTGTATCTGTATCTGTATCTGTATCTGTATCTGTATCTGTATCTGTATCTGTATCTGTATCTGTATCTGTATCTGTATATGTATCTGTATCTGTATCTGTATCTGTATCTGTATCTGTATCTGTATCTGTATCTGTATCTGTATCTGCATCTGCATCTGTATCTGTATCTGTATCTGTATCTGTATCTGTATCTGTATCTGTATCTGTATCTGTATCTGTATCTGCACCTGTGTATCTGTATCTGTATCTGTAACTGAGCAGCTGACAAATAACATTGGCGCATTGTCCATCAACATAACATGGCCAGCTCAACTGCCCACATCAAGTGATAGAAAAGTTATTATGCAAATTTTGCTCTTATTAGCAAAACAATAAAAAACATAACAATTGCAATTGACTTTTGAATATTTTAGCCCACGAACTCGACGGTTTTTCGCTGGCCCGAGGGAAAAAAAACCACAGCTGCTAAATTTCCATTCGACAATCGAACATAAAGCTCGCCGTGGCTTGTGGCAAATCATATGCTCAATTACACATAAATATAGTTATATATGCTTATTATTTATATTTATTACTTGACAATGAAGTGGTTCCGTATATATTTATAAATATCCATGCATATATACTCTATCGGAAATTTGTACAAATTTATTTGGCTACTGCTGTGGCTGCTGTGCTTCAGGTTTTTGGTCGGCAATTGATCTTACAAGCTGAACGCCATGTTAAACACCCTACACTCTTGTAATTTGTGTCCAAATGAAATAAAATTTATGAACATCGATTGCAATGTTGATTAGACGAAAGCCGACGCTGGCCGACGCCAAACATCGAAATGCCCAAATAACCAAATCTTAAGGCCCAAAAAACCAGTTCGGGCCACAACGCGGCTGGCTTTTCAGTTTGGCTTTGGGCTTTGCGCTGCTTAGCGGCCACTTGTAATATTTTTGGGCTTCTCCTAATTGCAATTTGATGTTTCGCTTCGCTTTTCTACGAAAATATAGTTGTACACACACACACACACACACATACACACAATTTCAATTTGTTGTGCTGCACTTAGCGGCAGCGTGTGAAAACTTAACGAACGATGCAGTCAGGCTGCAGTCTCCTGCCTCCAGCCTCTAGCGTCCTCCTCTGCTGTTGATCAGCCGCAGTTCTCTAACAAATCTGTTCATGTAGAGGTGCGAACACCCTCTCTATCACTCACACACTCGCTCTCCCCCTCTCTTTCTAACCAGTGCGTGTTCAATGTTTGGCGGCTCGGCTTTTTGCTTATGGTGCTAATTGATTGGTGCCAAAGTTGTATAAAAATTGGAACAGAACACATTAGGTTGGTAGGTGAGAGAGTTTTTGGCTACGCCTTGATTGCATTTGAGGATCGTTCTTTAAATTATGCTGTTGTATTTGCGCATTCATTAGCATGCGGTAAAGTTGTTTGTTGTTATTGCTGCTTCTGTTGCTCTTATTATTGCTTTCCCATCGTCATGGACAGGCCCGAAAAACATTTCTATAATAAAGTTAAAATATTTAACTTGCAATCTTTGCTCGACTCGCACTGAAGCTAAAAACTTTTTGATTGCAGCGCCAGCTACAACATCAGCAGCAGCATCCAGCATCCAGCATTCGTGCCCCGAAAAGTCACGAAATCTGTGCAAGAAACTGGAGGAAAAAAAAAGAAAAAGCGCCCAAAAAAAATCCGAAAAGAAATGAGAAAAAAAGTGATTGATGGAAATTGCTCAAACTGTCATGTTTATGAACGTCCGCAGGATACGAAGCCGACAGAGAGGATTGTGGCTAAAATGTGCACGCAATGCGACAGCAATTTGCAATCAACCAAGTGCAGGTTGACTACATACTATCAGACAGGCAGAGCGAATAACAAATGCTCTACAAATATGAGAGGTGAGTTGACAAAGACAAAATAATAATGAGGTATAAAGGGAGGTAATGGGAAATAATCGAATGTGATCATTGAGTAATATGAATAATCTTCGAACCTATCAAATCTGATATATGAGATGATGATAACTAACAGATAAAAGTTGCTTTGGTGAAACTGCATTTGGTAAGGGTATTCCGTCGCCTAGTTTATCTGCTCTTCCCTTTAGATATCTACCAATTTTCACTCACTTTGCTTGCCAGGCTGTCAGGTTCTGTTGGCCTGCATTGTGGGCACTCTCCGAGCCGAGCCACACACAGCGTCAAGGATCAGATCAGCTTAGAGCCAAGCGTGTTGCGTGCTTGTGTCAAGGTGTTGCAACAGTTATCGAAATTGTGTGTGCTGCAGCTGGAGGGCTTGAGTGAAGTTTGCGAAAATTCATTGAACAATGCAATGGCCTGACACTTGATGCGCTGGGACACTAACTGCGCCAAGTTTCTTGCCCAAGTCTTTCGTTGCAACCCAAAATCAAAGAAAATGAAAAGAAAAGAAAATGAAAAAGAAAATTTAAGCCGAAGATGGAATAAAACTTGCAACTTGGAATGCGGCAGAGCAAGTGCAATGATCTATGAGCCAGCCAGGCTTAGTAGCCAGTGGCAGTTGCTGCTGCCGCTGCTGCCACCAATCGCTGCAGCCAATCGCGTTTGCAAGTGTGCTAAATCGCGGCCATGCAAAACATGCTGACCACGGCTTAATTATGCGCTAGCACTTGCAGCTGCGCCAGCCATACTTAGAAGCAGGCCAAGAACCTAACCAACTGTCCGTTCGTCCAGCTGTTGGCAGCCAACCAATGCTGCAACAGCAGCAACAACACCAGCAGCTTTAATCCAAGTAGCGGCCATTTTTATATGCGCCATCATGTTGCCTCCCATAATTTTATGCTTCATCAATGACAGCAGCAGATGTGCCGCCTGATGTCTGTGTGTGTCGTCGCCTGAGTAGCTAGACAACAGGCCAACAGAAGCAACAGTGGCAATCAGCAAGTCTTACTCTATCTCCCGCTCTCTCTCTCTCTCTCTCTCTTTCCCTCTCTTTGTCTCACTTGCTCTGGCTGCGTCCTTTTGTGACGCATGCTTTCAACATACTTTATCCTGGCAATCTGCTGCCATTTTAACTCTGCTGCTGCACTTGCAACACGGCGGCAACAGACTCGAAATTGTTTTCGTGGTAATTTGCACCCGAGGCGTTTTAAATTCTTTTGCCAGCGCTAGCTAAACAGGCGCAACGTCAACTGGACAATGTTGTTGCTCATGTTGCTGTTGCTGTTGCTGTTGTTGTTATTGTTGTTGTTGATTGTTGTAAGCTCCCTTCAGTCTCAGGCTCAGTTCTCAGCTCTCTTAGTCTCTGTCGTCGTTGCTGTTGTTCATCATCTTCATCTTTGGCTTTGACAGCTGTTTTGCTGGCTTCTCTCCTTTGCCCATCCGGATGTGTCGTCGTCTTTTGTTTTTTATTATTTTAGAACTTTTTATGCAGCCCCTTCTGCATGTATGTATGTATCTATGTCTGTGTGTATATGCAGCATGCAGCCCAACATCGTGTACTTGCTGCACTCGCCATGCCTGATTATTGTTATTAGCCAGTATAGATATTCATCCAGTGCCTGCTTATTTGGCTGCAAGCGTTTTGCTAATCTTCCATCAAAATCGATCGGTGCGTTTGGATTGTTGCTGTAGTTGCTTTTGCTGTTGTTGCTGCTGCTGCTACTGCTTTAGCTGACTGCCTTTGTGTGTGTGGAAGACACTTAAAGAGTCACATGTGATCACATTTTGATGAAGCTTTTGTCTTTTTAGTTTCTGTATAGACTGGTTTCCTCATATATACCTATATGTGTATATGTGTTTGTGTGCGCGGCACACATAAAGACCTAAAAGCGCACAATCCAATGGCTGTCATAAAACCCATTAAGAAATGTTGACCAATTTACATATGTAGATTTCCAAAATGGCTGCGATAACAGTTAAGCTCTGTGGCAAAGCTTTCACACACACACACACACACAGCTGCTGCTGCTGCAGCAACTGCAAATATTAATGACGGAAGATTGATCTGGTCGGACAGCTGCGCTCGGTCTGATTGGCCACTCCAAATTGTTGCTGTAATTTTCGGGCTGCCCTTTTCGGAAGTGAGCCGCCGCCGCCCCTTTCATGCACCGCTCTGAGTGCAATTTCGCTCATCATCTTCATTTTATTATCGACATAAATATCAAACGAAAATTGTGGCATAAAATGCGATCGATACAAATCTGGTTACAAGCAGCGAGCAGTGAGCCCTGCATAGTTCACCACTTCATTCTGCACCTGAGACTGGAGCTGCCATCGTCGTCGTCGTCGTCGTCGTCGTCGTCTGCTGTGCCCTGTGAAGGACATTATGGAAATGATGTCCGCGGGCGCTTGCTGGCCATTACTCAGTCGCAGCGCCTGGGCAACGCCCAATTGATCAATGCGTGGCGATAGGCAGCGGCTGCAGCTGCGACGCCGACGCCGACGCTGACTTCGTCCGCATCTGCAACTGCATCGGCAGCAGCAATGCTCGCTGGCAATTTATGCCCGATGCTGGCTGGAAAATTCAATTGCGTTTGCATGGCCTGTTGAGTTGAGCGGGCTAAGCAGCTCAAATAGTTGGCATCTCACATGTGCCACGCCCATTTCTTACACTATCAGTCATAAAAATGGGAAATTTATGCAATTGCTGCTGCTGCCGCGACTGCAGCTGAAATGATTGCTGATCCGCATGGCGTGCAGCAGCAATATAACTGAAAACTGGCGCACACCCACCGCGTCAATGCACACCTAGCCAGAGTCAGTTGGCTAGCTATACAATACACTAAGATATCCCCTCTCCACCCTAGCTCCCCTTGGTTGCCACCCACTAGGGAGGGAATGCTGTGTAATATTGACGCTGGCAGAGCACGGGACGCGCATGCGTTTTGCGCGTAAATTGCTCGGCTTTCAGCTCTTGGCTCTCGACTCTCGACTCTCGGACTCAGACGTCAACCGTCTGCAGCAACTCCGATTGCAGCATCTACGTCAGCGTCAGCGTCAGCGCCGCCAACTCGATTACCGCCTAGAGCTGTCCACCAGCGATACATATTCAATATACCACGCATAGCATGGCTTGATCGAGAGTATTTGCAAATGAGGGAATTTTGGGCGGATGAAGAAACTGATTTGTTTTATATATGTATCATCTATTTTATATAAACAAAATTTTTCACATATTATTCCTAGTTACATACGACTTTTATGCAAATCAATAGAGTAGAACAACTACAGACGCCATCGATAAAATAAAAAAGGGCTTAGACTCAAGAGAAAGCCAGAAATCGAGGCAGCTGCACTTCAAAGGCTACCTCTTGTAATTCCCAACCAATTCAAGCCATGGATCCAAACTTTTTGTTTAGGTTCTTGGCAACACCTTCTATTGTTAGAATTTGTTATGGCACAAGAATATGAAGATGGAAATCTTTGGTAATGAAAAATAAAGATAGCAGAAATAAATAAAATATCCAATATCAAATCATATCAAATATTCTACTGTAATTTGCTTATCATATCAGACGCTGCATTTTCTATGGCAACTCAGTTGAGCTTCGGTTTGGCTTTTTACTGGGTATCTGTTTGGTCACGCTGCTCTAGTTAACAGCCTGTTATCCAAAATGTCCGCATACAAATTGATTTCATTTCGTTTGTAATGTCGCCGCCCGAGCGTGTGTGGCAATCGTAGATTGTGGTTTGTTGGATTTCGTTTCTGTTTCTAAACATTTATTTATGCCCCGTAATTGTTATACTTGGCTCGCGTATCAGATGACACGCCGAGTGCTGGACCGACAGCACACACACACACACACACACATACACAGGCAAGAGGCATTTGCATTTGCATTCGGAATGCGTTCACGTCCGCCATGTCTAATGGCAAATAAATAAAATTGTTTCAAACGCTGACACGCAAAGCTGTTGGGCGCGAGGGGATGCCAATGCCAGTGCCAGCCGCCGGATGGATCAGTGATGCTGCCCACACGCAGGATTTGAAAAAATGGCAAAGCGAAACAACGAGGAGCGGCTAAAACTGAATGATGCGCATGGAGACACACACAGAGGCGCGGGAACCCGATTGACAAGCTGCAGTTGCAGTTGCAGTTATTGCTGCTGCTGGTGCTGCTCCTGCTGCTGTTGCTGTTGCTGCCATCTGTCTGTCTTTGTGTCTGTCTCGCTCTCTGCCTCATCGTCGTCATCGTCATCATCAGTCAACCAATTTGTTTCGATGAATGACTGAATGAATTTGTTCACCCCTTGGTCATCTTGATAGGCGCGCAAGCGTTCGGACTTGGACCAACCCAAACCAACTCACTCAACTTGCAACAGCAACAGCTACAGCAACAACAACAGCCGAGAGGCAACAACAGGTTCTTCGCTTGTCGAAACGCAACGCAGTTTGTTAAACTGCAGCAAGAACAAGCTAAAGACAACGACAAGGAGCAAGAACTGCTGCGCGAGGGAGCAGGAGCACGAGCAGGAGGCGAGTCAAGGGAGAGAGGGCAGCAGGAGCCGCCGCCGTTGCAGGAGGCACCATGATCGAAGCGCGGCACTTTGCATAGAAGCGTTTTGGCAGCATTTTGCGATTGCGATCAGCGTTCAATCCGCGCTTTTTGGCATTGGTATTGGTAACGGGGCGCAGGCAACTGTTGCTGCTGCTGTTGTTGCTGTTATTGCTGTTGCTGCAAGCAAACAACAAATGCCAAGCACCGAAAAAACACAAAGTAGGCTGGACGTAGCACAGCGATACATGAGTTATATAGAGAGGACACACGGCCAGAAAGAGGAGTAGCTGTGCGATAAGAGCAGCGACATCGGAATCGCTCGTTAGTCTTACAGCTGAGGGACAGACGGGACAGCTTACTGCCGGGCCCGTCATCCGTCATGCGGCGTAGTCAAGTAGAAAGTGCTGCCAGTTGCTGCCAGTTGCTGCTGCTGTAGCTGTTGCTGTTGATTTTTGCGTTTCCCTTTTTTGTGCTAAATGCCAATGTCGTTTTACCGACGGCAAAACTCAGCAGAAGCAGCAGCAGCAACAGCAGCAGCTGCCGCCATTTTGCTGGTGCTCCGCCTCAGTGGCAGACCAAGACACTCATAATCACTAACACACACACACACGCACACTTCGCATGTAATTGAAGTCGTTTATGGGAACAGCCGCTGCTGCAGTAGCCGCAATGCGAGGAGGGGTAAATTGGCAATGGGAACGCAGAACCGCAGACGACAGACGGCAGCCAGTCGGCCATCATCATTGGGGCCGCCAATGAAAAGCATGTGGCAACATCATTAACTCTTCCTCTTCTCTTTTTGCTGTTGCTGTTGCTGTTGCTGCCACTGCTGCACGTAACCCCTTGGTCAGCCAACAGCCATTGCCACAATTTGTATTAATTTTTTCTCCTTTATTTTTTGGGTTTCTTTTTGGGATAGCAGGAGAAAGTAATTGGCACTTGTTCACAAAATGGCGCCAGAGCCAAAAAAAAAAAAACAACTGGTGAAAAAAGAAGCAACCATTTTGAAGAAGAAGCCACAGCTGAAGGCATAACTGTTCTCAGCGGTGGTGCGGCTAGGTGGTTGTGGTGCCATAATGACACATGACACTTGGCCACATTATTTTTTCGTCTTCTTTCTCTCTTTTTGAATATGAATGCAGAGGCGGAGACGCAGACGTAGATGGATATGTGGCGGCTGGACAGAGCGTAGAGCCAGCTGAGTCGGTGTGTGACGATCGCTACCAAAAAGAGTTGCCAGAGCGACGCCCGGCCCAGCCCCATGCCGAGGCGACAGCGCGTTCGGTTCTTTTCGCATAAATTCACAGCAGGGGGGTGTTCCCCCTCCTCACTCTCCCCCTCCCCCTCCATCACTCCACATCACACACTCATATGCGATTGAATATAAGTTGAATTTTTTTTTTTTTCATTCTCTCTGTTTTCCCTATGCTCTTCTCAAGTCTCAAGATTCAGTCATTTGTTGTGATGGCTTTTGGAAAAGTTTCATATGGCTTGTCCGCATTTTGTTTCATTTAAGAAATGAAAAAAAAAAAATAATAATAATATGAGAATTCTCATGATGTCTTAATCTGCGGCCATTAATATGCTTGATAAATAAACTGTATTAATTTATGCGCATTTTTGTATAAGCACAAAAAGAACAACAACAACAACAACAACAAATACCAAAGTTGAAACATAGCTCGGGCCAATTGAATTGACCATATCGAAAGTTGATTAACGCGTTGTTCAATTTTAATGCTGATGATGTTGTCTTTTGATCAACTAAAATATATATATATGTATATATGTAAATTTCTCTCGCCCTCTGTCTCTAGCGGGGCGCCGGACGCCCTTTCAATGGCCTCATTCTCAATGAAATTTGATGAGCTCTTTGGTAACCGAATACCGCAAAAACGGACACAAAACTCAAGAACAGAGACCAAAAAATACCGAGAAGTGCGCAGCTCTTGGCTGCCTTCAGTTGGCAAACATAGCGACAGGAGTTGAGGCTCCAAAAAAATTAAATAAAAATAAACTATATATATAAAACAGTTGCCACATAAGGATGTGGCTGAGCGGCACGTCATGTGGCGCGACTACCGCCGCTGCCGCTGCTGCTGTTGCAAGGTGTTGGCTTAAAGAACGAAATCAACAAACCACAATCTGAGCCGCCACCGAATGCATTTGTCGCAACGCATCAGCCCGTTGCTGCTGCGAATTTTAAACGCTTCTGACGCTTTACAATTGGACGCACGCGGCACCAACGTGTGGCAAGTGGAGCAAATGGAGCAAGTGTGGCAACTGTGGTAAGTATTCAAATGCATTTCACTCCATTTCATTTCCAACACATATACAATCACTTTAATTAAACGAAACTCATGTTTACTTAATGTTTCCATATATTTTCCAAAATTTTCTTAAATCCGCTTTATCATGTTTCAGTTGAAACTACAATTTTTCCCTCAGACACATAGGTACATAGTTTTTTGGTTGTGGCTGCCACTTGACTTGCCACACACCTCGTTTTCGGGGCGGTTCGAAATGTCAGTGCAGCTGTTTAGCTGTCGTCTGTTTATCTATAGATACCCTGTACAAATTAAAAATGGGCATTATATATTTACTGCGTTTAAGTGTACTATGTAAGATGGATAAGAGATTTAATGAAAATCAATATGATAAGTCATTTCTTTGCTCTCCCACCTGAAGCCGTTTCTCTTCTGTGACCTCTCATAGATCCCACTAATAGCTTGCTGGCACTTCCTAGCTTCCCACAGGGTATTCAGCTATCATTCAGCTTTCTCATTTGCTTGCTTATTATTTTTTAGGGCGCTGCACTTGTGGCAGTCAACGATCCGCACTTGATATAAATTTTTTTTTTTTTGTTACTTGAAAAGCGTTAAATTTGAATTGACTTTGGGAGTCTTTTGAGGTCTATTGCTCATTAGAAGATTGTCGAAGCAGTGCGAGAGCACTTGGAGCAAAAGCTATGCTACATATAGATAGATAGGTGTTGTCAACAGTAGCTGGCGATGGGCAGTGCTGGGTCTGAGATATGTGATCAATTTTATATCGAGCTTCTTGTTCTGTGGCCTGGCAAAGCTGTCGAGTCGTAAAATGGTAACATAACTGTGAGATTGGAGAAGACTTTATGGCATTTTTGGTGGTAGCGCGCGTTCTGATTTTTTTTTCCCAGTTTTTAATGTGGCAGGGCGTAAGCTATGCCTTTTATGTGAACCGACAGCCAACGAGCGAACGACTGGGCCCATATTTTAATAGCCATATCTATATCCATATTACTATATATACGAATACATACATATATGTCGATCGTCTTTGAAACTAGCCAAAGATCCAAGTGCGTGCGCATTTTTCGACAAGTTTTACGGCCTTTTTATGACTTAATCCATACCGAAAGGCAGCAATCAATACAGCAACAACAAATACAAACTATGCCTATATGTGAAACATTGTTAGGGTGCCTCAGTGTCATAAACAATCATTTCGTAGAGTCATTCATATTTCTGTTAGCATAACAATGGCAATTCGGACACACACACCGGACAGGTGGACAGGAGGACAGACGGAAAGACGGAGAACGACAACGACAACGACGACGACGACGACTCTCTCCAAATCAACGTGAAATAAAATCGTTTAAAATAAATAAACAATTTACATTTTTAATCAATTGTGGCCAAATCAAGATCTGCAGCCATGATAATGCCGGCTGCCAAGCCGCAGCACTACAGCTACCCCCCTCTCGTTCTGTCTTTTTGTTTCGGTTGCTGGATATGTATACCCAGTAGACAGTGTAAAGAAGTCAATAAGAAAGGGTATACGAATATCTGTTGTAGATAGAAGCAGGTGTAGGCAAGACTTTAGATCTTGACAAGAACATTGTTTTAATTTTGGATTTATAAGATCTCTCTCTCTCTCTAAGCTAAAATCGATTTCTAGTCATACACAGATCTCTTAAGGAACCCAGAGATCATACAAGATATCGATATAAAATTTGGTATATAGATGATATATAGGTGATATATGTGATATATAGGTGATATATGCGAACTAGCATATCATATACGAATTGATATGAATTGCTTAACACTGAAAGAGTTTGTATTTATATTCTAAGGAAACTCTTTTATTAATTAATTCAATTATTTTGCGCGGTATTTGATAGTTGAGCCCATAGCATAATTCCACATTCCTACTTGTTTCTTACGGCTCTTGGCCAGACAATAGACCAACTGGGGAGTGTCCGCAATCGAGCTGAGTAATTTGAAAAATGTGAAACGCACAAATCAAACAAATCAAACCAAATCAATTCGTAATAAAAATAAACATTAAATTATAAAGCAATTTTGCAATGGAACTTCGCATTATTAAGCGCACAGACACATATACATATGCATATATAAGTGTATATTATTTCTACCATTCATTCGGCATGATTCAGCAGCGACATCTGGCGGCTCGATTTGCATAATCAGTTTTAGTATATCTTAACGAGCGGGAGGAGGCGCGGGTGTTGGTATAGTATCTGAGAAGTGTTTACCCGCAAATGTTTGGAATCAAATTTGTGCCACGTCTTCAACTCGGCTTAATTGACAATCTTGTTCGGGCGCGTAACTTTTGACACTTTTGGCTTTGTTTTTCCTCTGCTTTGTCTTATCTTAACAAATTGCCAAGTGCTTAGCAACTGACAGGCCAGGCCAGGCCAGAAAGAGCAACAGAGAAAGAGTGACTGAGAGAGAGAAAGAGAGAGTGAGTGGAACAGGCATTAACGGTCACACATGACCATAACTTTCAACTGTATGCTTTTATGATTGTATATATGCCATTGTCTAGTCGGTCGGCCGGATTGCCATGAATAACATTCTTAGGCCTTTGTTTTGTATAGATGCTTGGACAGAGTATTTTGGCTGCCATCACACTGGAGGAGGCTGGAGCTGTCTGCAGCTACATGGAAATATGAAAACATTTCCGCTTTGGGGCTGAGCTCTCGCTGCTGCTGCCGTTGCCGTTGTTGTAGTGGTTGCTGCTGCTGCCAGGCCCTGTCGCGTTTTCCATTTGGGCATTAATCCAATAAATAATTCAATTGTGTCACAAAAATCAAATCAATTGCGTGGGCAGCAAACGCAAAACAATATGTGGCTGGGCCTTTGCTAACAGACAACCGTAAGATACATCAAAGCAGAGCAAGTTTTACATAATCCTACAGATACCAAACAGCGATATCAACGCGAACACTCGCTATATCTCTTTCTCACACAACTTGGATCGACTAAAGTCTAGTGCGTCATCAGCCAGACAGAGATAGAGAGAGAGGGAGACTGAGAGTGTAGAGAGATGGCGACCAAGACAATGCCCAATTGGCCCGCTGGCTGATTTAAGCCGGCTGATATGCGCCTTGGCGTGAACAATTGCCAATTGGACCGCAGTCCAATTGGAGTCAGAACAACTGCGGCGCAGGGATTGACAGACAATTTATAATCCATAATGTTTAATCAAAGGCAAATCACGTTGAACCTGCGGCCTTCGCAGCAAATGACTTCATTAGCAAAGCAGCAAAACAAAGACCGAAAAACGATAAACGAAAACAACGAGCAATAAATTTCGAGCAGTTTGTTGCACAAATGGCTGCAAGGCTGCGACTGCTGCTGCTGCGGCTGTTGTGGCATTTATGAATTCATGCTTTCAATTGCAACTAGAAACAAAGAAACAGTCGAGTGTGCTGCACCCGCGCCTAAAACCGCAAACGTTTGCACCTAATTAGATGGGGCCAACTCTCTAAAGAATATAAATTCAGACGACTCTTTCTCTTCCTCTTTATCTATCTTTCCCTCTCTCCCTCCCTGCCTTTCTCTCTCTCTCTCTTTGTGTGTGTGAGAAACTTTGCGGGCCATCAACGCATCAATTCGACTCGTCGTTGCTGTCATCAACAACATCTCAGCTAACTGCAGCCTTAACTACAACATTTACTGTTCGTACCGCTACGCACTGGGAAGTGGGCAATCTAACTGAGCTGAGCCGAGCCGAGCCGAGCCGGACTCTGGCTGCCTCTGGCCTGGCCCAAGTTTGGTCTGTGTAATGGAACTGTCGACAGTTTGTTGTTTGCAGTTCACAGTTGTTGCTGTTGTTGTTGTGCGTTTGTTGTTGCTGTTATTGTTGTTATTGTTATTGAGGTGGCCCCATTATATAGCATCCTTTGACAGTGCATTGCACTTGCAACTAGAGATGGGCTTGCCTTAGGCTGATAAACGTAACACGATTCGGAACTTTTGGACATGGTACGACTATTATTAAATATATCGTTATATTAAATATATTTTTCAACTGAAACAAGATTTTAAAAATATTTTTCCCGTTTGTATAGAAACATAGTATCAATTCTTTAAGTTCAGACTTAAAGTTTTTATACTCTTTCATATTTTGCTTTTATGGGCGTAAACGATAGCTCCTAATACTGTCTATACCGATATCAGTTCGACTCTTCTACTTCATACCGAACAGTGAATGGATTTTATATAATATGTTGCTTGCCACGCTCTCCCACTTAGGCTCGTGCCTTTTCGTGTCACGCCTGGCTAGCCAACTCTATTTCGAGCAACTTCAACAACAGCAACATCAACAACAACTGTTGACGCGCGCGAGCCTTAAACAAGCTGCTAGTTTGTAGCAACAACTGCTAAAAGTTGCAAGTGCTTACTACTACTACCCTATACATAAACGAGTTGAAGGACTATGTGACAAACTATGACATAAGTATAGGCCAATAGTATCTATATGTGCAAAGAAAAGTACCTTTGATTAGATTACACCAATCAAACTCGATTTCCTATCAGAACTCTTGGCCATGCGGCTTTTCCCTACAAACAAACATCTAAGAGTATTTCAAAGCCAGCTTGAGTGGTTGAGAAATGTCTAGGCACTCGTATTATGTTTTATTGACAACTTGTGATCATGATCAGTGCGTAATGAGTGTTCGCTTTATCTCAGGCACTTGTTGGACGCGCCAATTGAGTTGGGTTGGCAAGCCCAACCTGCTCTAACCTGCTCCCCTCCCCCCCCTCCATCTCCTACTCCTTTCCACTCCAGCCCAGTTGTGGCCTGCAGCAAACTGTGAAACGGGCACTGGGCCCGTTTCAAGTGCCAAAAACGTGGCAGACGCCTGTCACAACAGGCGCTAAAACAAACAGCCCGAGAAACTGTACGAACGCTAACCAGCTAAAGGAGGCCATGATACAGTGCCAGTTAAATGCTAACCAGGAACAGCCACAGCCACAGCCACAGCCACAGCCACAGCTACAGCTACAGCTGGCAGCCCTTTCTCATTTCTCTCCGGGACGTGGACTGTGAGGCCGGAGTTCTGTCAGGCGGCTGACAAGCGTGCATCATCGGTCCAAAAGCGCGCTTGTCATGATGCCAAATTGTTGTTAAGTTTTTGGCCAAGCCTGTGGAAGCGCCCGAACATGCGTCAGAGCTGCGCGCACCAGTTGAACACGAAAGCTGGTCAAATCCAACATAAATAATGCATTTTGCGATCACTGCCAGCGACCACATAGTGTGTTCGCACTGCTGGGCAGTACAACAACAAAAACAGATGAGAACTGACACTCAAGCCGTATATGGGTCAGTAGGATCTTCCGGTGGAGCAAGTGGAGTGCCATTGCCATTGCCTTTAGATGAACTGTAGCCAAATTAGCTGTCAAATTGGCGATCGCAATGCCGATGTGCGTTAATTGTGTTGTCAGCGAATGGAATGGCAGATAATCAGAGTCTCTGCTCTCCTCTGCCCCACTCTCTTTCTCTCTGTCACACACACACACACACACACACACACATTATTAAATAATAATAATCAATAAATTGCATTAGTTTTCATTGAAAACGTTGAATCGTACAATGTCTTAATCCGGCAACAAGGCGACAATTTCCGCCAGTTCCAGTTCCAGCCAACAGACTCAAGACTTCTTCTCATCCTTGGCTTCATGCAAATTATACGAAACATGTACCAGGCCAAAGAGAGAGAGCGAGAGAGGGAGAGTGAGGACTGGCTGAGCTAGAGCCACAGACAGAAGCGTGCAGCGAGGCGAACATTAACTGCGCTTTGCTTAAAATTTATGTTAATCGCTTGTTTTACTTTTAATTTCGCACTTAAAATTGTCGCCATGCTCCGTGCAACAGCACCGACTAAACCATCCACTATCTGAGTGTCTACGCAGACTCCAGGGACTAGAACCAGTTTATTGCTGTATGTGTGTGTTGTCTCTAGGCGAGTGGCAGACAGCATCGATAAATTTTATCGATTCCTGGCTGTGGGATTTTAAAACACATCAAAAGACAATAAAATATATCACAAATACGACGAGCACACACGAGGCGCAAAATGTTTTTTAGGGAACCTGTTCTCCTCACATACATACGCAATGCGACAAAAACAAACTTAACTGCACTTGGCTACGGCACTGGCACCATCTCAAGCACTGGAACTGTTCACTGGCCAGATTCTGATTTCCTATAGCCGTAACGCATAACGTCAACTATTCCCGTTGGCTTGTTCTACACAGCGATGCCCCTCCGCCTTCTGCCGGCTGCCACCTCTAATCCGCCATGAAGCGAACTCTTGTATAGTTATTTTAGCATTTTATGTGTCGTCGATTGTTGTGGGGATTTGGCTGGCTAGCAGCCTGGCTAGCTGGCTAGCTGGCTGGCTGGCTGGCTAGCTCTGGCCGTCACTAATTGGATAAGGTAATCCCAACAACAAAATATGAAATCGCTGTTCGATATGGGCGCCTTGTGGTTTCGCTGTGTGCGCAGATTTTATGACGCACTTCACAGAGTCGGAGATCAAAAATTAAGGCACAATGGGGCGAGAGCGACAGACGGACAGGCTTTGCGACCCATTTATAATTAAACGTCAAATGCTGAAAGCCCGGCAAATAAATGTCAAGAGCAAACGAAACTTTACATAAGCCTCACATGACAATTTTTTTCTAGAGTAGCAAAGCTTAAAAAAAAATAAAAATAAAAAAATGTTACATATATATATATGTATATATATATATATATATATCGAATCTATTCACAGTTCAAATGGGCCAAAGAAGTTAAAGCCGAATTGGAATTGTCAGTCATGTTGGGGGCTAAGGCGTTGCCACACTCTGGCGTGGGCGGATTAACATACACACGCACACATACACACACACACAGTCGCAGTCTCAGCTCAAGTCATTTTAATTGAAAATTGTCAACAGCTTGTGCCCCGTAACAACCCAAACACTTCTAATCAAGATCAAGTGCCAAGTTATTTTTATTTTCTTTTCTATATTTTTTTTAGACTCTTTTGCGTTTGATACGCTTTTTTTTTTTTTTTTTTTTTTGGGTGGGCGTCGTTGACCAGAGCTGCGTTGCAGCTGCGCTCAAAATGCGGAAATGTTGCACGGCAAAAAAAGAGAGAATTCTGAATTTAGTTCTATTTGGCTTTGGCTTTTGCTTTGGCAGATGGCGGCCTCTTGTGGGCAAATGCGCAATGCACACGTAAATTAGCATAAATAGATTTCAATCACTGGGCAATAATTTCATTATGAGAAAGGCACAGGCACACGCGTATATCTGTATATAAATATATATATACATACATATATCTATCTATATAGAGTGCGGCTCACACGCATGTGCCCCAGCGAGCGATCGTTTTATTGATTTTTCCCAAGTCAAATATGGCTTTGAACTTGGACTTTTGCGCCAATAATACACTCACACAGCAGGCAGGCCAGGCCAGGCTAAGGCCAGTCAGCCAAACAGCAACAGCAACAACAACAACAGCAGCAGCAGCAGCTAGCGATAACAAACAAACGAAATATGCAAAAAGCGCATGCGAGGCGAGATATGCTAACAAGACAAGGCGCACAACTTGCAACTGGCAACAGCTTGGCAAATGCAAAAAAAAAAAAAAATACCGAAATAAAAATAATAAATAAAAGAGTAACAAAATAAAAATATTAATCAGCCATGGGAGACTGGGGCGGCAAGTGAGCGGCGGCCAGCCCCGGCACTAAAAACGATTAATTCGCAGCGGGGGGCGTGCAGCTACAATGACCTGTGCCTGTGCCAGAGCCAGTGCCAGGGCCTGAGCCGAAGCCAAAGCCGAAGTCCAAGCCATTGCTCGTGGCCATGCCGATGGAACTCATACGTAACTTCTAACTTACGTGTTACGTGATAGAGAGAGAGAGAGAGAGAGAGAGAGTAAGATAGAGAGAGGGAGAGAAGTAAGTGCAATTGCCCATAATGACAAAGTACATAGGTAATATTACGTATTAGGTATAAGACATTACGTACAGAGATAAAGAGAAAGAAAGAGAGACGTTAGCGTATTTCCACAGATCCCACGATGGTGTAGGCTAACGGAAATACAATAGAGAATGCTACGTTATTACGTGTAACGTATGATGTATAAAACACAAGGAGAGTGTAACGTAGAGGCTAGCGTTCACAAAGCTAAAAATGAGACCTAGAAAAAGAGTCTTATACTGACTCAAAGAAAAACTCTGATAGAGAGTGAGTGAAGAAGTCAGAGAAAGAGGAATGCAGTAATTACCCAATTGTTTCGTATGAGCACTTTATTAATGCTTACGACTCTTACGTATTACGTATACGATGACATTAGGGTATGCCCAAGAATGGTAGACCACTACGTTACGTATTACATATTACGTAGTTCACATCTTAGACAAGGAAAGCCCGTCAACTATTGCTAATGAACTAAAGTTATTTTTTGAAAATAATTCTTTAAAAATATTTATAGTAATGTTTTATGGCAAAACTTTACTTTACTTTACAATACAAATAAAAAACAATGAAAAATTAATTTTCTCAAATGAACCTTTCCACATTTCGCATTGTAGGAAGAACAAGTTCTCTCGAACTGAAGCTTAAATCCAAACCGTTAGCCGAGCCATTGACAATTTGCTGCACAAAATACACATACACATGCACGTCTTTATGTGCATGTATGTACATATATTCAATATACAATATATTTATATAGTGAGCCTATACAGTTGTTGGATTTGTAGCTGCTTAGCGTTTTGCGGGCAGCTCATCATTTCGACTGCTAAAGTCATTTCTCATGTTGGCAAGATTTATGGCTTCCACCTTCTCGTCGCATGTGGAAGCCAATGCCAGCAGCAGCAGCCGCCTGGCAAACGCCTGATGCGCTGCTGTACAGCAGCGGCATCAACTCGTACAACAACAACAACAACAACTGCAGCAACAGCAACAGCAACAAACTGCCATTCGCACTAAAATTGAATTCTGCGTTGTGTGTGCGTTGCGTTGTGCGGGCCGCTCGCTGCTCCCGCTATGATTGATCACTAAATTGCACAAGCTTAAGCGGCGCAAGCCCACGACGCGCCCGAAGATGAGGATGAGCACAGGAATCTGGGCACAGAGCGAACTGAGCTGAGGCAAGAGCCAAGAGGCGGCAACTGCGGTGCCTGGGCACGGCCTTTGATGGGGCGCATGGGTTTGGGGTATGGCTACCTCTGCTGCTGCTGCTGCTGCTGCTGCTGCTGCTGCGGCTGTTGTTGTTGTTGTTGCACATTTTTGTTGCATGCTTACAATCAGATCTGTCAGATCAGTTTCCTCTTTGGCATCGGTTGTTGTTGTTTTTGCTTGTCTTTTTGGCAGTTTTGTTTTGTTTTGCTCATTCGCGGCTGCTTTGGCTGCATTGGCTGTGGCATTCATTTAATCCGGCCTGGCTACCAAAACGTTGCATCTACAGCAGCCCCAAAACATTCAGGGCGTTGCATGGGGCGTTTTATTGTTATATCGACACCAGCAGTTTGTGCGCAGTTTGCGTCATTTGCATTAGCCAGACAAACATACAGACACATACACACATATATATGTATACACATATATTCAGACTCAGGTGAAGACCACCAAAAAAGGTTCGACCGGAGCAGCCATTAAAATCACTCATTGAAAATATTTTAAGTGTTTTTTTATATGTCATTTTATGGGGCTGGGATATGCCCAGCTTATATTTGCTGTCTGTGCTGTCTGGGCTGTCTGGTCCGTCCGGGCTGCTTGATCAGCTCGTCGTAGAATTTGTTTATCGTTAATGGCTGCATTTACGATGTGATTCTTGATGGAATATATATAAATATATGTATATGTATAATAATATATATGTGTATGTGTGTGTGTGCGTGTGGCTACTTCCTGCGGCACTTTAGTCGCTGCTCGCTTATCCGCGCAGCTTCCGTTGCTCATGGATTGACATTTTGGGCTTCAATGTTTTAATGTCGCTCGGATTGCTCATAAAAATGCAAATGCTGCATTCACTATAATACTAATAATAATAATAGTAGTAATAATAATAATAATAATAACATTGAATGTGTTAACGTGTGCCCTAATATGGTCAAACATTTTCACACCTCAACAGCAGCGATAGTGCGTTGCCTGCTTATGGACTCGCATTTCATTTATGGCAACACACAGTGAAAGAGAGAGGGGGAGTGGAGCGGGGGGAGGGGAGAGGGGGCCATAAAACTGTTTGGCCTTAGAAAGCCGCTGTTCAAGTTGCAGTTGCTAGTAGAGAGTTGTTGTTGTTGTTGTTGTTGTTGGTGCTGTGAAATTAACTTATTGCCTTTTATTGGCAGCAAACAGCAGCAGCAGCAGCAGCAGCAACAGCAGCAACAACAGCAGCATTTACCAACTTCTCAACTTGGCCAAGTCGCTTGAATGCATTTATTATGGTGCTACTTGTCGAACCGGAAATGCAATGCACTATTCAAACATATTGGCGCCCTTGGCAGCAGCAGCAGCCCCCCAAAATAAGACCAATACACATGCAAGTAAGACTGAGGCATGCAGCAACATTTGCATGTGCACAAACTGCATTTGTTGCTGCCTTAGCATAGAGTTGCTCATGTTGCCTGACCTAACAACATGTTGCTGATGTTGCTGCTGCAGTTGCTGTTGCTGTTGCTGTTGCTGTGAAAGAGGCGGCTACAGTATGTTGCGATGATATCTTTCTTAGACTATATTGCCGTTGTTGTTGCTGGCACTTGTGGGTCAGCAAGAAACTGCTGCTGCTGTGGCTGTTGCTGATGCTGCTGCTGTTGCGCGCATTTTAATTGAATTAACATTTTTACTAGTGTAATGATTTCAATTAGTTTGCACCTCGCACATGTATTGTCAGGCCTGAAGTTGCTGCTGCTGATGCTGCGGCTGCGGCTGCTGCTGTTGCAGACATTGTTGCAGCGGGCAGCTGGCTGGCGGAGCAACATTAGCAGACGCCTGAACTGCCTGGCATTGCAATGTCTTCGTCTGTCTGGCCACAATCTGCGATGTGGCTTGGCTTGGCTTGGCCTGGCTTCTGCCCTGCCTCTTTGCCTCCATTTGGCTGCCGGCTGCACATTTGCATTAATTGCTTGTTGCTGTTGTAGCTGCTTGGCTGGGCCGTAGCTGTTGCTGCCAGCACTGCACGTGTTGGTTTTTTTCCGCTCTTTTTTTATTTTTTTACTTTTGGCATTGTACTCGTGTTTGGCTTACTAATGGCTTAATAGTTTTATTGCCCCATCGATTTGCATTCAAGTTTGGACCAACTCCTCATGCGGCTGGAATGTCTGCGATCTGTTGTCGCTGCCGATGCTGTCGCTGACCCGAGCAATGCTCGTTGATGCTACACTTTTAACTAGCACGTTTGATAGCAACCAACGGTTGGTATTCTAAATTTATTGTCGTTCAACAAATTCAGAAACAAAGAACTTTCAGTTCACTGAACGGAAGTAAATTTTATAGGAGAGTATCTGTTGCTTAGTAATCTGTAAACTGTTTCGAGAATTTGGCTAACATTTAAGATCTTTTGCAAGATAAAATTATATTTAATCCGAATTTATTGCCCTGATCAATCTACAAATGTTAACTTTATTTTTCTTGTAGTCAAGATCTATATATTAAAGAGATATTTGGCAACAATTTCTAAGTCAAGCGAGGCAACAAATCTTGTTTGAATGGGACTTTATCATTGAATATCGATCGATTGAGTGTTGTCATGGCTAATCTGATTTTCATTGAAGACGCATATAAATTTAGAGCGTGGACTGAAATTGTTGACAATGGTAAATTAATTTTCCATTAATTAATATAATTTAATTCCTTTAGTTCATTAGCTTATCTCATTTATTAAATATCGATTGAACATATTTCAAACTTCTCTCTTAAATATGTAAATGAAACCATATCATTATTTCTCTTCCTCTCTTTCCTGTCATCATCCTTCTGTCACTCTTTTTCTATTTTTCTCCGTATCTCTCCATTGTTTTCTCACTCTTTTGCTAGTTCTGTCTATCTCTCTCTCCATCCTTCTCTATCAGTCTTTCGCTATCTCTCTTTCCATCTATGAATCTTTCTTGCTCTGTTCTAACTTTCGCTCTTACTCTAGCAATATATCTCTCTCATTTCCTCTCTTTCTCTCTCTCTCTCTTTGTCGCCCTGCTCTCTCTTTCTCTGTAGAGCTTCCTCACACCATCTCTCTTTCTTTCACTCTCCCCATCCCTCTTTCTTCTGTTCCTCTCTCTCACTCTCTCTACCGACCTCTCCCTCTCTCTCTTACGGTCTCCCTCCCTCCACGTTTGTCAACCATCCATGTGTCATTTCAAAATGCGTTCGCTGCTTATCTGCAGTCGCATTCATTTTCGATTTTATTTCGCCTGCCTTTTGACGGCAAAAGACCTGAAGACGCGGCAACTCTTGTTGTTGTTGTTGCTGCTGCTGCAGCGGCTGCTGCGTCGGCGTTGCTAAAAGGCTTCAGCCGCATTGATAACAACAACAACAACAGCAAGAGCAGCAGCAGCAAGCAAGAGGAGCCCGCACGTCCAAGACGATCGCCTGGCTGCGCCTGCGCAACTCTTGGTTGGTCCTGCCGGGCATGCATTAACTTTAAGTGTAGGTTACTGATAAGCGTGCCTGCCTTGGCGCTGGGTGATGCATCGCCAGCGTTGCCTTGGCCTCTCTCTCTCTCTCTCTCTCTCTCTCTTTGTGCTTGTGTGTGTGTGTGTTTTGCATTTTGCGTGTGCTACTTTTGCGAGCGAGCCGACTGCACCCATGCCCTACACACACACAGACACGCAGAGACATGCTGGGCAAACAAGTTCGTGTCCGAAGTCTTTTGTTTTATGCATCTGCATCTTGGCTTTTTTCGGCGCACAGATTTTATTTTATTACATTTAAGTTTTTTTATTTTATTTTTTTGGCCATGTGTGAAGCAAAGTCGCCTGCATATGCATAAATAAGTACGATAAGGCTGCACTTGGCACTCCAGCTTCAGCCCCAGCATCAACTTCAACTTCAAGTTCAGCTTCAGCTTCGGCTTCAGTCTCCAGCACCAAAAAAATTCAAAATGTAAAATGTAGAATGCTCTTTGCATATTTGCCTCTTCTACTTATTGCTCGGCCTCTTCCTCTTCCCGTTTGGCTCTCATTGAGAAACTGGACGCGATGCTAAATGACATACGACGTGTTGGCGCTGCAATGCCATTGCCTGCGCATACATTAAGAGCCAGCGCCGTTGACCAAGACCCCAGAGAGCTGGGCAAGCTCTTTAAATGCGCTAAATTGATATTCAGGTTTGCTTTATTTTCGTTTTGATTTTATTTATTTATTTATTTTTTTCGTATGCTTTCGTATTTTGCGAGGCATAAAACTCGCACAAATCAGCGTTAAAAATTAATTGTCTGTTATTATCGTGGATTATTAATAATTTATTCTAAGCTCGAACCGCGTGTTGAAGTTCCAGCCAAAAAAATATATATATGTATCTATATGTATGTACATATATATATATATTTTACATGCGAGAGTACGCGCATGTCTGCATGTCTGTCTGCTCGGCTCATAATTATGGTCATTTGGCAAGTGTTTACTTTGCGCTTAGAGCTGGGCGTGACTGTCATTTGTCTTAATAAAGAACACAGTTGCAAAAAAAATAAATAAATAAATAAAAAACAACAACAGAACCAAAGAAAAAAAACTCATTTACATAAAAGCTACCTCAGCGCGACTCGAAAAACGAAGCGCTCAAGCACATGTAATGCGCCTAATTACCAGTCCATGCAGACAGCCAAAAATTTGCAGCTGATGATGATGGCGATGATGATGATGATAATGATGATGATGTTGTTGTTGTTGCTGCGATCAATATATACATATTTGGCTGCATGACTCAGTTACAGTGGCTGTGCTCAAATAAAAGCAAAGCGAAAAATGCAGAAATTTATATGGTAACAACTTGAAGGAATTTGTCATAGCCAGAAGACGAAGCCGGACTGAGGGCCGGGCGAGCTGCGAGCTGTGAGCTGCGAGCTTGTGCAGCGCTTTGGCATTTTATACATGTATACTTTTGTTGTTGTTGGTTTTTTTGGGACGCATTAAATGGCAGCAATTTGTTTTGGGCAACTGTCACAGAAGTTGGCACAATTGCGGCTCAGTTTGTCAGGAACTCTGGGACTCTTTGGACTCCCTGAGATTTTTGGCTGCCTGCTGCCTGTCGCTGCTGCCTGTTGCTGCTGCTGTTGCTCAGTGTGTGTAATTTAAGACAGTTTTCACTGCAAACTTAATTAACTCGTTGCTGTCTCATTTGGCTGACTGCTGCGGCTGCTGTTGCTGTCGCTGTTGCTTTGCCTTTCACCCTAACTGCCCACGGGGGCTAAAACCGCAAAGAGTCAGTGATTCGAGATGCGTTTTGTAGTTAGCTGCATAGAGTTGCATTGTTGTTTATAGTTATTGCTGTTGTTGTTGTTGTTGTTGTTTGTCATATTGCGGCTTTTACTATTCAAATTCCTGCTATATTAAACCGAAAAGAAAGTGGGCGGCAGTGGAGCGCAAAAGCAATCCACTGAGCTTTCTTGTAGCCTTTTATTCGTCTCGTTGTTGTTGTTTTTGTTGCTGTCCGCAACTTTTTCCCTATCGAGTTTCAATTTGCCTAGCATTGCTTTGCAGCATCTAAATACTGTTTGCTACACATACATACATACATACGTATATGTATATGTACATATATATTTTTTTAGGTCAGCGTTATAGCCAACTGTTTCTTTTGCCTGTTTTATTGTTTGAACGCGTTTTTTGTCATATTTTGGATCTGTATTTTGGTTATTTTGAAATACAAATATAAATTTAACTGTTTAACTAAGTATGTAGTGTGTTGTGTTTCTCCTTTGCGACTTTAAATATCTTTCCACATCTTCCCTTTTCCATCAATCTTTGAATATCGCCATCTGTTTCTCTATCTCTAGTTGTCTCTCTCTCTTTCTCGAGAGCTCTGTCTAAGAAAGCTAAAATAAGGAAACGACAAGAACGTAATAACATGATAAAGGACAAGAAAGTTGAGAGAAAATATCAAGCGTAAAATAGATCACGAATGAGAGTTTAGAGAATTGAGCTAAATTATTTAGTTCATGAGAATCGAATAGAAAGGTGCTTCCCATAGCGCGCCTGGGCTGACCAACAAATGTCATATAAAACATGTCAACAGCTTTAATTGCCGCCGAGATTGAAAGAAAGTTCTCAATGCATACGACATGCGATAACAGCTGCATGCTAGCTGCAGTCGGTGATCGAACATTCAAGCAACATTCACTTTTCATCATTAGGGCAACATTTTATGTGTAGCACTTAACACTCGCGAGTATTTCGAATAACTTGGCTAAATTGTAAATTATTTGCAATTTCTCAATTTGCAAATTGCTTAAATTAGCCCGAGCGACCAAAAGGCACAGCGACAAGGGCATAGCAGAAGAAGAGCACAGGAAGGTGAAGAAGTAGAGGAAGTGGTAGAGGTAGAGGTAGAGGCAGAAGAAGATGCGACAGCGGATACTTGTTTGCCAATGGCACCCACCCAAGTGATGGCAAATGCTGCGAACTGAGCGCGTTGCAGTCGCAACATTTTGATGGCGCATGGCGGCATTTATGCTGATTATGTTGCATATAAATTCCGTGGCAACATTTAGAGTGAGCGTGCAAGAGAGGGAGAGGGAGCGATAGATGCCCCGGCACCTTCCCTATGCCTCGTTTGCCATCGCTGTTGCTTGTGCCTTGTGTACTTGGAGAATGTTTACACGCGTTCTCGTTGGCCGTTGTCGGGCTTCTTATTTGTCCATGGCCATGGCCGAACTGGGACGGTTCATAAATTTTGCTGCAGCTTTGACTTTAACTCGTTCAACGCACTTCAAGCCAAAGACAAGGCAGCAGCAGCCCAGCCAGCCCGGCCAACAACAGTAACAACCCAGGCGCTGGGGTAAAAGGAAATCTCAACTGGTCAACTTGAGCGTCGACGACGACGACGACGACGACAACGAAAAATAAAGTTGCATACAAATTGTTGTTGTTGCTGCTGCTGGTGGTGCCTTCTTGGCCACTTGGCCCCGTGCACCCCACTCCCCGCTTGGTTTTGGTCCGCGCGCAAGCGCGTCACCTCCAGCAGCTCCATCTTTGCGTCGCTGGTTAACGCAAACATTTTAGCCTTTTGAGCGCGTCTTGACGACAGATTTAGACGTTAAGCAGCCGCGTTAAGTGTCCCCTGGGAAAACGCGGCTAAGCATTTGCCGTGTTGACAAAACGAGCCAACGCTGAGCAACAGCTGCTGCCCCGTGTTGCTGCCCCTGATGCTCATGTTGCTGCTGTTGCTGTTGCTGTTGCTACTGCCATGTTGCTCAAGTGCTGTTGCTGTTGTCGATTTTGTGCAGTCGCTGCAATTTGTATAGCCATAGATGCAATCGCTGGCACAAAATTTTAACACCATTAGCTGACCAGCGGCAAGTTTTTTTTTATGTATTTCTTCTTTTTTTGTGCATTTTAGCGGCTCGCTTGTTTGTCTCACTTTGCTGCATATTTTCGCGCCTAATTTGCGGCCACACCCCCAGCCCCGCCCGCCGTCGCACGTTAAATGAGCAGCAAAAAAAAAAAGAGCTAACGCAACTGTCGAAATCTGTGTCCGCATGCATAAGCCAAAGCCACTCGTGGGTGCATGTGCATGTGCATTAGCCAAGTTTATAATCTAGATTTTGGAGTGTGCAGCACAGCACAGCACAGCACAGCACGGCGCAGCTGCGGCACAGTGGGGCAAGCCAGCTAGCCAGCTAGCCAGCCGGCCGGCCGGCAATCGATATTGCTTTGGTCAATTTTGTCATAAATAATTCTAAAGTAGCTGCAATTTGTTTAAGCGCACTCAACTTTATTATTATTAATCGGGGCGTATGTATGCAAAGGCATATGCCACACCGTTTCCTGATGCCGGGCGTCAAACGTAAATAATTGCGATAACCGCAAAACGGGGCCGAATTACTCATGCGCCATGTGTGCCGCAACAGCTGTTCAAACTGAGGGAGAGGGTGTGGGGCGCGTCAGTTTAGGCCTCATTTCAATTGTGAAAACCGAGAATTGACAGAGCGCACTTAGCTCTGATTGATTGCCAGCTGATATGAGCCGCAATTGCGGTTAAAGTAATTCAATCGCCAACACCCGAACCACATCAAACGGCCCCAACAACAGCAACAGCAACGGCAGCAGCAGCAGCAGCAGTAGACGTGGCTGTGTGTGTTTGGTGCCAAAGCCAAGTGGCACAAGTGACAAAACAGCAACAAAATGTCATAATTGATAGCGACAAGTGACAGCAGCTGAGCTGATGCTGCATGCAGCAGCAGCAGCACCAACAGCAACCGTAGCAGCAGCAACAGAATCACCAACTGTTGCCGGCAGAGGCTCTGTGCCGGATTAAGCGCAAATTGTGTTTATGTTCAACACATAGAAACTGTGACAAGTTAATATACGAGGAGCAACAAATCCGATTATAGGCATGACTTGATTTCATTTGCATGCGGTAATTTGTTGCATGTAGCTGGCCACCTAATTGCGATGGGGCGTGGCATAAAAATTAATTATGAAATATCATACGCACGCAAATACATATGCATATACACATTGTATGTATATGTATGTGTGCATTCTGTGCGTTAGCAAACAAAAGACTTGGACAACGAACGCGTTTGTGGTGCAGCCAGCTCATGTTACACTGGCCAGGCCATTCGATTTAATTTAAATTAGTTTATAATTTATTTGATGCCCTCACAAACACACACGCACACTTTACAGCAGACAGACCACACACGGCTCACAAATTATCTCGTAGTCAATTTAAAAGCGTCGCTTAAAATGTTTAATTTAACATAAAATCAACGCACGGCGACAGCCGAGAGTCACATTTACGGCAACAGAAACACATAAACAAGCACATTATTGAGAGCTGAAAAACAACAGGCAAATGGAATAAGAGACTAACAAAAAACAATAACAATCGAACAGAAAACATAACAAAAACAACACACACACACACACACACACACAAAGGCCAATAAGACGCGCAACGCGATAAATTTGTACTATAAAACAAAACTGATTTCCGTCTAATGCGATTGACACCTAAAACACCAAAAATTTCAAATTACAATAAGTATACAAACTCGTCCCCATACAGCTCCCCCTCCCACTCCCTCTCTCTCTCTCTCGCTCTCACACACTTTGATTAGGCCCAGGCAGCGACAACAACAATCGAAATACAAGCACATAAATAATGTTATTAAAATAGACACACGATTGTGATTTGGGACTCTCGAAGCCCAAAAACTCGAATCTCGCATCTCCACATATCTCGAACGCCGCAGAGTCAGCCGGGTCAGCCGGGCCAGCCGACGGCCACTTGATTAGCTCATCACTTAGTCCACTAAAAGAGACACTTTCGGCTGACACTGATTGGTCGCTGTGGACTACAACTTGACAACGAGTAGTCAGCGCAAATATACATAAAAACACACACGCACATGTATACATATATAGAGATATGCCTATTTATATAGCGAGCAACAGTCAAGTTGTCTGTTTATGGACAGCCTATCATTATTTATAGAATTAAATTGTTTAAATCGAAACTCTTCGATTTTTTATCTGCTTGCCTGTCCACTTCGGCTTTGGAACTTTTTGCAAAACTTGAGCATCTCCAGCGATTAATTATGCTGATTATTTAGTATATCTAATTCCATTATGAACCTCGGCTCAGCTCTTGAGACAAATCGATTGCACTTCTTTGGCCTTTGTCTGGGGTTTTAGTTTTTTGAAAAATTAAGATTCAACCCGAAATTACAAATAAAGAATTAGATATGGAATATAGAAATAAAAAATATCTGTATACACATACATATATGTACATATATATATTTTTTTAATTTATATTTTATTCTATGAATAGAAAAACTCTGCAACGTTTTTTTTTTGCCATTTTTTGCTTGAATTTTTTCAACAATCTTTATTTATGTGATTCTGATATTTATTTGTATTTTAAAGGCGTTTATTTATGTTAGTTTTTAATAGATTTTATTCATATTTTAAATTACCTTTGAAAGAAAGTCAATTTCAGTGAGTTTAGCGACTGTCAGATGCTCTATAGTTGATTTATGGTTATTATACCAGAAAAAAATCGATCATGTAAAAATATAAATAAATATGAAAATACATATAGTAAATTATAATTTAGTGTATAAAATTTTTGATGTATTTATATATTTATTTCATTCCCAATGTCAAAGTAAGCCAGTATATGGGAAAGCATAGCAATCGACAAATGTTATTAAGAAAGAATTTTAAATAGATAACGCCTCTCTGCTCAGCGACAATTAGTTGAGCACAGAAAGCTGTAAGTCACTCTCATTCACACATCATTCCATATACTCCTTCTCGCTCTCTCTCTTACTACGCACCCCATATACCCGCTCACGTTCACACTAAACAGTGTATAATAAGCTTCTGCTCATAAGTTTCACCTACTTAAGCAAACAGTTTGACATGTTTATGAAAACATACATGCATATAGCTGGGCTTATTGTTGACTTAGGCCTGGTTAGCTCTTTAGTTTTAGCATTCAAATTAAATAATTCTTGCATTAGCTACGCCGCATGTAAGTTTGTAATTTATGGCCAATAGTTAAGGCCTAACGCATATCGTATGTCTCGCATATGCTTGCCCGACTGCTAAACAATTCACATTTTTTGGGCAGACCGAGTTCAAAGCGGTTGCACGCTCAATTCTCTCACATTTCGCCAAGGAGTCAGTTGAACAATTAGCTGGCTGATTTATTGATGTGGAGCAACGACGACGCACAGCGCAATGCTGCAATGGACCAAGGCAGCAGCAGCAGCAGCAGCAGCCTGAAGGCTAGGTGCAATGGCCGAGGCGCGTTGCTTACAATTTGATTTGATTTGATGTGCGCCTACGAATGTTGTTCAGTTGCTCAGTTGCCAAGTTGCCCAGTTACCAAGTTGCCAAGTTGCCAAGTTGCCAGTTGTCGCCAACGTTGCTGTTGCTGCTGGCTGTCGAAACGCATAATCGTAAAATTTGCTGTGGAATGTTGCAATATTTTTGCGAGTAGAGCAATTTGCGCGTGAATTATTCCAAACGTTGCATTTACAAATGATTTTTTGTGCGCAGCGACAACAACTTTAATTGGCCCAACGAGGAAGTCATTGCTCGAGTTGAGTTCAACTTGAGTAGAATGCATACAGAAGATGCCCAGCCGACCGACCGACCGACCGACCGACCGAGCGACTCCCTTCCCAGTTTCAATTCTTTGCAGCATTCGCATTCGCATTCGCACATTTTGCATGGTACGTGACGCAAACAAAAGGCGTTGGTCCAGCCGTTGACATATTCTAAGCAAACGACAGGCCCATAAAATCATATTTCCACTCTGTTTTCCATGAATGTCACACTTGAGTTGCTAGCATTCGCTTGCCCGCTTGGTGGGTGCAGCAGCAGCAGCAGCAGCAGCAGCAGCGGCAGCTAGTACGTCTCTATTATTGGTGTGAAGTCATCGCGTGAAACGTTTTTGCAGGCTTCCATTTAATTTCCATGGCCAATGGCTGGCAAATGCATAAACTGTGCACCACTCTCTCCCTCTCCCCGTTGCCCAAGTCCGACTCTCCAGCTCTGACTAAGAAGCGGCGAGTGCAGCTGCAGCTGATGGGCATTGTTTAGCTGGCGGGAGGTGCTTGGCCATGTAGGCAATTCCTGGAAGTTAATTTCATTAAGAGCAACTAGCAATGCGCGTCGTATTTATTAGCCGCACGATACATATACATACCTATATATATAAGCATAAGTATGTATATACACATATATCTGTTGCATAGGCATTGGCTTTGTTTTCAAGGAATCTGCCGCAGCCGGACAGCCAGCCAGCCAGCCAGCCAGCCAGCCAGTCAACTGGATGTCGCTCGTGTATTTGTGGAATTCATCATCGGCGACAGGCGGGTTCGACTCTCCATCTTCACTCCCGTCTCCCTCTCACTCTCCCGCTCTCTTCGCCTTCTCCGTTTCCGTCTGCAGCTCTAGTTGTTTAGCTCCGTCTGGCCGCGTTAGTTCTTTTGCAATTTTCATAACTTATTGTACATGGAGATCCGGTTGCTGCTAAATAAGGTAAAAATTTCCTTAAGAAAATTTACGCACAAGTGCGATTTCCAGTTAATAAAATTATCCCCAAAGATGCCACGCCTCCTCATGTCTACTCCACTGCCACAGCGAATTCTTAATAATTCTTATCGCAACAACAAAAAACCAAACAAAAACAACAAAGATTTCTTAGCGCGGCATCTGCTCAACCACCTGATCAGGTGTGCGTGTGTGTTCGCATGTGTGTGTGTGCCTCCATTTGGTCACAGCGATGCCGACAAGTGTTGTACACGCATTCCAAATACTTTTCTATCATTAGCGGCTGCTGTTGCCCCATGTGGTTGGTCCTCGAAGACACGAATGCATGGCATACCTTTGGCTAGTTGCGACATAGATAAATCTTTAGAATATCCAATATATTTATATACATATGCATGTGTATGTATGTTTGTATACTCATTTATTGTTACATGTAAAACAGACACAGTGTATGAACAGAAATCTTTCAATGGACCTCATTAACATAAATGTTGCACAAAGAAGTACACACAAAATAGTTGCAACTAATTTTTAGCTAGCATTTAACACATGTAAGCAAAACTGCATTGAAAAACAGAACTAAAGTATTATAAAAAGTTTGACGAATTCGAGTATTTCTCTATATGGCACAGCCGGACATCTATGTTAATCTAGTAATAGAAACGATAGACGCCAAAGAGCACCAGCAGCACAATCAATACGAATAGCTTAGATTTAAGTTTGTATTTGTTATCCAGAGTCTGCCACAAGCGAGCAACTGCGTTGAGGGATGAGTCCTGTCCCTGGCGTAGGGAACGGCGTCCGCCAGTGATGATGCTGCCGGCAGGTACACTGCGCCTGTAACTGGCGCCACGATCTCCAATCCGTTCGGCGCGCAGGCGTGCCAAATTGCGAGCAAAGTCGCTTTCAAATTTAACGCCCTGTGTATCGTCATCAGCGGCATCATCGCTGAATTCGTTGCTATAGGTGCGTGGCGGCGAGCGGCGTATGCTGGTGCTGCTGTAGCCGAGGGTTGAGGATGATGCACTTGTGTAGCTCTGAGCGGGCGAGCTCACATAGCTGGAGTAACGTCCAGTTGCAGGACGGTAATCATAGCTGTTAATGCTGCTTGTAGCACCTAGTGTTGCGCGTGGCTGTGTGGGACTGGGTGCATCCTCGTAGACCTGCTTGAGACGCTGCTGCTCCAACGGGTTGGGCTGCAGACTGGGATACAGTGGCTTGGCCACATATTCATGAGTATTTACGGTGGTGGCCGTTAGCTTGGACCTTGGCTTGGGTTTGCTGTCGATCTGTCTGTTGTGTTCACTGTACTGATCCTCAGCATCCTGGGCAGCCTGGGCCAGTTGCTCATCCTCCTCGTCATCGGACTCTAGAATGATCAATGAATTAACCAGCAAAGGTTCCTCACTTTCACGCTGATTGGGCACTGTTGGCTCTTCTGCAATTGGTTCCGGCTTGCGAGCGATCCGTTCTTTTGGCTGTTCACGTCGCTCCGAATTGGAAATGCGGCGTGACTGTATGGGTGCAGCGTTGACTGCAACTGGTTTGACTACTGTAACTGCCTCCGGCACGGCTTGTGGCTTGCTCACTGGCTGCTGCTGCTGCTGCTGACGACGACGTTCGTCCTCTTTGGTGTCGCTGGGATTGACGGCAATGGTGCGCCGTGCCTTACTTGCAGCTGAAGCTCCGTCTGTCTTATCCACCTGTCCAGCAGTTGTAGAAGTCGTAGCAGCAGCAGCAACAGCTGCTGGCTGCAAAGTCTCCCGACGTGCACTGCTCTTCTTCGGACTGCCTGCCGGCAAGGCGGCGTTGCCGCCCAGTGAGGCGCGTAAACGTTTCACCAACACCTTACGGCTGCTATCTGTGACTGGTATATTCGGCAAGCCCTGGGCCAGCATCCGTGCACGCAGTTCGGCATTAGACAAATTGTCCAAATTATCAGATTCAGCCATAATTTTTGATGACAATCACGCTTTTCACAATTCGTTGAAATTGAAAGCAGTTGCGCGTCGCTTTTTTTGCGCGGTGCGATGTTAGTTAACGATGTGCGATAAGCATAAATAATCGATTAATTTATGAATAATTGCGGCAATGAACTCGCGTTTCTTCTCAATAAATTTATTCTGTAAAATTTCTTTTACCTTTTGCTTTTACCAATTTTTATATAGTTTTATATAAACCTTTTTTATTTTATAAATTTGAAAACAAAAACTATATATCGCATACAGATGTGGCAGCGCTACTAGATTTAAGTGTTGACTAGTTCTAAACTGTAGTTACCTTTCAACACTATTTCAATGGTGTCAGAATAGAAAGTCAAACAACAAGAAATTTAAATTAATTAAATGTATATTAATTAAATTGGTCCAATTGATCAACTGGACATTTGCTTTGGCCAAACGACAAACAAAATATTCATTTACTGGACGTAGCTTAGCTGAAATACGATTTGCACTGTCAAAATGTAAGACCATTATTTGCATACTTTTAGGCATAACGTTTAAGATATTTATGTTGACATTAAGACATTTTGCTGTTGGTTTGTAGTTCAATTAGAATCTACATCTTCAAAACAATTTTATATAGTTTAGTTAATTTACTACTTATTTATATTACTTCTCTGTCATGCACAATATTTCAATAAAACGGTCCATACTTCCGCCAGGGCTGCTAAAATTGACACGGAGAAGCAATGCATTTGATGATCTGGCAGCACTGGCAGTTTGCTGTGATGCTTCACATCACTAAAAAAAGAGTAAATGCAAAACGAACGTAAATAACACAAGAACTCGCTGCTAAAAAAAAAAAAAAAAAAAACAGGAGATAATTATTACTTGGCAGCTTGTACTTGGAGAGTCCTCGTAGATAATTATTTATCATACACAATGGACATTTCGAAGGCACCCAACCCACGCAAACTACAGCTCTGCCGCATCTACTTTCTGAGTATGACTAAACTCTCTCGCTCCCTCTCTCTCTAAAAAAACAAAACTTTACTTTCAGCTGGC